>JAVSCE010003754.1:0-394735 GCA_032199065.1 Smutsia gigantea
GGACCTAATGACTGGGGCTGGGAAGAATGGCCCCAGCTCTCTCCTCAACCCAAACACTGCTTTGCTCAGACACAGGCACTGCTTTAGGTACTGGCACAAGTTCAGAAATAATTCAAATCCAGGTAAACCATGGCTGGCCAGAGCCCTGGGTCAAAACCATTGTGCCTAAAGGAGAAGATGAGGTAAACTGGCGGCAAAATATTTGCAAGGCATAACATAAAACAATGTTTACTGCCTACACTATATACATAACTGTGAAAAATAAATTAGAACAGAAAAATCAACAAGTATGAAAAGGAAATTCCCAGATAATGAAACATTTCAATAAGCCAATATATGAATAGAAACCTCAATGATGATGAAGAAAATGCAAATTAAAACCAACATGAGATAGTACTATATGGTCATTAGATCAGGAATTTAAAAGTCTAATACCAAATATTAGTGAAAATAAAGAGCAAGAGAAACTTAGACTGCTTGTAGGAGAATGAGTTGTTACAACCACTTTAAAGAACAATCCACTAATATTGGGTAAAAGTGAAGATGGGTAATAAGCCTACAGTAAAATTGGTGAGTGAAAAAAGCAAGCAGAAGAATGTATATGAAGTCAATTATTTAAGTTTAAATATATGTAAGTGAATATCATATATTATTTAAGTACAGCTATGAATATAATAAAAATATAAAGAAATGCATGGGAAAAGTATTAAGCACATTCAGAAGAGAAGGAATGGGATGGAGACAAAACAGAAGAGATATACAAGAAACTTCAGTTATACATGCTATGTTTTATTTCTTAAAACTGTATGTTATGGATGTTCATTATTATAATCTTTCTAATTTTCTCTGTATATGAACACATCTAAAATAAATTTTAAATGTTTAATAAATTGGCATATATAAAATGCCAATATTATTATAACAACAAATTACTGGGAGGCCAAAGTTTTTGTTGGGAGGAAACAAAGATGAAATGGAAAATAAAGAAAGAATGAATGAAAGGAAAATAAAAACAAAAGTAGATACGAAAAGAAATAGTAAAAATAAGTATGAAAATATGTATTTTTTACTGAGTTTAAGGACACCGATTTACTTTTAGACCATATCTTCATAAGATATCCATTAAATTGTACCAACTTTCACCAACAGATAAACAATAACATGTACAATTAAATCATTTTGTCTCTAGATTTTCAACATATTATCATTAAAATTATCTCAGTGAGCATATGATACTGAAGAAACTGAGAAATGAGTGAAGGATATAAATTGAGAACTTAAATCAAGGCTGTGGAACAAAAGAAAAAATAATGTGCAAAGAAAATATTTGACAAAACATGAAGACATTTAATGGTAATTCTATGATCAATTTTTTGATAGTCATTTGCATTTGCTTATTTTGGCTAACCTGTATTTTCCAAATTGCCTAATAAACATAATTTTATTTTAAAAGTCATTAGAAACTGTTATACTTTACTTGGGGCTTGAACAAGGAGGAAACACTAGATACAGACTACCCCTGAACAGAAACCCTCACTGCACTGTTATCCTCTGGTCCCAAACCTAGAGCCTGGAACACAACAGGGGATTCACTAAATGTTGAGCTTGATGGTGTATATATTATATCATAGAAATCTAACTGCTTCTAGTCTAAGATTAGAGGGAAACATCTGACTCTCTTATTTGACTGAGCTGGCAAATCAGAGGATCAGACTTTTACTGAGGCTCTGTCTTCTGACACCTGAAATAAAAAGCCTCTCTCTCTTTTTCTTGGCCGCCCTCTCCTTGCCTTGCTTTCGTTCTGTCTTTCAGAATATATTTCGGATGATTCCTTTAGTTTTTGCACATCACCATAAATGCAAAAACTGGCTGGTAGAGAACCACCACTCCATTCTGGACATGCAGGAGGAAGTTTTCCTTCTGTTCCCTCCAACACAAGTCAGCTAATCGTGAAATCCTGCCTGTATGAACTTTCCTATTATTTTTGCCCTGGGGATTCCTGAGTTTTAGGTCACTAGAAGAGAAGCTTTTCTGAAGAAACTTAACTCCTTAGACTGACATGTAAAACCCATAAAATAAAATGCAACTGAAATGTGCATAGCAAACTATGGCTGCTCTGTGGGTGGGAGTGGCAGCAGTTGGAGGCCTGAAAAAACACTTCCGTGACTTAACTGAAGATTCGATTGGAAGACTTGGTGGGTTGATGTCATTGCTGGCCTGTTTGTGACTATCACACCAGGCTCTTGACTACACAGTGGCCCCAAGTTGCACCATGCAGACCAGAGAAGGTGAGCGATTATGGACTCAACTAGTCTTTAATTAACAATTTACCTTTTGTATCACCGCCCACAGTGAAAGAATAACTTTGCACTATAATTATTCAACCACACTAGGGCAGGACCTGGATGAGCAGAACACTGGCAGAGGTATTAGAAAAGACACTTTGATCTCTCTTCTTCTGTATTTTAAATGAGCAATAAAAATAAATAACCTCTCTGCCCTGACGTCTTGCCCACTTGGCACAAAGTTTCTATCCAACCTTAGGGACCGGCTGAAGGGGTGGAGAGTAGGGAAGCAAAGTTCTGGAATCTCTGTCTCTTCACCTTTGGGTGGTTTCAGATCTTAGAGTGAATTCCATGGGAAGGGAAAGGGTCCTTGTGCTTTTCCTTATCTCTGAGTCCAAACCAAAATCAAATTTTTGGATAATCTGTCCTCAGGTATGGAGAACATTTATGAGGATGTCATATACTAAGCTTGAGCTCAACAAAGGAGTGTTTGATTGTGATGTGTCAAAGTGGAACTTCGGGGTGCAATGAAGAAAGCGAAATGAAAGTATTTAAATTGGATAATGAAAAACGTATAGCATTAAGTCTAGATTTAGTATTAGAAAGAAAGTATCCCTGTCACTTTGGGTTGAATTATTAGGGAACATAAACATTTTAGATTGCAAACATCTGAAGCAAAGTTTTAACTGTTGTTTGTCCCCTCTTTCTGTCTCCCCTCATGATATTTACTAAAGAAAATAAGCTTTTCTACATGTGGTGTTACTTCCCAGTGGACCACATGACAGGATGATCATCTTCATATGCTGGGTGACCAGCAGTCTGCACAGAAAGACGAACCATTCTCACATCAGGATTTTTGGTAATGACTGATCTCTAGATTTTTTTTTTTTTTGCGTAGTTCACATCTTTAAATTTTTTAAGCCATTCTTGTAAAGGGAAATTAAGCATCTTCCCTATGGTTGTAAACATTATGGAAATTGGCAACAAATACACAAAAAATAATTGGAGAAATACCCAAAGTCCTATAATGGCTAAGATTTACAGGGAACCTACCAAAACTTCAACCATTTAAGCTCAAGTAGGTAAGGCTGGGGATGCTGCATTCTCATCTGCAACCATTTAAGCTCAAGTAGGTAAGGCTGGGGATGCTGCATTCTCATTGAAAGAAGATGAAGTCATATATATATAATATATATATATATATATCATACAGATAATGAAGTCTTGTGTACTTCCATCTTCTGGGAGGATATATCAGATTAAATAGAAAGAAAGGAATCACGTAAATTATGCAATGCTATGTAATAGATCGCTGATGAAAATAAGAAATAATGAACTAGGGTTGAAGGTAAGGACTCAGATAGATGAATCATATATAGAATGAAGGGAGCAAGCCCTTCACTTTTCAAAAACAAGTTCAATTGGCTCTCTGGTATCATTACCGGCTTTATAGATATTTTTAGAGAAGTTACTTTCTATGCTAATATTTATACCTTGTTTAATGCTTTTAACCAAGGTGACTAGTTACTCACAACATCCTCTCTCCCCACTGTAATGACTTTTATGATGTTGATTTCTTTTACTTTCTTTATAGTTTTACTTCTGCTATGTGCATTCTCAAGTAAGATAATTTTATTAGGCCTGTTTTTGGACTTTATGTTGAGGGGACAATACTATAAATATTGCTTCATGTTTGTTTCTTTTTTTTAAATTTTTTATTAAGGTATTATTGATATACACTCTTATGAAGGTTTCGCATGAAAAAACAATGTGGTTACTACATTTACCCATATTATCAAGTCCCCACCCACACTCCAGTGCAGTCACTGTCCTTCAGTGTAGTAAGATGCCACAGATTCACTATTTGCCTTCTCTGTGCTGCACTGTTTTCCCCATGATCCCCCACACCATGTGTACTAAACACAACACCCCTCAATCTCCTCTCCCTCCCTCCCAACCCACCCACCCACACCCCTCCCCTTTGGTAACCACTAGTTCCTTCTTGGAGTCTCTGAGTCTGCTGCTATTTTGTTCCTTCAGTTTTGCTTCATTGTTATACTCCACAAATGAGGGAAATCATTTGGCACTTGTCTTTCTCCTCCTGGCTTATTTCACTGAGCATAATATCCTCCAGCTCTATCCATGTTGTTGCAAATGGTAGAATTTGTTTCCTTCTTATGGCTGAATAGTATTCCATTGTGTATATGTACCACCTCTTCTTTATCCATTCATCTACTGATGGACACTTAGGTTGCTCCCATATCTTGGCTATTGTAAAAAGTGCTGTGATAAACATAGGGGTGCATATGTCTTTTTGAATCTGAGAAGTTGTATTCTTTGAGTAAATTCCAAGGAGTGGGATTCCTGGGTCAAATGGTATTTCTATTTTGAGTTTTTTGAGGAATCTCCTTATTGCTTTCCACAATGGTTGAACTAGCTCACATTCCCACCAGCAGTGTAGGAGGGTTCCCCTTTCTCCGCATCCTCGCCAACATTTGTTGTTCTTAGTCTTTTGGATGGTGGCCATCCTTACTGGTGTGAGGTGATATCTCATTGTGGTTTTAATTTGCATTTCCCTGATGATTAGTGATGTGGAGCATCTTTTCATGTGTCTGTTGGCCATCTGAATTTCTTCTTTGGAGAACTGTCTCTTCACATTCCTCTGCCCATGTTTTAATCGGGTTATTTGTTTTTTAGGTGTTGAGGCATGTAAGTTCTTTATATATTTTGGATGTTAACCCCTTGTCAGATATGTCATTTACAAATATATTCTCCCATACTGTAGGATGCCTTTTTGTTCTGTTGATGGTGTCCTTTGCCATACAGAAACTTTATAGTTTGATGTAGTCCCATGAGTTAATTTTTACTTTTGTTTCCCTTGCTTGAGGAGATGCATTCAGGAAGAAGTTGCTCATGCTTATACTCAGGAGATTTTTGCCTATGTTGTCTTCTAAGAGTTTTATGGTTTCATGACTTACATTCAGGTCGTTGATCCATTTTGAGTTTACTTTTGTGTATGGGGTTAAACAATAATCCAGTTTCATTCTCTTGCATGTAGCTCTCCAGTTTTGCCAACACCAGCTGTTGAAGAGGCTGTCATTTCCCCATTGTGTGTCCATGGCTCCCTTATCATATATTAATTGACCATATATGGTTGGGTTTATATCAGGGCTTTCTAGTCTGTTCCATTGGTCTGTTCTTGTGCCAGTACCAAATTGTCTTGATTACTGTGGCTTTGTAGTAGAGCTTGAAGTTGGGGAGCATAATCCCCCCAGCTTTATTCTTTCTTTTCAGGATTTCTTTGGCTATTCGGGGTCTTTTGTGGTCCCATATGAATTTTAGAATGATTTTCTCTAGTTTGTTGAACAATGCTCTTGGTATTTTGACAGGAATTGTATTGAATCTGTAGATTGCTTTAGGCAGGATGGAAATTTTTACAATATTAATTCTTTGTATCCATGAGCATGGGATGTGTTTCCATTTTTTGGTATCTTCTTTAATTTCTCTCATAAGTGTCTTGTAGTTTTCAGAGTATAGGTCTTTCATTTCCTTGGTTAGGTTTATTCCTAGGTACTTTATTCTGTTTGATGCAACTGAATGGAATTGTTTTCCTGATTTCTCTCTCTACTAGTTCATTGTTAGTGTATAGGAATGCCACAGATTTCTGTGTATTTATTTTGTATCCCGCAACTTTGCTGAATTCAGATATTAGATCTAGTAGTTTTGGAGTGGATTCTTTCGGGGTTTTTTAATGTACAATATCATGTAATCTGTAAATAGGGACAGTTTAACTTCTTCCTTGCCAATCTGGATTCCTTTTATTTCTTTGTGTTGTCTGATTGCTGTGGCTAGGACCTCTAGAACTATGTTGAATAGACGTGGGGAGAGTGAGCATCCTTGTCTTGTTCCCAATCTTAAAGGAAAAACTTTCAGCTTCTCACTGTTAAGTATAATGTTGGCTGTGGGTTGGTCATATGTGGCCTTTATTATGTTGAGGAGCTTGCCCTCTATACAAATTTTGTTGAGAGTTTTTGTCATGAATGGATGTTGAATTTTGTCGAATGCTTTTTCAGCATCTATGGAGATAATGATGTGGGTTTTGTCCTTCTTTTTGTTGTTGTGCTGGATGATGTTGATGGATTTTTGAATGTTGTACCATCCTTGCATCCCTGGAATTAATCCTACTTGATCATGATGGATGATCCTTTGATGTATTTTTGAATTCGGTTTGCTAATATTTTGTTGCGTATTTTTGCATCTATGTTCATCAGGGATATTGGTCTATAATTTTCTTTTTTTGTGGTGTCTTTGCCCAGTTTTGGTATTAGAGTGATGCCGGCCTTATAGAATGAGTTTGGAAGTATTCCCTCTTCTTCTACTCCTTGGAAAACTTTAAGGAGGATGGGTATTAGGTCTTCACTAAGTGTTTGATAAAATTCAGCAGTGAAGCCATCTGATCCAGGTGTTTTGTTCTTAGGTAGGTTTTTGATTACCAGTTCAATTTCGTTGCTGGTAATTGGTCTGTTCAGATTTTCTTTTTCTTTCTGGGTCAGCCTTTGTTGATCCTTTCTATTGTTTTATTCTTCTCGATTTTATTTATTTATGCTCTAATCTTTATTATGTCCCTCCTTCTACTGACGTTGAGTCTCATTTGTTCGTCTTGTTTCATTAACTGTGAGTTTAGACTGTTCATATGGGATTGTTCTTCTTTCCTGAGGTAGGTTGTATTGCAATATACTTTCCTCTTAGCACGGCTTTTGCTGCATCCCACAGATTTTGTGGTGTTAAATTATTGTTGTCATTTGTCTCCATATATTGCTTGATCTCTGTTTTTATTTGGTCATTGATCCATTGGTTATTTAGGAATTTAGGAGCATGTTGTGAAGCCTCCATGTGTTTGTGGGATTTTTCATTTTCTTTGCATAATTTATTTTTGTGGTCTGAGAAACTGGTTGGTACAATTTCAATCGTTTTAAATTTAAATGATAATCTTGCTGGATAACGTAATCTTGGTTCAAGGCCCTTCTGCTTCATTGCATTAAGTACATCATGCTGCTCCCTTCTGGCCTGTAAGGTTTCTGTTGAGAAGTCTGATGATAGCCTGATGGGCTTTCCTTTGTATGTGATCTTATTTCTCTCTCTGGCTGCTTTTAATAGTCTGTCCTTATCCTTGATCTTTGCCATTTTAATTACTATATGTCTTGGTGTTGTCTTCCTTGGTTTTGGGAGATCTGTGCCCCTCCATGGCCTGAGAGACTTATCTCCTTCCCCAGATTGGGGAAGTTTTCAGCAATCACCCCCTCAAAGACACTTCCTATCCCTTTTTGTCTCTCTTCTTCTTCTGGTACCCCTATAATGCAAATATTGTTCTGTTCGGATTGGTCACTCCGTTCTCTCAATATTCTTTCATTCTTAGAGATCCTTTTTTCTCTCTGTGCCTCAACTTCTTTGTATTCCTCTTCCCCAGTTTCTATTTCATTTAGCGTCTCCTCCACTGTGTCCAATCTTCTTTTAATACCCTCCATTGTGCTCTTCAATGACTGGATCTCCAACTGGAGCTCATTCCTGAGTTCTTGAATATCTTTCTGTACCTCCATGAGCATGTTAATGATTTTTATTTTGAACTCCCTTTCAGGGAGAGTAATGAGGTTGATATCATTTAAATCTTTCTCAGGAGTTGTATTAATAATTTTACTCTGAACCAGGTTCCCATGGCATTTCATATTTGTGTATGGCACCCTCCAGTGCCCAGAAGCTCTACTCTCTGGAGCTGCTCAGCCCCTGAAGCAATGTTGGGGGCTGCAGGGGAGTGGCATGGTGCCTGGGGGAGGAAAGAGCTGTTTCCTGCTTCCCGGCTGCTATGCCTGCCTCCACTGCCTGAACCAGTGGACTGAGCACAGTGGTATAAACCTCTATGCTTTGTGCTTGTAGTTGCTGTACAGAGATCTTCCCTCTGGCTGGCCTAACACCAGGGTAGGTTTTGCCGGTTTGCGATCCAGGTGGGGCTGGCTGTGAGAAAGGTGCAGTAGGCTGCCTATCACAGAGGGAATTCTTGAAGCTGTGTAGGCAGCCAGGGAACTGGAGCACCTGAATATCGTGAAAGCTCCCAACCTGCTGGGCAGAGTGCACCTGGACAATTTTGTCTACCTGTCCTTTCTCCTGAGCAGCAAACTCTGTGCAATCCTTGCCCCTTTAGCAGCCCTCTTGCTAAGGGCTTCTTTGTTAGGAAGTCTCTCAGACTGCCTGCCTTTCTTTTGTCCCAGAGCAGCTGGATATGGATCCCTGCTTTCCACAAGCAGGTGGAATCTCAGTCTCTCCAGGAATTCTGCCTTTCTTAGCTTTCCAACCCCCTAATTATGAGATTATCATACAAGCACCATGAAATGTAGGTTTGTGCTCCCAGAGCAGATTTCTGGAGTTAGGTATTCAGCAGTCCCAGGTCTCCGCCCCCTCCCTGCTCCATTTCTCTTCCTCCTGCCAATGAGCTGGGGTAGGGGAAGGGCTTGGGTCCCGCCGGGCCACAGCTTTAGTACGTTACCCTGTTCTGTGATATCTGCTCTTGTCTCCAGGTGTATGCAGTTTGGTGCAGTCCTCTTTTCTGTTGCTCTTTCAGGAGTAGTTGTATCAGTTATATTTTCGTATTATATGCGGTTTTAGGAGGAAGCCTCTGTCTTACCTCTCATGCCGCCATCTTATGTTTGGTTTCTTTTTATGTTTTATGTTGTTGTTTAGCTGTAGCCTTCTCATTTGCTTTGCTATGTAGTATTCTAGTCTATAAAGACAACCTGTGCCACTGTTGGCTAACGTTTGTGTTGTTTCCAGATTGGGTTATTATAAGCATGTTTTGAACATTCTTGTTCATGTGGCCTGGAGCAAATGTCAGGCATTTCTCTAAGGTGTAGTCCTTGGAGACGAAGGCCTGGGTCATAGTGCCACATCACGGGCTTCAGCTCCACTATATGATGTTGCTTGCTTTGCCAGAGCCCCACAAATTTTATCTTCCCATTTACAGTGTGTGGCTGTTTCTCCTGCTCCATATTCTCAACAGCACTTGACACTGTGTCACTTTTTAGCTTTGTTCACCTATGCATTACCTCCTCATGGTTTTCATTTGCATTTTCCTGTTGGAGAGGTTGAGCATCTTTTCATATGATTATTGGCCATCTAACTGCCCTCTTTTTGTAATATGCTTCAAGTCTTTTGACCATTTCTCTATAAGATTGGTTTCTTTTCTTACTCATTTGTAGGGGTTCCTTACATATTTTGAAATCTAGTGTTTGTTGAAGATTATATATATGATTGGAGATATGTGTGTGTATATATATATATATACACATATATGATTGGAGATATATATATATAATTGAATATATTTAATTAGAGATATAGACATAGTTTTATATATATCTGCATATATAGACATATGTATGTATTTATATATGTGCATATATACATATTTTATATACATACATATATATGTGTGTATATATATATATATATATATACATACATATAATTTCTATTCTTTTCTTCACTGAGGTTTAAGAATAGGGGAGGGTGAGTTCTGTGCCAATATAATGATTGATATATATTTAGAAGACAAAAAAGTGTTAAGACTTATACTGGCTTGATGTCAATATTATACTGCCTTCTTATTATTATTGTACTGTCAAACTGAGAGCATATGAAATCATTAGCAGAACACTATTGTGGTTCAGAGAAACAAAGATTGTAAACCTAAAAGGGACCCTGATGGTAAATATATCCCATCAAAAATTCATGTTGCTGATTTAAAAATGTGACTCAGCAGTGGTTCATAGAGTGCACAGGACAGTAATGAAATATAGTCCTTGAATCCTCCTGCAGTGCTCTAAAGAGGTTTCAAGTGTTAGGAAGAAATCTCCCACCCATTCCAGTTAGCATAGGTCTCCTCTCTGAGGCTTGCTCCTGAACAACTGTTTTTAATATTAAAAAAAAAAAAATCAGAGGCTTGCGGAGATGGCACAAATTTAGTTGTTCTGTGACTTCTTCTTTAAAACAGGAAATACTCGGGGAGAAAATGTCCCGTATTTATTTCCTACAGAATGGTGGTTTTTCAAACTTTCCAGATCAGGCTTCCTGCCTAGCGGGCTGGAAATCTTAATTTCAGAAATCTGTATTGTCGTTCAGATCCAGAATCCATCTGTGGTCGATGGCTGCTGGGAGGCCCAGGGCCCCTGAACTGTACAAGCATCTTCCCTTCTTGATGCCCAGGGCTCCATCCAGGCAGTGTGTTTATTCAGGGATTTGGCATTTATGTTTACTCGGCACATTTAGTCAAATGGAATCTTTAGTGGCCACTCTGACTGCTCAGTGCCAATTTCAAAGCTGGGCCCCAAAGGAGAGAAATAGGGAAAAGGAATAGAACTTGATAAGGAGGAGGAAAGCTTAGAGAAAGTGCAATTCAAAAGTTCTCTTCTCATTTTATTCTCTCAGGAGTTATTTTATTTTCATGACAGCTTCGATGGAAGCATCTATTGTCTTAAGCTTGAGTCTTTAGGAACTATTTTATATACCAGTGAAAATGAGATAGAGTAATAAAATTAATTTTAAACTTGCTATATCTTTCCAGGGCAGAAGGAAAAACAGGATTTCGCATGACATGACCCAAACCGATCATGACAAGATCATAAAGCGGTGTCGTTTTAGAAAGCGAGCTTGCTGTGGGGACATGTAACGATATCAATTCGCAGCTCTCTTAAGTGTGGTCTGAGGACCACTGGCGGGCCTTAGGGTCGTCCAGGTGAGCTTTGGGCTGGTCTCTTGTAATTTTAGCATTTAAATACAACCACATTTATACTTTGTTTTTAGTCTAGAATAAATCAGTTTATAGCCCTCATTAATGTCTCTTTAAAAACAGCATGTCTCAATAATTTTGGTTAGGATACGTGGTCTATGATGGCCTGTGCCATATGGAAATGATCTTTGTATCTTATATATATGGAAATATATAAGAAATACTGGAATCACATAGATAGAACCTTTAGTGCAAGTTAACCTTTATTACATGCACAGTGTGTGCTCGGCCTTGTACCACATAGTCCTAGAGAAGAATTTATTGCCCACAACTACTTATCACCCCTTCCCAACTTCTGATGGAAGGGAATAAGTTCTAGAAGAGTTAGGAATATAAACTTTAATTCTTTTATTTTATAATTTTCTGAGTGTTTCACACTTTTTTTCAGAAAGTATGCATTTGTTTATTATGTATAAAAATCTTTAAAAAATATAATGCTATCTAAAATCATTTAGCCAGTGTCAGGTGCCATTCTAAAGCTTCACATGTATTAACTCATTTATTCTAATTTTTAAAAATACTAAGTTTGGTATTATTTTCTGACATTTTATAACTGCAGGAACTAGGTGCAAACACATTTCTTAGGGTCACACAGTTAATAAGTGATGGAGTTGGGATTTAATCTTAAAGGTCTGACTGCAGAGCCCTGCACTCAACTAGGACTCTGTACTACTTGATTCCCTAAGGATTGTGTATTTGGGGGAAAAAATCAACAATACAGAAATTAAAAAACAACAACAAATATACAAGTTTACCAAAACTAGAGTTGGGTTCAGGAATAGCTGTGCAGACTCTAGTTAGCAATAGGGAACAATTGATGTTTACACTCTAACAGGTCCATTTGGACATCAGACTGTTTCTCCAAAAGTTTACATCAAAATGTCACCCCGATGCGGATGCATCAAAATGTCTTACTTGGGAATGCACACTGCTAGAACTCCAGCCAACTGGTGTGCTGTGTAGCATTTCAGAACCTCTGGGAGGCTTTGGATGGATTTGGGTCATGAGCACAGGAAGCAGTGAGGAGCAGGTGCAGCAGATGTGTGAGCAGAACCCTTGGGAAAACAGGCAGCCACAATGGGTCAAAGGCTGGGCAGTCACGGGTACCCCAGATGCAAAGGTCCCCAAGGCAGCAGGGCCTCCAGCCAAGCACTGCAGCTTCACCAGCAAAGGCTGCTACAGGCACAGAGTTCATCACAGGCATTGCTCATTCCTTGGGGTTCTCCTCTCTCCCCACCTCTACTCAGCTGGCTAGTGGTTCACATAGGTCAGTCGCATATCTGAGAAAGGATTTTTAAGAGCAACCTGGAAACCTAGGAGCATCTACCCACACTGCTTAGAGGAATTCCCTATTGTACATTTTCTCATTTACATGAGTAAGAGAAAAAAACAGCTGGGGTCCATTAAAAGTTTTCATAACATGGAAGAAGAGCATTTAAATATAGGTGCTGTGGGAACTACAAGCATTTGCATAAATGAGAATTAATTTTATGTGCACCTGCTTCCATTCTTAATGAAAATCAATACCATATGGACTCTATGAACTAAGAGGTTAAGTATGAGATGATATGACAGCAGAGTGGGATTTCAAAAACTAAACTTTTTGAAACTTTTCTGGTTGAGAGGTAGGCAGCAATAAACAGGAAACTGTAAATGTGATCAGGAAAGAGTCAGAGAAAACCAAACTATGATCAGAGGATTCCATTTACATTAGAAGAACTAGAACAACAGAAACTGTAGGAAATAAGTGGAGTGAGTTGGAGGACACAGTTGATGTGTTCTAGAATCAGATGGGGCAAGGAGACAAAAATCAGTTGAGAAGAGATTAATTTGAAAGAAATAGAAGGGATCTCCAAATATGAATAATGCTTGTCCTGGGGAAGAAACCAGAATAAACTAGAGCAATGACAAATACAGGAGGAGAGAAAATGTGTTGAAGTCAAACCTGATCCTGTAGATTGACTGTCTTACCCTGTTTCTGGTCAAATCAGTTCAGGCACCACCAACAAAAAGGTTTCTCTTGTTTACTCTGCCCAGGATCCATTCCCCTCCTCGAATTCTTCTGAAACTGGGTAATCTCTTAGTAGGCTTAAGGGAGTTGAAATCAGATAAAAATAGAGAGATGGAATGAACTCTCAGACATTGCTTGTGCTCCAGAAAATGAAGAGGAATATAATTAACATATAAAATAGATGGAACCCCATGTGTTTGTTGATACATTACTAATTTAAGCACAAACATTAATCAGAATCTTCTCTTTCACTAAGAGAAGAGCACAGGCCACACACTCAAAAGATGGGAGCACATAGTCCTGGCCCCCCACTGACCAAATGCACACGTTTCCGTTTATGGTCTCTTTACCTTGCTTTCCTCCCTGGTGAAACTGGAAGACAACTAGTAACCATCTAGCCTACTGCGAAATGGTGGTATGACCATATGAATGAAACCACACACGTACCATTCCCCATGAACACAGGTGGCATCAGGAGAGCCGGGACCATTACGTCAAATCTGGGGAGTAGACAGCAGCCCACAAGTTGAAGAAGCCACACCAGCTGATTTTCTAAGACTAACCTAAGTTTAAAAGCAAAATCCCTGCCTTGTGGATAAAGCAATCTTCACGTGTTAGGAAAGAAGCATATATGAACCTAAGCAATTGCATTTCCACAGTTCCTGGACACATCAGATAAAAATCACTAAACACACATCAATCACGTGAAATAATAGAAACAGTCACATAGCAGAAAGTTATTATAGAAATCAAGTCTCCTGCTTGGAAAATAAACTTATCAGCTTCCCTTCATCATTTATTTTCCATAGTGTTTCCATGTGCTTGATCGTCATTCGCATACCAGCAGGAGACCATTATCTCAGAATAAATAATAATATGTCCCTTAAGACATTCTCTTCATTGTACTTTACAATTTTATACTTATTGTAAGAGCACCCCACTGCAAAACTCAATGTAAGAGCAAAGAAATAATGCTGTAGAGAATGTGCCTTTAGGCAATACTCCTTTTCCTAGACCATTCCTAGAAGAATCCCATAGAAACACAGCTGCAGGAAGAGAGGAAGGTATGCTATTTTCTTTCTGGGTTCCAGGACCGTTGACTCTGGTGCAGGGGAGTTTATTATTGGAACTCTATGTTTTTAAGGATATACCAATACTTTAAAAGAGCTTTGACTCTCAGGGCCATAACGGAGGGAAGGCAGTGGTTAGTCCAACCCCTGAAGGTAACCTGGTTCATCAGGGCTTGGGACTAGGGCAAGGCCAGGGAGTCACTTGCCTTGGGAATTAATTTACATTGGCACCAAAAAAATCTCAGTCATCTAGTAAATAATAATTGAAGGCAACATTTAAAAAAATAAAAAATTAATGCAAAAATCCCATGATGAACAAAATCACTGCATCAAAATTTCAAATAAAGACAAAATCAGGACATTTTCCAGAGCTGAAATCAGATGATAATGAACACAAGGTCGGTCTTGAAAGGGGGATAAAGTTAGGAAGGACAGACGGAGGATGTCTTGCAAATGAGTTTCAGCCTCAGGTAAGGTCACTATAGATTCACCGTCACCAAAGAAATTTACAGCAAAGGGTTCTTGGGGTGAAAAGGTTATACCTAACTTTATTTCCAGGTGGCAGGTCAGTCACTAAAATTCCGTTCACTCAGAGTGAGTCTGTGTTATCACTGCTGCTTCGGATGCAGCAAGCCAGTCTCTGCCTCTGGGCCCCTCTGTCTGCACAGCCGTCCTCTGGGCATCTCTGTACAGTCATCCCGCACAGCCGTCCTCTGGGCCTCTCTGTACAGTGGTCCCACACAGCCATCCTCTGGGCCTCTCTGTACAGTCATCCCGCATAACCGTTCTCTGAGCCTCTGTCCTCGGCGCTGCCACCACTCCAGCCTCCGCTCTGCTCTCCTACAGCCTTGCAGCCCCACCACCCCATTGCCTGCAGAGCACTGGGCAGAACTCTTTATATTAACACAATAATGGCTTATTGCCTAAAGGTATGGAGGCGGTAGCATAGCAACAGGCCAGTTAAATCATCAGGTGGTTTAAGTTCAGTGAGGATCCTGGCCATAGGAACCCCACTTTACCCACAGAGGAGAATATGCTGAAAAGGGTGGGACAACACCTCAGACTGAGTGACAGCGATTATAATAATCAGATTGATTGTTGGCATGCACATGTCATGCCAATCATTGGCTAGACAGAGCCACTGCCCAGTTGCCAAACAGTCTGTTTCAAAGCCTAGAATTTAGGAGGAAGTGGAAGGGCGCACCTACCTTCCAATGCCTTCAAAGCAATTTTTTTTTTTTACTCTGTAAACTACAAATAATTTTACTAGAATTAGGCAATGGTTTAAAAATTATTTTCATTATAGTCTTTTGATTCATCTTGTATTTTAAGTTTTTTAAATAATTTATTTTGTATCATTAATCTACAATTATATGTGCAATATTATGGTTATTAAACTACCCCCTTCATCAGGTACCCCCCACCAACGCCATTACAGTCACTGCCCATCAGTGTAGTGAGATGCTATAGAATCACTACTCGTCTTCTCTGAGTTGTACAACCCTCCCCGTGCCCGCCCAACATTACATCTGCTAATCGTACTGCCCCTTTTTCCCCCTTGTCCCTCCCTTCCCACCCATCCTCCTCAGTTCCTTTCCCTTTGGTAACTATCAGTCCATTCTTGGGTTCTGTGAGTCTGCTGCTGTTTTGTTCCTTCAGTTTTTTTCTTTGTTCTTATACTCCTCATATGAGTGAAATCATTTGATACTTGTCTTTTTCTGCTTGGCTTATTTCACTGAGCATAATACCCTCTAGCTCCATCCATGTTGTTGAAAATGGTAGGATTTGTTTTCTTCTTATGGCTGAATAATATTCCATTGTGTATATGCACCACATCTTCTTTATCCATTCATCTACTGATGGACACTTAGGTTGCTTCCATTTCTTGGCTATTGTAAATAGTGCTGTGATAAACATAGGGGTGCATCTGCCTTTTTCAAATTGGGCTGCTGCATTCTTAGGGTAAATTCCTAGGAGAAGGATTCCTGGGTCAAGTAGTATTTCTATTTTGAATTTTTTGAGGAACCTCCATACTGCTTTCCACAATGGTTGAACTAATTTGCATTCCCACCAGCAGTGTAGGAGGGTTCCCTTTTCTCCACATCCTCGCCAACATTTGTTGTTGTTTGTGTTTTGGATGTTGGCCATCCTCACTGGTGTGAGGTGATATCTCATTGTGGTTTTAATCTGCATTTCTCTGATGATTAGCGATGTGGAGCATCTTTTCAGGTGCCTGTTGGCCATCTGAATTTCTTCTTTGGAGAAGTGTCTATTCATGTCCTCTGCCCATTTCTTAATTGGATTATTTGTTTTTTGTTCATTAAGGTGCATGAGTTCTTTATATATTTTGGGTGTCAACCCCTTATTGGATATATCATTTATGAATATATTCTCCCATACTGTAGGATGTCTTTTTATTCTACTGATAGTGTCCTTTGCTGCACAGAAGTTTTTAGTTTGATATAGTCCCACTTGTGAATTTTTGCTTTTGTTTCCCTTGCCCGGGGAGATATGTTCATGAAGAAGTCACTCACATTTATGTCCAAGAAATTTTTGCCTATGTTGTTTTCTAAGAGTTTTATGGTTTCATGACTTACATTCAGGTCTTTGATCTATTTTGAGTGTACTTTTGTGTATGGGGTTAGACAGTTGTCTAGATTCATTCTCTAACATGTAGCTGTCCAGTTTTGCCAACACCAGCTGCTGAAGAGGCTGTCATCTCCCCATTGTATATCCAAGGCTCCTTTATCATATATTAATTGAGTGTATATGTTTGGGTTAATGTTTGGATTTTCTGTTCTTTTCCACTGGTCTGTGGGTCTGATTTTGTGCCAATACCAAATTGTCTTGATTACTGTGGCTTTGTAGTAGAGCTTGAAGTCAGGGAGCATAATTCCCCCTGTTTTATTCTTCCTTCTCAGGATTGCTTTGGCTATTCGGGGTCTTTTGTGGTTCCATATGAATTTTAGAGCTATTTGTTCCAGTTTATTGAAGAAAGCTGTTGGTATTTTGATAGGGATTGTGTTGAATCAGTAAATTGCTTTAGGTAGTATAGCCATTTTGACAATATTTAGTCTTCCTAGCCAAGAGCATGGGATGAATTTCCATTTGTCAGTGTTCTCTTTAATTTCTCTTGGGAGAGTCTTGTAGTTTTCAGGGTATAGGTCTTTCACTTCATTAGGTTTATTCCTAGGTATTTTATTCTTTTTGATGCAGTTGTGAATGGAACTGTTTTCCTGATTTGTCTTTCTGCCAGTTCATCGTTAGTGTATAGGAAAGCAATAGATTTCTGTGTGTTAATTTTGTATCCTGCAACTTTGCTGAATTCAGATATTAGTTCTAGTAGTTTTGGAGTGGGGTCTTTAGGGTTTTTTATGTATAATATCATGTCATCGGCAAATAGTGACAATTTGACTTCTTTACCAATCTGGATGCCTTGTGTGTCTTTGTTTTGTCTGATTGCCGTGGCTAGGACCTCCGGTCTTACGTTGAATAACAGTGGAGAGAGTGGGCATCCCTGTCTTGTTCCCGATCTTAGATGAAAAGCTTTCAGCTTCTCACTGTTAAGTATGATGTTAGCTGTGGATTTGTCATATATGGGCTTTATGATGTTGAGGTACTTGCCTTCTATACCCATTTTATTGAGAGTTTTAATCAGGAATGGATGCTGAATTTTGTCAAATGCTTTTTCAGCATCTATGGAGATGGTCATGTGGTTTTTGTTCTTCTTTTTGTTGATGTGGTAGATGATGTTGATGGATATTCGAATGTTGTACCATCCTTGCATCCCTGAAATGAATCCCACTTGATCATGGTGTATGATTCCCTTGATGTATTTTTGAATTCGGTTTGCTAATATTTTGTTGAGTATTTTTGCATCTACGTTCATCAGGGATATTGGTCTGTAATTTTCTTTTTTGGTGAGGTCTTTGCCCGGTTTTGGTATTACAGTGATACTGGCTTCATAGAATGAGTTTGTAAGTATTCCCTCCTCTTCTATTTTTTGGAAAACTTTAAGGACAATGGGTGTTATTTCTTCTCTATATGTCTGGTAGAATTCAGAGGTGAATCTATCTGGCCCAGGGGTTTTGTTCTTGGGTAGTTTTTTGATTACCAATTCAATTTCATTGCTGGTGATTGGTCTGTTTAGGTTTTCTGTTTCTTGCTTGGTCAGTCTTGGAAGGTTGTATTTTTCTAAGAAGTTGTCCATTTCTTCTGTGTTTTCCAGCTTGTTAGTATATAGATTCTCATAATATTCTCTTATAATTCTTTGTACTTCTGTGGGGTCTGTTGTTATTTTTCCTTTCGCATTTCTGATTCTGTTTATGTGTGTAGATTCTCTTTTTCTCTTAATGAGTCTGGCTAGGGGTTTATCTATTTTGTTTATTTTTTCAAAGAACCAATTCTTGGTTTCACTGATTTTTTTCTACTGTTTTATTCTTCTCAATTTTATTTATTTCTTCTCCAATCTTTATTATGTCCCTCGTTCTGGTAACTTTGGGCCTCATTTGTTATTCTTTTTCCAATTTCAGTAATTGTGTCTTTAGACTATTCATTTGGGATTTTTCTTCCTTCTTAAATAGGCCTGGATTGCAATATACTTTCCTCTTAGAACTGCCTCTGCTGCATCCCACAGAAGTTGTGGCTTTGTGTTGTTGTTGTCATAAGTCTCCATATATTCTTTGATTTCTGTTTTGATTTCGTCATTGACCTATTGATTTTTTAGGAGAATGTTGTTAAGCCTCCATGTATTTGTGAGCCTTTTTGTTTTCTTTCTACAACTTATTTCTAGTTTTATACCTTTATGATCTGAGAAGTTGGTTGGTAGAATTTCAATATTTTTGAATTTACTGAGGTTCTTTTCGTGGCCTCATATGTGGTCTATTCTGGAAAATGTTCCATGTGCACTTGAGAAGAATGTGTATCCTGTTGCTTTTGGGTATAGAGTTCTGTAGATGTCTGTTAGGTCCATCTGTTCTAGTGTGTTGTTCAGTGCCTCTTTGTCTTTACTTATTTTCTGTCTGGTTGATCTGTCCTTTGGAGTGAGTGGTGTGTTGAAGTCTCCTAAAATAAATGCATTGCTTTCTATTTCCTCCTTTAATTCTGTTAGTATTTGTTTCACATATGCTGGCGCTCCTGTGTTGGGTGCATATATATTTAAAATGGTTATATCCTCTTGTTAGACTGACCCCTTTATCATTATGTAATGTCCTTCTTTATGTCTTGCTACTTTCTTTGTTTTGAAGTCTGTTTTGTCTGATATAAGTACTGCAACCCCTGCGTTTTTCTCCTTGTTGTTTGCATGAAATATCTTTTTCCATCCCTTCACTTTTAGTCTGGGGATATCTTTGCGTTTGAGGTGAGTTTCTTGTAGGCAGCATATAGATGGGTCTTGCTTTTTTATACATTCTATTACTCTATGTCTTTTGATTGGTGCATTCAGTCCATTTACATTTAGGGTGATTATCAATAGAAATGTACTTATTGCCATTGCTGGCTTTAGATTCGTGGTTAACAAAGGTTCAGGGGTTGCTTCTTAACTATCTAACAATCTAACTTAACTTTCTTATTGAGTTATTGTAAATACAGTCTGATGTTTCTTTATTTCTCTCCCTTCTTATTCTTCCTCTTCCATTCTTTATATACCAGGTGTTTTATTCTTTGCCTTTAGTTAGTATTTGGATGGTCTGCTTTCTTTGCTATGATTTTATTTTCTCTGGTGACATCTTTTTAGCTTTAGGAGTCCTTCCCTCTAGAGCAGTTCCTTTAAGATGTCCTGTAGAGGTGGTTTATGGGAGGCAAATTCTCTCAGCTTTTGCTTGTCTGAAAATTGTTTAATCCCTCCATCATATTTAATTGATAATCATGTTGGATGCAGTATTCTTGGTTCGAGGCCCTTCTGTTTCATTGTGTTAAATATATCATGCCATTCTCTTCTAGCCTGTAAGGTTTCAGTTGAGAAGTCTGATGAATTTTCGTTTGTAGGTGATATTTTTTCTCTCTCTAGCTGCCTTTAATACTCTGTCCTTATCTTTGATTTTTGCCATTTTAATTATTATGTGTCTTGGTGTTGTCTTCCTTGGGTCCCTTGTGTTGGGAGATCTGTAGGCTTCCATGGTTTGAGAGACTATTTCCTTACCTAGCTTGGGGAAGTTTTCAGCAATTAGTTCTTCAAAGTCACTTTCTGTCCCTTTTTCTCTCTCTTCTTCCTCTGGTACTCCTATAATACGAATATTGTTCTGTTTGGATTGGTGACACAGTTCTCTTAAAATTCTTTCATTCCTAGAGATCCTTTTATCTCTCTCTGCCTCAGCTTCTCTGTATTCCTGTTTTCTGATTTCTATTCCATTAACAGTCTCTCACATCTCGTCCAGTCTGCTGCTAAGCCCATCCATCGCTTGTTTCATCCCTGCTTGTCTTTCCTCACTTCCTCCCTTAGCTCTTGCATATTTCTCTGTACATCCATCAGTATGGTTATGACTTTTATTCTGAATTCTTTTTCAGGAAGATTGTGCATTTCCATCCCATCAGGCTCCCTCTCTGGGGTTGACTGGGTAAGCTTTGTTTGTACCATATTCTTCTGTCTTCTCATGGCGATAGAAGTGGTCAGAAAAAGAAAAAAATAAAAAAGGGAAAAAAGAGAAAAAATAAAACCACCCGCCAGGTGTAGTTTCTGTGAGGATGCTGTAGGTGGCGCTGCTGCTCCATTATTCCGCAGTCATGGCCGCTCCGCTGGGCCACACCGCTCCGCCGGGTTCTTTGTGACTCTGGCCGGGGAGGGAATGAATGGGAGGCTGCTGATTTCTGTGGGAAGTCTCGGTGCGGCTGCTTTTCCCAGGTGCAGTCCACAGGGTCCTAAATTCCCCAGGACTGCCAGCCTGCTTTGCTGAGTGTGCTGGGATGATCTTGCTCCTCTGTTGGGCTCCTGTCTCTTTAAGGCCCCTAAAAAAGCATGCACTTTTCTTTTGTCCAGGGGAGCTGGCTGTGTTGACCTGCCATCTTGGATCCTGCACCTCTGTCTCTCCAATCTCTGATACACCGTGCAATATGTGTCAGTGCTCCCAGCTCAGATCACCAGGGCTGATTATTTGGCAGGCCTGTGCTTCCACTCCCTGCTGGCTCTGAATCCTCTCCTCGTGCCGGTGCGCTGGGGTGGGGGAGTGCTCCGGTCCCGCCGGGTCGCAGCTCTGTATCTTACCTGCTTCATGAAGTGCCGAGTCCTCTCAGGTGTAGCTGCAGGCTGGGTGTCATCCTGTATCTTCTGGTCTCTCTTTTAGGAATAGTTGTATTTGTTGTATTTTCATAAATATATATGGTTTTCGGAGGAGATTTCCGCTGCCTTGTTCACGCCGCCATCTTCCCAGAACTCCCTGCAATGGCAGCTGCATAACGCGGCACTGCGCGGCCAACGGGCGACAACCAAACCTCCTGCCCCTGTCGCCGCCACCGCGAGCACTGCCTGCCCATTCAAAGCAATTTGTACAGATTTATTTGGAACCAGCAATGTGCCTTGTGTCTGAGGGACTGTGGTGGATTTTTAAGTGGATGTTTGTTTATCCTAAAAGAAGAAACCTCCCTTAGTCACACTTTTCTCAACCCCTTATCCACAGACGTTGGCCAATGAGAGCGGGTGGGGTGATGTTCTCCTTGAGAGGGTACAGCAGCTCTCCTGGAGGTGGCTGCTGGCTGTACCACAGGCCATTTGGATAATGTCTGCAGGGCACAGTGCCACAGCCCAGCAGGTCGGCTGCCAGGTCATGGAGGAAGGCCATTCTTCTACTTACTCCCAGCCTAAAACTGTGATGATTGCTCCAGGTGTTCATTCCATTGCCTTTCCTCGGTAAAGAAGAGGGAAGTTGAGAGAAATAGCTTTAGTTACCATTCTTGCCATTTCAAGCTGAAGAGTGAATAGGCAATCCAACAGCCTTCCACATTCTTTCTGTGCCCCTGCTCAAAGTAAATGGCAGGGGTTTATTTTTCTTCTGTTAAATTCGAACATGGGTTATATGGCTTTCTGGGTGGGCAGCTTATACTTTGGCCAAGGTTAGCTTTAGTTCATATCTTAGTACTGGAATGGGTATGCCTGCTCCTAAATTAGTATCTACTCTAAATTTCTGCCCAGCCCAAAAGGTTTAGGATCAAATTCAGTGACAAGAGCCACAGTGATATGCAAATCACATTTCAGCAGGTGGAGGAGTGGTAAAATTTGGAACATGCTGCTGGGCCCTTAGCCAGAGGCAAGTCTGCTGGCCTTCCGATGTGCTAGAAGCCCCACTGACCTGACCGCCTACAAACTTCCCATGAAGCAGTAACCTCGAGCAGACCTACAGTCACTGAGGTTCATTTTATAACTCTTTCTTTACTTTCAACATGATGAAATAGATCTGTAAGCATTGAACAACCCTCTAAAGTTGGTTGGGAAAAGGAATTATATTCAGGCTTGGAAGGGCTGACATCTACCCTTCCTTACTCTATGTCTGGGACATTTATAAGGGCTAGCCTGGGACTCTTTTCTTCAAAGAAGCTTTTCCTGCTAGAGTTGATGGATATTTTATGTGGCATGTTCATACTGCCTTATTCCAATTACTTGTGACTATATTAACTATACAAATACTTGTATATGAGTTTCTGGAGGGAATCACTGCTTTCTATTCATCCTGAAATTCTTTACATAGTGTCTTGAAATAGTGTTTGCTGAAAGTGTGTTAAATGAATGAATGAATGAATAAACTATAAAGTTTCATAAATTCAAGTTGGTCAACATGTTATTGAGCAAATACATTTTCAGAAAATTTGGGCATGTAGTTAGTCCTCTGATGATTCTCTATAGGCTGATGCTAAGCTGGCACCTGTGACCTTTACCAGAGCCTTCTCTTTGATGATTCTGGTTTAAGTGTAGTTGAGGGATAGTCAAAACACTGCATTAAAAAAAAATCAAATGTCTAATACACAGCTGTGTTTGGAATTCCCTGGCTAGGATATCTGACCTAGTATTAGGAACATTATAAATAAAATAAAATCCTCATAACAGCTATTACTTATGGCTTAATGGCTTATATATCAAACACTATTCTTAGTGCCTTGCATATTTTAAAACACTTAATACAGTCATCTGATGAAGTAAATACTATTATTGTCCCATTCCACAGGCAAGGAAACAGAGGCACAGAAATGTACAGAGCTGGAATTTGAACTCAGTTTGGCTCCAGAGTCATACTCGCCTATCATGCTTGCCTTCTTCTCACCACAGCTTCTGCAGTTTGGACCTGAATTTTACCTCTCCCTTCACCCTATTTCCCAATAGCATGTCAGAAAAAATATAGAAAATAAGAATAAAGCAAGTGAAATATGCAGACAGTTGTGAGAAGAGCTCCACTGACCTGCTTCCTGGCAAAACAACCTTAGTGGCTGAAAATTATAGAAGAAAAAGAATCATGAAAGAAAAAACATTTAAAATCTCTGAAAAATTCAGCCATAAGAAGAAAACAAATCCTACCATTTGCAACAACATGGATGGAGCTAGAGGGTATTATGCTCAGTGAAATAAGCCAAGCCGAAAAAGACAAGTATCAAATGATTTCACTCATATGTGGAGTATAAGAACAAAGAAAAAATACTGAAGGAACAAAACAGCAGCAGACTCACAGAACCCAAGAACGGACTAATAGTTACCAAAGGGAAAGGGACTGGGGAAAATGGGCGGGAAGGGAGGGATAAGAGGGAAAAAGGGGCATTACGATTAGCAGATGTAATGTTGGGGGGGCACGGGGAGGGCAGTACAACTCAGAGAAGACAAGTAGTGATTCTATAGCATCTCACTACGCTGATGCACAGTGACTGTAATGGGGTTGGTGGGGGGGACCTGATGAAGGGGTAGTTTAATAACCATAATATTGCACATGTAATTGTAGATTAATGATAATAAAATAAATTATATTTAAAAAATAATAATAAAAAAATAAAATCTCTGAAAATTGTCTTAAAAGCATACATCAAAAGAAAAACATTCATTCAAGAAAAATCTACTAAATCTTAGTAATAACAGTGAAAGTCTATGACATTCAAGCTGCCATCAGAATAAAGGACAAAACCAACTTGATTATTTCCATGGACACAGAAGATTTTGATAAAACCTAACAGTTCTTCATGACAAAAATGTTTAACAAACTAAGAATAGAAGGGAACTTCTTCAGTCTGATAAAGGGCATCTATGAAAAATCCACAGCTAATATACCTAATGATGAAAGACTGAGTATTTTCTCTCTAAGATCTGGAACAAAACAAGGAAGTCTGCTCTCACTACAAATATTCAACATCGTACTGAAGGTTCTCGCCAGGGAAATTAGACAAGAAAATGGAAATAAGAGGCATCCAGATAGGACAGAAAGAAGTAAAACTATCTGTTTGTAGATAACTTATGTTTATATTTAGAAAATCCTAAGAAGTCCACTAAAAAATCTTAGAATAAATAACCAAGTTCAGCAAGGTTGGAAGTTACCTCCAATAAACGATATGCAAAAATAAATTGTACTTCTACACTTGCAATGAGCAATCCAAAATGGATTTTAAGAAATAAATTTCCTTTACACTAGCATCTAAAGTACTTAAGTATAAATTTATAAAAAATGTATAACTTATACTCTGAAAACTATAAAACCTTGTTAAAAAATTAAAGAAGACCTGAATAAATAGAAAGACATTCCATGTTTATGGATCAGCAGAATGATTTAAGATTAGTATTATTAAGATTGTAATTTTCCTCAAATTGATTTACATATTCAAATACAATCCCTATCAAAATCTCAGATGATCTTTGCAGAAATTGACAAAATGATCATAAAATTCATATTAAAATGCAAGGGAGCCAGAAAACTAAAATAATGTTGAAAAAGAACAAAGTTAAAGAACCTCATACTTCCCAATTTTGAAACTTACTATAAAGCTACAGCAAACAAGACTGTATGATACTGGCAAAGAGACTGACATACAGATCAATGGAAAAGAATTGATAATCCAGAAGTAAGTCTTCACATTTACAGTCAATTGATTTTTGACAAAGGCGTCAGACAATTAAGTTGAGGAAAGAATAGTCTTTACAACAAATGGAACTGGGACAATTGGATATCTCCCTGCAAAAGAATAAGGTTAGACTCCTCCCTCACACCATATACAAAATTACAAAATGGATCAACAATCTAAATATAAAAAGCTGAACTATAAAATTCTTAGAAGAAAACATAGTAGTAAATGTTTTTGACCTTAGATTAGGCAGTTGTTTGTTATATAGGATACCAAAAACATAGGCAACACGAGAGAAAAAACAAATTAGATTTCTTCAAAATGACAAACTTTTGTGCTTCATGTGCTTTACTATCAAGAAAGTGAAAGACAAACCACAGAATGGTTTTTCAAATCTAACAAAGAAATGAATCTTAAGGCAAAACATCCCTTTCCAACTAGAATGAGCGTACTTTAACAATAATAAAATTCAGATTTGGTGACTGTGCAGATATAGGTGTTCTGATTCTCTGGTGCCTTTTAATAGAGTGCTTTGGCAGTGCCTATCAAAGTACCAAATGTTCCTTCCTTTTTATTCAGAAAGTCTACCTCTATGAATGCACTCCACAAAATGATCACAAAAATACACCTATACATTATTAATTTGTAAATACTGTTGCAGTATATCTTGGTGCATGCTGTGGCAATGACCATAAAAGAAGCAGCTCAACCCCAAACACAAATACATGGAATTTGCACTTTTCATGTTTGATTTGGGCACATATTTGAAGCTGTTCTTTTATTCTAAGATATCTTTAAATATGTACTCCAAATTTGGTGAATATTCATCCAGCCAATTTCATGTGATACAGAAACAGAATAATAGGCAGAAATATGATTCATATTTTCTGAATATGAACATATAATAACCAAGAAATACATATACCAACTAATTTTCAGTGAGTACCTCTTAGCATACAGGTAGAAAAAATGAAGAAATGAATGAAGGTCATATTTTACCTTTTTCTCTCTACTCTTCTGTATTTGAATATAATACTGACATTTGGTCTTCCTTTCATAGCTAAGATACAGAGAAAATGGGTGTAAATTAAAATTAAAAACTGAAGGATGAAAATGCAGCTATGTTTGAAAGATACATTTTTTTAAAAAGTGGCTTTGTTTGCTTTTTAAAAAATGTTTTACTTTTTTTCTTTCTACTACTGCAGCACTCAAAACTGGACCACTTCCTTGAACACACTCTTTATCTCTAGATTTCTTTCTTCCTAGCTAAATAGTATTGAGATAAACTAGTTTAAACTTCTCATATTGAAAAGCCCCCCATCTTGAAGTCTCTGGTGTGCCTGTATTCAGCCTCTTGACCAGGATAACATCTCATTTGAGTTCAACTTGTAGTACTCACTTTTCATAATCCTGTTGGTTGGCCTGACTTTGTTTAAAATTACATGAAAAGATGTGCCAAATGGCATGATCCATTATTAAGAGCCTAGCATGTTCCAAGTTTTGAGACTTGCACCAAATGTTTTCAGTATCACTTACTGTTTTCTGTGTGTGCTTGTCAAAAGCAATTACTCCTGATTCAGCAGAATTCAATGCTTTCTAACAAATGATCAGGAGGGTAAACAACTCATTTACATGGGGAGGTTTATATTTTCAGAAACGCCTCAAGGGAACCTTTCCAAAAGGCCAGAAAGGAATTCAGCGAGAAGGAAACAGCAGGAGGATCCTGTATTTCTCTGCAATTCAGCAGTACTGGTTGCCAATACCAACATCATAACATTTCAGAGCTCAATTTTCCATATTTTGAAACTTCATACAAAGATTCCATCAAGCAAGTCAATTTGCTATCAACCCCGACATTGTTAGTCGCCGAACTTTCTACTTCATGCCACCTGAGCTAAGCTGCAAAAGTTTTTACATCCTGAGAATAAGTTAGAAATTATGAGGATTTGCATTAACTCGGTAGTTCTCAAACTTCAGCTTGCACCTGAATTGCCTAGAGAGTCTGTTAAATGCGATCACTGGGACCAACTGCCGAGCTACAGTTAGTGAGTCTGTGGGGGAGCCTGAGAATTCGCCTTCCTAGCAAGGTTTTAAGTTAACAGCTGCTGCCACCACTTTGAGAACCACCATATTAACTCTTCAGGCTACTAGGGTCCCAATCAAAAACTGTATGCTTTAACTCACTAAAAGGTATCCTCTTGATTCTCAAATACTGGTGACATGGTCTCTGAATCTGATTATTCTAAGAGAAGAGGATGGTATATGTGGCTGCTGTTTTTCTAAAAGAACACATCTGGGTGCTGGCAAAAAATGATTCGTTAGTACTGAGAGATGTACATTGTCTTTTACTGGAGTGCTGAATATTTCCACGTAAACAACTTCTCTGATTTTTATTTGACACCATTGAATTAACTGAGGGGAGTGGAGACTCTGGAGCTAAAAGTAGGCACAATGCTTTAAGGTTTCATGATTTTGACATTCCAGAAATAGTGGCCTCTGAATACCTGTCTTTACTGGAATTGTCCATGGCCCCCAGGTCAGAGTATTGACTCGAGGAATATTCTTCTAAATCACTTCATTAGGCTTCTGGTCTTATAGTTTTTTGGTCTTTAAAACAAAATTTATCTCATTCTGCTTCATAATTCAAGAAAATTACCATACACCAGATAGGTTTCTTCTGGTTTGGCAACTCTGCTAGTTAATTAATAATATTATTATTAATTAAAAGTGAAAGATATTATTATTACAGCAATAACTGGAGCTGTTCCCCGAAAACTGGGGCCACATAAATATCCAATTAAATCAGCAAAACCAATGTGCCAGATGCTGTGTTAATTGTTACATATATACTTAAATGTTTGCTTTTTACTGTTTTAGTGAAATGGACAGAACTTTCATTTTATCACCAGTTTAGTCAAATTGATTTTCAACTGAATCATACTCATTGGCACAGTTATCCAGAAAGCTGAGGCTAGGTTTATGAGAAGCCAAAGGCAACTCCAATTTTTGCCTAAAACATCATTTAGAGGGGGAGGAGGCTGTGTAAACCTTCTCTCCATACACACTTAGGTTACAAGAGGAATACTAATTCAGCTTAACTGGGAATTGTGTGGAATTATACAATTAAAGCACATTGTTAAGTTAATAGTGATATTTAGTATTTATAAATATTTTCATAGCATTTAATAGCTTTTTGATCATTTAAGCCTTCCTTTAAAAGTACAATTATCATTCTTATTTTACAGTTATGATAGATGAAACATAAAGAGCTAAAGGAGTTTCCTTAGGCCCTAAAATGCCTACTTTGTAATACAGAGAGATTGGGGTGGGGTTATGTCTAGAACTACAGTCAAGGTTCCCTCACTTCCACTGCATAGCTAATATGATGTATAGCTAATAATATGATGGAAAGAATGGACTTTGTAGTCAAACAAAGCTGGTTTGGATTCCAGCCACATGACACTGAACAAATTACTTAACTTCTCCAAGCCTTAGTTTAATTATCTGTAAAATGGGGCTATTATCTTCTCCTTACTTCACACAGTTGTTGTAAAGATTAGAGCTATTTTATGTAAAGCATTGAGCACATAAGTACTGAAGGAATACGATTATTAACACATATTGGTTATTGGGATTACAAACTGTAGGTTCTGTGGGGTCAAGAAACATGCCTCCCTTGGTCATTGTATTCCCAGAATCTAACATGGTGCCTGGAACAAAGACATTAATTGAATATATGTTGAATGAATGAATGCACCAGAAAGATTAGCTACTTATTTAATTAATCACATGGCTTGATATGACCACTCTTACCCAGATTTAAAAATGCACAGTAGACCATTCCTGAGGTCTGATCACATCTTCTTGGAAATGAAACCAGGGGATCATGATAGAGATTGTTTCCCATTTGTAATACTCTCTCTCAAAAAAAAAGGAATAATAAATTTCAATTTTTACTCAGTAGAGATTGAGGTACAAAAACTTGGGAGCATGATTCTGAGTTACTACAGAAAATCCAACTATATCCTCAATTCTGGGATGGGAATGCATGGCTCAAGCTCAATTGATATGGAATAGATCCTCCATCAAGATTTACCCAGTCCAGTAAGAGCAAGTCGTGTTTTCAGCACATGCACAAATGTGTGTACTCATACACAGAAGCATACAGACTATCCTAGGGAGGGAAGACCCTCTCTCTAGGATAGATTTTGGAATGTGTGTGGTGCCCACAATCCCAAACTTGTAGCCCAAATTGATCAAGTGTAAGGTAAGTGTATGGGCTTAAATGCCAGACGATCTGGATTTGAAGCCCAGGTCTTCTACATTCTAGCTACTTAACCTGTGAAAGTTACTAAAACTTCCTGGCTTCAGTGTACTCATCCATGAGATGGGATAATAATTGAACCTAGACACCTAATAGGGTTGTGGGTGTTAAATGTGATAAGGCACATAAAATGCATGGCACAGATTCAGACACTTCATGGGGACAGTCATTATTATCATTATTATTATTTAAGAAATGGAAATGGTCCTGGACATGACACATTGGTCAGGGAGGGCTGGTAGATTTGGTGATACAGGATCTTCAGTTGGGTAAACAAAGAGGAATTGATGGGTGTAAAAAGCAGAGTGAAGGACAACAAACCTATTTTCTTTGATTTAGCAATTTTATTTGAAGATAATTCTGAAGATGATGAACATCAATGGAAATTGCCCTAGTTGTTCAGCTTGATAGGGTGGTATTATCTAGTTTCTCCCTGTTCTGCAAAGTCAGGGTTGGTTTGACATGTGTGTTTCTTTGCATACCTTTGCAATGACATCCTAAGAAAAATGTCAGAGTATGCTCAGAAAGAATCCTCCTGCTGGGTTCTTGCAGACCAAGTTTACCACCACCACCCACCTCACTGAGGAGGATGTTGCAACTTTGTGTTTTCTCAGTCTCTCTTTTTGACCACAGACAAATTTAGAGGTTATCAATTCTGACTCCCCTCACTTCCAGGCTTGTAGTAATCACAATAGGACATTCTTTACCCTCATTCAATAAGCAGGGAAAGGGAGCTGATGGCTTCACTCACACAAAGGTTTTAGTGATGCGTATATTAAAAAAAAAAATGCCTGGAGAGCCAATCCTTATCTCTAAGGGATTAATACTTGATGATGGAATTTCAGGCTCTGTAGTATATAGGAATGAGCAGGTACTGAGTAGAAACAGGATATGAGTCAGGGGAAAAAGCTAGGATGGTTTCTTCTCATCCCTACTATATCCCCCCATCCCTGTATGTCTCTGCTATCCCCTGTTCTAAATGCTACATTCAACTATTAGAGGGAAAATTCACAAAGACACAGAGTTTGGAATGGTTGTGTGGACAAACATATTTAAGAAAACGCTGACTTATATAGCTCCTCAATCCACTGTATCAAGATGAAAAGACTAGGGTAGAGCACAGGCTTGAACATTTTATATGCTTGTAATGAATTTCTGTGCAGAGTCTTATAAGTAAATGTCAACACATGTAACTTCAAAATAGACACCATGGATTAAGATTCAAAAACAGTCATTTTCCCTAACTATTGGAAGTGGGTATCATTGTGTCTTTAACCTAAAAGATCCTCAGTTTTTAGGTAGTATTTTCAAGGGAATTTATATGTGATACAATAGATTCTATGAGGGCAGAGAGATTTTGCTTGTTTTCTGTAGTGTCAACAGTGCTGGACATGCTGCCTGACACATGGTAAAGGCTCAATAAAGATTTGTTCAACAAATAAGTGAACAAATGCATTCCACAAACTTTGGTTATGATGATGCTTATATTGATAGAGAGTGGTGGACATTAGAACATGTTGCTCAGGCCAGTTGTTGTAGGGAGTGTAACTGATAACTGATTGAGGGTCTCAGGTCCCGTCCCTCTGGATCTATCACTGTGTTTGTACTGAGCTTGTGCTTCCCAAGAGCTGCACCTCACATGCCTGAGCACAGGGTGTGGATGGGGATGGAGGACACAAACACAGGCCAGTTGCTGTGAGGCACAAATCTTTACAGCAGGCCCAAGAGCTCCCATTGGCCTGGCCAAACCTTCCTTGGAGTTGCACTGCCGTCTGTAACTCTTCTACCTAATCCTCCTTCCTTTCCTCTCTCCTTTCGCTGGAAGGATACCTGCATCCCCACCCTAAGGCTCTCCTTGCCTTTTCCTGCTTCTCCCTGCAGTAACTCTCTTGCAAATCTAATTTTGCCTTCGTGTCTACTTCTAAGCAATCCTTAAATAAGACACAGATATATAGTGGCTAAGTCACAGAGAGACATTTACTCTATGAGCAGTTAAAATTTAAAACCGGTGGAAATACAACCCTGCAATTTGTTGTTTTTTAAATGATTAAGTAAATTAATTTTACCATCAAAATTATCACTAGTCTCACTCAAGTGTATGGAGTGACAACTTTTTTCTTAGAAACATCCTCTCTCCCACTACTGCTATCACAAGCTCACCCAATATATACATGAAATGAGAAAACTATTGACTGAAATAGACATTGTGAAGCAACAGATGCATTTATAGCACCACCACAATTTAAGGTTTTAAATAAAGTCCGTCCACTGTGGGTTAAAAAAAAAGGGGACAGACTTATTTATATGTTAAGCTTACTGCCTAACATCAGCTCAGAGAATGCAGTATTGTCTGAAGCCCTGGGCATGTGAACAAAGCTTGGTTTTACAGCTAGGATGAACATCCCTGCTTTGGGGGACTTCTGACACAGTCACACCTTATGTGTCTACAATACTTAAAAATGAGAAAATTATTTGGAATTTGAATGTCTACCTAATTTTGACACTAATCAAATACCTACTGTTACATGAACCAAGGATTTTTGACTGTATAAAGTCGATATTTCCCACAGAATGGTCATTTCCAGATAATGTTCATGCACTGCACAGCTCAAAAGTAGCTCTTCAGTATCTACTTGTGGATGACTATATGGAAAATTCTGTTACTGTGATAAAGAAACAGATTCAAATGGGCGTTTTTAGTATTTAGGCCAAGATGTCTTCAGCAGACACAGTTGGTTAAAAAAACCAACAACTGAAATGCAAAAGACAACATTTGTTCTTGAACTTAAAAATGATTCTTTCCAGCAGGAGGGAAGGCCGTTACCCTGCGGGCCTGTTTTGCCAGGTCCGAGCCATTCCCGGGGATCTCGCAGCAGCCAGCAAGTACAGTTATGAACTGGAATGACATTTACTGGAATGGGATGGAGAGGCCTCCTTTTGGATGACTGGAGGATGATTCACAGGACCAATTTCTAGAATTTTCACAGAAACTCCAACTTCCTTTTTTTGAAAAAATATGTATTTCTACATGCAGAGCAAAACAAGACAAAGGGGAATGTGGATGATTCCAGTTCACTGTCCCTGGTGATGTCGACGTAGACCCTGTGGTCCCTCTTTTTTTTTTTTATGTTTTCCAAAGGCTAAAGGCAACACGATCCCTCAGCTGTGAAAAAATAATAGACTAAGTGCTAGCTATTTGCAAAGGTATCAACCGTCTGACTCCTACACTTTGATGGTTAAAAAAAAAAACAGCAAGGATTTCGTTTTTACGTCTGCATGTGCGCATGTATCTCGAGCTGGGTCAACTTTACTTTTGGCCTGGGTCTGCACAGCGCCAGCTTCAGTTCAAGGCAGCCGTGGACAATTTGCCTTTTTTGTTCTACTTGGAAGCTCTGCTGATAAAGCTGTTTAAAGGGTCAGGTGCTTGACAAGCTGGGTGCTTTCAATATCTGGGATTCCGGGAAGTACATGGAATCACAGAGCTGCCTTCACTCTACACATGGTGGCAAAGAAATGAAGGCACCTGGCTGGCCTCTCTCCTTGTCTCCTTGTCTCCTTGTCATGGGCGGCCCAAGCCCCTTCTTCAAACTCTGATTCCAAGTTAATGCGACGTGCTGATGTTTTAGCAAATACTTAAGGCTGTTACTAGAAGTGATCCATAATAATCCCTTGAATTTGTTTTAAGTTCTACAAATTAAAGGGCTTATTTTAGAAACTACATACTCCTTTTGTCCTGACCCTAGCACAAACACATACCCACACACAGGCTACAAAAGCCTGGGATATAATCTGGGTCTTTATTATATTCACATCAGTAACAAGCATCACATTTTTGATGGACATCAGAATCGGAGTGAGGAGGGTGTAGATAGAAACGTATACTCCCGGGTCATCACTTCGAAGGACCTTCAAAGTCTGAGAACAACTGATATAGTAATTCTCTTACATGGTCTCCACCTGAGACAGTAAGACTTTCACCTCTCTTTTAAAGCTCTTTCTTCTATTTGCCACTGTCTGCCCCAGGTTATTTCAGCAGCACAGCCATCTGAGCTACCCATCGTAGCCACCCTGGGGCTGTGACATTCCTCGTGCTTCCCTCTGCTCTCTTTGGGCCTGTCCTATTGAGGCCTGTGTTGTAAACACACTCATGCCTGGCATCGGCCTCCATCTCTGTAGCCAGAGCACTCGTTTACTCTCTCATTGCTGACTCCCACTGCTGTCAGAGCTCTGCTGCTGGCTCTCCTCTCTGTAGAACCTGCTGCCCTCCATGGACAGCAAAATCCTACCAGGTAAACCACAAACTGCTGTGCCCATGTGTTGACTCTTCAAATGACTAACTCTATGATTATGATGAAATCGCTGGTCTGCTTCTCTACCTGTATTATAAGATTCGTATTAGTTACATCTCTTAAAGTCTTTCCTACTCTAAAATACTGTGCCTCTAGACAGCTAGTAATTTTCTGTCCGTGTACCATGGAATCCAGGCTACTGGCAGGTATACCCACATCTAAATCCTAAAAGCCAAACCTGTTGGATAGCCAAAGGAATGTAGGTATCACAGACAAAATTGGGGTGGGGGGAGGCGTGTTTGCAAGAGGGCATCAGGAGAAGAACTGGAAACTCAGAGCTGGCAGTGACCTCTGATTCCACCTTCTGTGTAAGACAGATACCAGCTGAGTCTGCTACTTTTCCCTACAGGCAAAGGGATTTCAGCCTGTGTTCTCAGCCCACTCAGGCCTTGGACTAGTCTGCCCAAAGCATTAGTCTGCTCAAAGCATAGGAGGTTTGGCCCCCTGCCCCATGGGTCAGGCTTGCTCTATTTCTAGTACCTGGGGTTCAGGGGGTGGGGACTAAGATGACTTGGACAAGTTGCAGCCATCCCTTCCTTACATCCCTTCAGCCACATCTGCCTAGTTCCCATGACTGCCCTTCTGCCTTGTTGTACCGAATTTTACCTCAGTTCCCTGGAGCTTTGTTCTAATATGGGGGCTGAGAGGGAGAGATTCGTTTCATGCCTCTCTTCTAGCTTCTGGTGGTTTATTGGCTGTCTTTGGTGTTCCTGGGCTTCTGCTATATTATTCCAATCTCTGCACCACATTCTCAGATACTGAGGGTAGGACTTCAATATGTGACTAAGGGAAGGGCACAATTCAACCATAATAGAGTTCTTGTCTAGTTTTTACCAACCAATTTTTCTTGTATCTTCAACTTCTGCCTGTGTTAGTAGCTTTTGAGAAGAATTGGACTGTAAACCAGATAGACCACTTAGAATCACAATCCTGATTGCTGATCAACTGACTTCACATAGCACCTCGGCCTAGAATCCTGCCACTCTGCTTTGTCTGCCAGATAGACCCCCTGGGCCGTGCTAACACAGGAAAAGAGTGTGCTGGGAAACTTGGAATCTTTAGCCTTTCTCTTCTCCCTTGTTTTGAGGCCTGTCATATAGACAGGTTGGTACACTTCACCATCCTATTTCTCAGTGCCTTCTCTGCTTATCCACACACTCCTTCTCCAGAAAACTCCATGCAGGCAATGTCTTAGAAGCATCATTATTTATCTGTCTAAACAGTTACAGGGCTTCAGCAGGCTGTATGCATTATAAATAAATTATATAGGTTAAAGTAATACTTTTCTGCTTAGAATTCACAAAGTACTACTGAGAATACTACTAAGAAGTCACATACAGACTGTAGGTACTTCAACCATGCCTACTCTATGGGATATCTATAGGTAATATGACTTCAGTGATGGGTTGATGATTAGAAAGATGCTGGATATCTATATATCTATATACGTGCTTTACATTTAACTCATTGTAATATTCCTGAATTCTCATGAATCATTCATTTGGCAAACCTTCTGTTTTGAGCATAAACTCTGAATTAACTACTCTGCTAGATTTTGAGGGTACAGAAATGGATGAGTAGCTTCTGACTGGTCATCAGCCCTTCCCCTACTTCACAGGATTATTCAAAGGACAAAGAATTTGACTAGATAATAAAAGTTCCTGAACTTGTCAAGTCTATAAGAAAAGAGTGAAAAGACTGGTTACTTGTATCGGGGAATTACATGAGCATTAGAGGTAGGGAGTTTGGCCTTGACTTTTGTTCAAACACCAGACCATACAGTCTCTGAAGATGGTTTGCTATTAGAGGCTAATTAGTCCTCTTGGAGTGAATTTGGACAATTTCCTCCTGACATAACTGTGAATCATTTCCAGGGGGCCCCTAAGACTCTAACACATCAGGGCCAATTCCTGTGGTTAGTTGACATGTAACAGAACATCTCCAAGAAAAATAACAAGAGTCCAGAGAAGGAGCAGGCGTGGGACTGGGTGGCAGGAGCATGAGGGTAGAAAGCTGTCAGGGGCGGGGGCTGAGGGAGGGACTGAGAAGCTGCTAGAGTTCCATAAAAAACAAAGTAGTAGTAGATCCTGCCAACACAGCTGCCCTGAGCTCTCTGCTGTTTATGGTAACATGGCAATGAAGGGAAATTGTCGATGGATATTACCCAAGGAACAAATTTTCTCAGAAGCATAAGTTCAAGCAAATAAATTGGCCTTAAGGAAAGTTAAGAAACAAGAAAAAGAGAAATGTTCCTATGTGGGACACAGGGCAATTTTGGTCAGTTCTAGCTGTACAGCCCCTTGGTGGACTGCTCCTCAATGTTTGCTCCCCTACCTGAAGGCTTGGGTGGCCCACGGCTACATGCTTCCCACATGGCACTGCAGTCTGTCCTGTAGCAAATCACTGGGCCACCAGCATGATCTTAGCTGTGCCTGTTAAGTAGTCAAGAAGCAGGGACTGTGAACCAATATGGCCATTCCAGCTCCAAAGGCTAGATGTAGATTTTGGAAGTCACTCCTACTGAATCACCTTGTTCTAGGTAGCTCTGGATATTTTACTGTGCTTTTAATTCAAACTCTACAATGGAAGTAACTTTAGTGTTTTAATTTGAGCAGAGCAGGTTCTCCCTAGGTTTTATTAAGAGTTCTAGGCTTCTGAACCAATAACTTTCCTCTTTCTCTTATTCTTCACCTTCCTCTTATTTCACTTTCCAGTGCATTCCACCTTAATTTCTTATCTGTTTCTGCTCTCATAATGGTTCTTTCCTCTGTGTTCCTTCAGTTCCCCATAACTAGCCCTATTATTGCATTTCTTGCATTTAGGAGTTGCATCCATGCTTTACTCTTCCGCCAGCCATCTCATCATTTCTACCACCAACTGGACTTTCCTGGTGGTAAAGGCTGTGTCCCAGTCACCCAATGCCTGGCAAGATGGCCATTTATCCTAATCTGAAGGCAATTTTGATTTCCTCACAAACATTTCCTAGTGATACCACTGGCATTGGACATCAAATCAAATTATTTCTTAATCACGCATTCATAGAGTAAAAGACACCATGCACAGGAGTGTACACAGAGAACATGGTCATATCTGCTGACCTCAGTGAGCTTGCCATCCAGTTAGAGTGGCAGGGCATAGATAAATGAGTGGTGCATATATATATATGTGTGTGTATATATATATAAAACCTATAGATAGAGTAAGCAGATAATAATAAATGCATAGAACTTGAAGTCAAGAAACCCAAAGACTAGTCTCAGCTTTGTCAGGAGTAAGGTATAAACTCATGGTCTCTGGGCCTCAATTCTTGAGCAAAGTGAAGAGAATAATAAACTCCCTCCGTGTTTTTCAAAGTATGAGACACAATTTTTTTAGGTGACATATAGACTCAGGATGAAAAAAGATTAAATCACATGATGGGAAAGTTATTTGCCTTTACGTTCTTTTTTTGATCACAAATGGGGCAAGGGATATCTCAAGCGCAGAGTTTTGCCTTCTGCAGCAGCTAGGTCTGAACAATGTTTTGTGTTCATTCTACTTATTTTTGGGTAAATTTTTTGCAAATATTTCTCCACTTATACAAATTTTTTGCCATTTATTTTAAAAGATTACTTTTACATAAATGTATTTTAATAAAGTAAATGAGCTTATTCAAAAAATATATCAAAAAAATAATAGACCATACATATGAATATAACAAAACTTGTTTATGTGGTACTAGAATGTTCATAATTTGGGAAATACCAGAAAAGTCAGCTCTGAGTTTCTTTTCAGCCTTGTATATCTTTTGATTTTGCAATATTTCCAAGGGAATGTTGTGGCTAATAGGAGACAGTAAGTATGTCAAGATGGTTTATTGCCAAAACAATATGGCCAAGAATCCATTAAGAAATAATCTGTGATATATTTAGATATAGAGATAGATAATAGAGATGTAGCTGTAGATATAGACTGATGTATAGATACAGATAATAGATATATATGGGTATGTATAGATGTAGATAAGCATTGATAATATTTATAATTATATTTATATATAAATATAAATAATTGTGATAAAGAAAGAAAAAAGAGATATGTTTTCACCTTTGTCCTAAGGGGAGAATTCTTCAGTCTGGATTTCTTGTAATTCAGGGAAGCTTCTTTATTTTTTCAGGTTTTAACCTGCAGAGGTTTAAGCTGCCTTGTCTAAAAAGGAGAGGATTTCTTATAACTTAAAGAGAAGTGGTCTCACCTCAAGAAGATGGTTGGATGGTAAGAACTAGAGAGAGAGATGGTTGCAACTCCCTTTCTCTCAAATGTGGCAGGCTCTGCATTGTGGGGGATCTGGACTAAAAAACTTGGCATTAAGAGTAGGGGTTCCCATGACACCCGTGGACCCTCCCGCCATGCCAGTGTGGCCTGGGCAAACATCTGGGCAAGTGGCCATGGTGTGAAACCCGTGAAGGAGGACCACACCTGACTAGGTCCAGATCCTGGAAGAAGACACAGAAGGATGGATGGTCATGAAAAATCCTCTTTTCTGGACATCTATGAGCCTTCAGGTCCCAAGAATCATTGATATCAAACTTTTCATCAACCTTGCTGAGTGAGGCACTGAAATTAGAATTTTTAAATAAAAAGTAATATGGCACTTGTGCCTTAATTTGTGGAGAATGGCATCCACTATTTATAGAGGAAAGAGAAATGGAAGACTCTGGAAAGGCACTCTTTCTCTTCACTCTTTCTTCCCTTCCTTTCCCCCTCCCTCCTTCCCTCTCTCTCTCTGTCTCTCTTATTTCTTTCTACCTACCAATGTTGTGCACATGGATAAAATAAAATGTGATTTTACATAATATACAAAATATATTATTTTAACAATATAGTAAACTATGTACCAATTCATATGCCTAAAGATACAAAAATAGTTACATCAGAAACATAGAATAAAACAGTTTATTCCCCATCCAACACTGGAAACGATGTGGCCACTGCAGACTAATGAAAGGCCAGGAGCATGTGCTGTGAGGCTTCTCAGCATCATCCTGTGAACACATATCTAATTAAATCCAGTCTGGGTTTGTTCTCACAGGTTAGGTCATTTATGTGTTAATCTCCAGAAGCATTGTGCACATCCATCCGAAATGTGTCATGTAAGTATAATTTGTAATTGTACATAATTACTTTTCAAAAGTCTCCCCACAGCACCTGGATGGAAGAGTGCCAGGTAGATAATAACTTTTCGTGCAATGGATAGATGAATACTGAATAAATTATTTTTAGCCTGATTTTCTCAACATTCCAAATTTTCCGCCCCATAAACACTTGAGGAGTCCTTGCATCTGAAGTTTAACTCCCGCTCCACGAAGTGGAAAACCATGACGAAAATGTCAGTTTATGGCACCATCCTAAGCAATTAGTCCTCCTCCCAAAACTGTAACTCTTGGAAGCATAGTGTCATTTTCAGACACACAGCCAGTTACAGTATGTGGGAGTTAGAGACTGCCGGCAGAGAAAAGGTCCCGGAGGAGTGTCTAGAGAAAAGTGGAAAGTGGGTTCTTCAACTTCACTCTCTGGTCATTGAGCTTGGTGGCCAGACAGCACATTAGTCTTCCTTTATTTATGAGGATAAAATGGGAATACTTAGAGGCACCTAGAGGGAGAATCCACAATTATTTCCATAAGAATTCTGGCCAACGGGACATTTTGATAAAATGTGTTAATAGGTCCCAGTTCTTCCCTCGTTGCTTAAAATTCTAGCCTTTCCTGTGAAAAATGGGGAGTAATTTCATGCTTTCATTATTCAAATTGATCGGTTTCACCAGACACTCGTAGCTACAATCAATTCAAACAGATGAAATATATTTCCTTAGTTTTATCAGCATTTAGGAGGGAAGTGTGCTGCGTATTAGGGATGCTTGATGTCAGAAACAGGTGACAACAGAAGCCTAAAGATTGTTTGTCTATACTGAGAATATTGAATGTTATCTTAATTTTGTCCGTTTAGTCCACTGAGTTTTATCTAATTGAGAATACTTGCTTAAACACCTCAGATTCAAATTCTCCTATGCTCCTACACATCTATAATTACAATATAAAGAGTTACTTATATTAAAAATTAACAGTGTCACCACCATTCCAATTTTACTGCCCCATTTTCACCCAGTGTCACCTGGATTCTCGTGTCCTTGAACCGCCAGCCATTCCCTGCTTCCTTATTCCTTCATGGCCTCTCTGGCTGGGTCCCCTTGGGATTAATGAACACTGATTTTGTTTTGTTTTGATGAAAAGTTAGAATTAAGAATAGAGCTAGGTTATAAACTTTTCCAGAGTGAGAGAATTCTGGATTCTTCCTGCAAAAAACAACCTTAACCCAATATCCTTTGATAATGTAGAGAATTAGCTTATCTAAGCCACAGTTTGCCCATCCTTAATATGGAAACAATACTACCATTCTTATAAGGGTGTTTTGAGTATTAATGACCTCTATGCAGAACACTCAGCACCTGTACAGGACATAATGTATCCTCAGTGAGAGTTACTATTTTTTGTTGAAAACAGTAGTTACCCTCTGTGTAGTCCATTGTACCTATTGCCCTGTGCACTTCTTAACTAAGAATCATTTGAAGACTCTTTGGTGCCATAAAAGCAAAAATCAAAAATATTCCTTCAAAGATGCTGAGAGCTAGATGGATGAATCAAAGGTAAGTATATCTGAGGAAAAAAGAGGCCCCTGCTTAAAGGCAGAAGGAGATGAGAATGTGGGCTTTATTACTTCTCCTGGGTCTATTTTAATGGCCACCAAGTAAGTTCAGCACCACAGTTTTGTCTCCTGCCCCCGTCCTTCCTGTACATTCCTACTGGGTGAACACGGCTTTGCAGATTATGAAAATTCCTTGTTCAGAAACTCTCAATGACTTCCTGTTCTTTACTGAATTACATCTCAAACCACATGACCCGTTTTGAAATTCCTTCAAAACCTCATCTTTCCTAGCTCTTCTTCATATACTTCAGCCAAATCAGACATGTTTTACTTCCATAACATGCCCTATACCTTCCTATCCCAGGGCATTTTTTTGTATGCAGTTTCCTTCTCTATAAATCTCACAAAGAACCAAACTCAAAATATGAATCTCTCCCTAATATTCTTCCCTGATCCTACCAATAGAAAGAAATCTCTAAGGTTTTTGAGTTTCTAAGTTTTTTTTAAGTACATTTGTAATGCCTCTTAAAACATTATTGTGGTTCACAATATACTGTATTGTGGTTCTTTTTCTGAGTTTTAGCTCACAGACTGGATTAATAGCTACTTAGGTAACCAAAGACATTTTAATTATACTATATGCAAGACCTAATATATAGCTGGCATCCAATAAATGTTTACTGAATAAATGAATGAATGGCAGTGATTGTGTTAAAATTTCTCAGTGTGCTTGAAACTTCCCAGCATTTAGTGACATCTGAAATTCCGTTTTATTTACATTCAATATTTGTTTATTTTCTGTCCATTCCACTAGACTCTCCATAGAACAAGGGACTTGGACTATCTTGTACATGCCGGGCTAATAGTAGGTCATCAAATAATATTTCGATAACAATATTAATAATAATGATACACCTAAAAATTTGTGGGAGCTTACTACATATCAGACTATACATAGATTATCTCCTTAAATCTCAAATCAGCTCTATGAGGTGGATGTTTCTTTTAATGAATGAGAGAAAAGAGGCATCTAAGAATTTAGAGAAGAAAACAGATTCAAGATTTCAGTGTTCCTAAGGTTGTAACTGGAATTTTAATTTAGGCATCTGACTGCATTCCTTGCTGTACTGCCTCCTTATGCATTTTATATTTAATAAATCAAAGAATGCATGTCCATTGCCTTATATGATCAGAAACTATTGGATTGTATTACTCTTCATTGAGCAATAATTCCGAACATTTTATCTTCAAGTTCTTTGCATCCTTTTTTGTAATGAACCACATTTCTGTAAGGAAATACGTTATCATGGTTTATCATTTCTTACCATGAATAATAATTTAAGAATTTATCACTTTTGAAGACTCAGATCACTGTATATATAACATTTTCTTCAAACAGGCATGCAGTAAACTGAATATTTGTGTCCTCCAAAATTCGTATGTTGAAACCTATTTTCCCAACGTGATGATATTTGGAGGTAAGGCCTTTGGGGGCTGATTAGGTCATGAGGGTGAAGCTCCGAAGAGAGCCCAGAGGGCTCTACTGCCCCTTTCCCCATGCAAAGTCACAGCTAGAAGCCACCATCTGTGACCCACAGAGTGAGCTCTCTCCAGAGCTATCTTAGTGAAGTTTGGTTGTTAAGAACTCTCAATATTTTAATCTCTGGTACCTTGATCTTGGCCTCCAGAACCGAGAGAAATAAATTCCTGTTACGTATAGGCCACTTATGCTATTTTTGTTTTACATGGTCTAGGATAAGACAGGTATTAGAACAATGAGCTCACATACAGAAACATATAAGATTTTAATAAAAGAATAGATTGCATAAAAGTAATTCAGAAACCAGTAAGTTAAAAGAAGAATACGTGGGGATAGTAGATTTGGAACTCCACATATTGTCTTATTTTTGTCTTTTGAACTGTTTCCTAAAATTTCCCAAAGATTTCGTACTGGGTCCTGAGAAAGACTCGAGGTAATTCTTAATATAGAAAATAGGGCCCAACCCCAGATCTACTGATTCAGAATCCCAGGTTTGGAGTGGAGAAAAGAAGAAACATCCCCGAAGAATATTTAAACAAATTTGGGAAGACTGAGCCAAAAAATGCCTATTGATATGAGTAATACTGAATGCACAGAGATGGTAATACTAGGCAAGGAAGAAGACTTTACGAAAATCTTTTACCTGGAGAAAGCAAACATAACAAGCTATTGCATACCCACTATGGTATTTTTATCACTTCCTATTGCTTCTTGTACATATACTTAAGATCAGAATTCAATAACTACTTTAGATGAAAGAATTAATAGTTTAAACATTTAAAATTCCCATCATCAGCTTTTTTTGTTCATTTATGGACTATAAGGGACTGTTCCTTTCTTTTACTTATAAGGTATGCCCTCCCCCTCCACACACACACATTCACACAGTTCCATGGCAGCAAAGAAATCCTTACATTCCAGATATGTCTTAGTAAAGCATGAGGGTTAAGAATTCTCATATTTTAAGGTTGCTTAGAGCACCGGTAGGTAGGCTACCCTGGCGCCATTCCCAGAATTTAACAGTAGGGGCCTTGTGAAATGCTAAACGATGTGTATAACAGTATTCAGGTTCTCCAAAAGCCAATCCGTCAAAACATTTGCTGCTTTGAAAGTGTGTTCTTCAAAAAAATGGGCATATGGAACATATTACCCTGCTTGGTGGAGTTCAGGCAGCAGGGTCCAAAATAAGCATGAAAACCTTTGGAGGACACAATCTTACCTTAAGGTAACAGAGTATCTAAAATCTTCCTTCCCTGACATAAGAGCTATAGAACTCTTGCAGGAAATAGTGGGCTTGCAAATATTTTCCTGGAATCCAAGTGTTAGAATAGCACAGAAGTAGGTAGAAGCTTTGAAAAGACCAGAGAAGTTATATTTAAATAAGAGTTTGTAAAATGATTTGACCTGTTTCACTAACGATCCCTCGGTTGATGTCTTACCCATTTCTAGCACACTTATTGGCCCATAATTGCTGTCTAATAAATATTTGTGACATATGACATTTTACTGCTGTATATTCATATACAGATTAGAATGCATAATCACAACTTGTGGAAATGTGATGCTTGAAAGAGACAGCAAATTCTTTAATCTCCATGGAAATAAAAAAAAACCTTTTAACAAAGAAGAAAAACAATCAAAAGAACAAGGACCATGATTAGTTCATTTTTTTCTCTCCCTGCTGATATCTAAGTCACCTGGATTTAAGAGAGAAGATATTTAAAACTTTTACATGTTATTTAACTGAAATATTTAAATATCAAAGGAAGCTAATTGAAATTAATGAAGAATTAACTTCCTTTTCTTTGGACCTGCTTAACATGTGCTGTACCAGGTATTAAAAGAATGCCCATATTTCATTGTCATTAGTAGCAAGAATAGAAAATGCTATTATCAGTCACTGCAAACAAGAAGAGAATTCAGTTTTTGAAGCTGAAAAGCCTCAACTCCTTGCTGTGTTTTATTATGCATAACTGAAATTCTTCACAGTTACAAAAGTGTAAACTCTTCTTGATTGCATCAATATGTGCTTGGAACGGGGAGATTTGTAGAGTCCTTATTGTGAAGGAACTCTGTGGCTTCATTTAGATGTGTTTTGAAGGACTCAAAGTAAATCTAGAAAGTGTGCCTTTATTGTAAAAGTCGTGCAAGCATTTCATTTCTAACTTCCTAAGGATCATAAGGTGAATTCATATGACTCATTATGAAACCTCCCTCACTTGAAATTTCCTGACAGTTAGAGATATTTCTTTCTTAGCATGTTTGATCCCCCGAATAGCATTTCTTGGACCACCCTTTGATGGTTTATAGTCTCCCAATGCAAGACTCACTTCAGTTCATTACCTTATTTTTCACTACTTCATGATTTGTCTTTTGTATTTATTACTGCTTCCTTTGGGATTTTTTTTTCCTAGAAAAATGGCAAGAATGATCCACATAAGTCCATAAGAAAAGTTGTGAAATAAACATTATACCATGTGTGGGGTAAAAAAAAAAACTGCAAATGGCTGTTCTCACTTTCTGGCATTTACACACATGGCCATCTGTTTGAGGGCTGTTTTATTTGGCTCTCTCCCAACATTTATGTAACTGGGTAATGGAAAGGAAATGACATCACCAAGTTTCCTGCAGACTATCACTGGAGCTACAAAAAAGTTAGGAAACAAATTGCTTAGTAAAGAGAAAGATGTTTTTCAAAAGTATCTTTACTTTTCCACTTGTTTCTTCTTTGTTTCTCCCTCTAGCATTCTGAAAAATTTATTTTCCCTACTACACTCTGTGTTACTACTTGTCAATGTTTTCATCATCTGCTTCGGGGTCTCTTCTCTGAATTGTGAGCAAGTTAGAAAAATATGCTCTCTTTTGGGGTCTACAGAATATGAGCATAACTTTTTGGAAAGTAAGAAGTTTTAGGACATACCTAACATCCAGTAATAGATTGGACTGACTTCTTCTCTCAAGTGACAGAGGATTTTGAACCTGTAGACCTAGGCCTTGAAAAGATCTGAAGTAATTGTCACAAGACCTAAATGTTTGGTACCAGAGGGGCCTCCGCTGTCCCTTACTGGTGGGGCCATAGCACATGACTGAATGAAGAGGAACATTTGGAAAGTGTATCATATTTGTTGGCAACACCAGGACATCAAAGCTAGGAACAGTGGAGGTTTTTATGGCATAGTTTATAGATCCTCTTAACCCAGGGTCTCAGCAATTTGAACACTGAACCAAGGAGTCCTTTCATCCGATTCCAAAATGAAGCCATCTCTAGGGGAAATTTGGCAGCTGTTTTTAAGGCTCACAATTGCACAGCAAAAGTATTAGTTTTAGAGGAAATAAAGTATACCTGGTGTTGAAGCTTTTTGGGGTGTTCAGGGCAAATAGAAGATTCATTTAAACGGAAATCTCTCTAAGTTTCTAATTTAGGTACTTTTTGAAGTTTTTTAAATGCTTTCATATGATTCTCATCTATTCGTGGTCCACTGTAATACTGGACTGTTGCAGTTACATTCTTCCACGTTGGGGATGGAGCATCCTTTTGACACACGTGGATTCATTTGAAACTCTCTTCCTCCCCCTCCTCTTTTCCCTCATCACCATGGGTAGTAGATTCTACTCAAGCACCATCCAGAATTCTTTCGCCAGCTGGTGCATCTGCTCCTAAGGTGTTTTGAGTACTTTCTGGAGAATTGTTATTAGCTGATGGGAGCCACCTGCTGGGGAGGTAACAATGTCACCATCCTCTCCACCCCGCTGAATGGACAACAATTTTCAGGTTTAGGGATGCAAAAGCCTGGCCACATATCCTCAAGGTGAGACAAGTCCATGGTGTGATTTATGCTTCAGTGTCACCTGTACCAGCCAACTCCTTACCTGAGTCCACATCCTTCCTTGGCTCTTTCCCCACCACTGTCCAGTTTCATCTACTTCTTTTCAGGTTTTCCTAAAGATCACTGCCTTAACATCCTACAGTATGGGAGAATATATTCTTAAATGACATATCTGATAAAGAGTTAAATATATATATAAAGAGCTCACATGCCTCAACACCCAAAAGCAAATAATCCGATTGAAAAATGGGCAGAGGATATGAAGAGACAGTTCTCCAAAGAAGAAATTCAGATGGCCAACAGGCACATGAAAAGGTGCTCCACATCACTAATCATCAGAGAAATGCAAATTAAAACCACAGTGAGATATCACCTCACACCATTTAGGATGGCCACCATCCAAAAGACAAGGAAAAACAAATGCTGGCGAGGATATGGAGAAAGGGGAACCCTCCTACACTGTTGGTGAGAATGTGAATTAGTTCAACCATTATGGGAAGCAATATGGAGGTTCCTCAAAAAACTAAAAATAGAAATACCATTTGACCCAGGAATTTCACTCCTAGAAATTTACCAAAGAAAACAAGATCCCTGATGCAAAAGACATATGCACCCCTATGTTTATTGCAGCACTATATATAATAGCCAAGATATGGAAGCAACTAAGTGTCCATCAGTAGATGAATGGATAAAGAAAATGTGGTACATATACACAATGGAATATTATTCAGCCATAAGAAGAAAACAAATCCTGCCATTTGCAACAACATGGATTGAGCTGGAGGGTAGGTATTATGCTCAGTGAAATAAGCCAGGCAGAGAAAGAGAAGTACCAAATGATTTCATTCATTTGTGGAGTATAACAATGAAGCAAAACTGAAGGAATAAAACAGCAGTAGACTCACAGACTCCAAGAAGGGACTAGCAGTTCCCAAAGGGAAGGGGTTGGAGAGGGTGGGTGGGTATGGAGGGAGAAGGGGATTAAGGGGCATTATAATTAGCACACACAATATAGGTAAGTCATGGGGAAGGTAGCATAGCACAGAGAAGACAATTAGTGACTCTGGATCATCTTACTATGCTGATGGACAGTGATTGCAATGGGGTGAGGGGGGACTTGATAATAATGGGTGATTGTTGAAACCACAATGTTGCTCATGTGAAACGTTCATAAGATTGTATATCAGTTGTAGCTTAATTAAAAAAATACATATACATAAAAGAAAAAAAGATCACTGCCTTAAGAAATCACACATATCTGAAGTCCTATCTTAGGCCCTCTTTTTAGGGCCTCCTGTCCCAGACACCCTGATTATCAACAATCATATCTGAATAATGAAGCTACAAAGAGCTAATATACAAGAGTCTGAAACAGAATGAGGGCGCTTATCAGGGTTTATACAGCAAGGCACAGGTGATAGTTGGGAGATTTTGAATCAGCAACAGTATCTGAGGAAAAACATTTTAAGGTGAGGATGTAGGAAAGAAGGAAGCATCTGCTAGTAAGTTTACTTAAAATAATTTAATGAAGTTGGAGATTACAGAGGTAGATGAAAAAAATGTTACTCAGATTTAAATTTTTTTAACACGTGAATGAAGAAAATACAGAAAAATAGAATTATATCAAAATCATCTGTAATCCTACTATCCAAATACAACCATTATTTGGTATATTTCATTACAACTTCTTTCTTTTTGTGTATTTATCTATCTATGCTTGTGTTTTATCCTTACATATTTATATCCATACATTTATACATTGGGAATTGCTATGTATATAATTCAATATCCTGCATTTTCTTCTTGAACATTATATTTTTTATGTCATCTAGTACTCTTTGAAAATCTGATTTTCAATATGTACATAATATTAAATTCTATAGCTTGGCTTTGATTTAATTGTACACCTGCTGTCAGAATTTAGGTTACTGTCTTTTACTGTTTATAATACTACTTTAAGGAATAATAGTTTTGTACATAAATCTTGGTGCTCATTTTAGATTTTCATTTATAGACTACATTTGTAGTAGTAGAATCACCTAGTTGAGTATGTGAAAATTTAAAATAAATTGCTAACTTATCTTGCAAGTTTTGCAATATACTGGCAGCTATTTTCCAGAAAAAGATGTGCCAGTGTATAATTGCTCCAATAAGAAAACCGTTTTATAGTGCCATTGCCAACATTCCATATTACCATTTAAGTAAATGAAATAAAAGTAAATTCAGTGAATTAAAGCAAATTTTATATTTAACATTATATTCCTTTTTTCTTTTATTTTAACGTGTGTGTGTGTGTGTGTGCGTGTGTGTGTGTTGTTTGAATCTTGTTTCCTCTTATTTAAAGATGAAAGCTCTTTTGTTGTTAACTTTAAACTAAGCATGTTCCTGGTAGTCTTTTTCCTTTTTAATATGCCTTATTCAAATCTAGAAAAAGATACCCTAAAGAAACCCTATGTTTCAAGAACTCATATGCCTCAACACCAAAAAAACAAATACGTTGATTAAAAAATGGGCAGAGGATCTGAACAGACATTTCTCTAAAGAAGAAATCAGATGGCTAACAGGCACATGAAAAGATGTTTCACATCATTAAACATCAGGGAAATGCAAAATGAGATATCATCTCACACCAGTCAGAATGGCTACTATCCAAAAGACAAAAATAACAAGTGTTGGCAAGGATGTGGAGAAAAACGAACACTCCTACACTGTTAGTGGGAATGTAAAGTGGTGCAGCCACTGTGGAAAACAGTATGGAGGTTCCTCAAAAACTAAAAATAGAAATACAATATAATCCAGCAATTTCTACTTCTGGGAATTTACCTGAAGAAAACAAAATCCCTGATTTGAAAATATATATGCACCCCTATGTTTATTGCCAACACTATTTACAATAGCCGAGATATGGAAGCAATCAAAGTGCCCGTCAATAGATGAATGGGTAAGGAAGATGTGGTACATATACACAAGGGAATATTATTCAACCATAAAAAAGAAAGAAATCCTGCCATATGCAACAACATGGATGGACCTACAAGGTATTATGCTAAGTGATATGCCAGGTAAAGAAAAACAAATACCATATGATTTCACTTATTTGTGGAATATAAAAAGAAAACAAAATAAGATGAACAAATTAACAGTAGACTGGTGGTTACCACAGAGAAGTGACTGGTGGTTACCATAGAGGAGAGGTTAGACGGAGAGGATGAGAGGGATAAAAGGGCACAAAAATTCTCAATCATAATATAAGTTGGTCACTGGGATGGGAGTACAGCATGGAGAATATAGCCAATAATTTTGTAATATCTTTCTATGTTGACAGATAGTAACTGCACTGTGGAGGTGAGGGTTTAATAATATGGGTAACTGTTGAACCACTGTGCCATGTACTTAAAACCAATATAAGACTGTGTATCAATGCTACTTCAATTAAAGAAAAGAAAAACTCTAGGTTTCAAAAACACAAAAACAAACTAAATGTTAGGAGAGGAGTGTAGAAAAAAATAGTCAATCAACTCATTGTTTTGGTACAGAGGCTAAAACAATCAGTTGAATTCCTTCCCTCCACTGAAGTCAATTGATTTTTTTATTCCAATTGAATTGTCTTGATATGTTGACATATTGTATCACAGGTACAACTACTGTGTGCTTGTCCTAGGGACATTTCATGAGATTAATATGTGCCTGAGTGATGGAGAAATTAGGAACTGTGTCAGTAAAACTTTGTAATAGTAATAGTATAAAAATCAACATAGTAAAGCAAATGTAAAATAATATGAAAATGTCATGTGGCATGAAAAAGTATGCCAATGACTGAATGATAGCTCATGGGACCAAAGGGGGAAAGTCAGAAGATGAGAACTGTAGAAAGTGTGTGTGAACAGCTGTGCAGTGCATGCCGGCCATGGGAAAGGGAAATGAACCATCCTCAGATTTCTCCTCTGTCTCCCAAAATGTCTCCTGTGGAATTGGGTCTGCCGTGTTCCTTATGTTATAATGCACCAAGTGACATGCTAGGTAAGGATGTAATGTTGGAATTGTTAATTCACTCACCTAATTAGTATGCCATTACAAATAACCGAAAAATTCTTTGCTTATTTGATTTACAATAGCGAGCAACTTGTGAGTTTGCTGTATGTATACATTTGGATTTGTGGATATGTGATTTCAATAATCGAGTATCATTTTCAATTTTTCAGTCAATTAAAGGTTTTGTCAACAGTTTGGAGACTAGAAGAGAAAGAAGAACAAAAGGAAGACACTCAAGAGAACCACACAGGAAGAGAGATCCCTGGAAGGCTTGGGAAGGTGTGGAAAAGCAGAGAAAGGGGTCAGGACATGTGCTCTGCAAAACCTGGCAGCAGAGGGTACTTGGATTTGAGCAGGTTCAAACTCTGTGGCCAAATAAGCCATTATGCACTTGCCGCTTCTCTGACATCTAAGCTCGCCATGGTGGTCTTCTCCAATGAGGTACTCTTAGCAGCGCCTCTCGTCCCTTATTCTTCCCTTTCTTCTTTTTCTTCCTCTTCCTCTTCTTCTCCTCCTTCTCCTTCAAGTATGGTTGGTGCTTTTGTCTTGGTGGGAATGTAAACTTCTGTCTTCAACCTTGATGCTCATAAATGCTGCAGAAGATACATTTTACCACATAATCTGAATGAAATTTATTTTTCAAAAACAAAATACAATTTAAGGAGTTGCTGGCTTTTCCCACATATAAAAAATAATGTGATGAAATTTTATTTGTAAAAAGCTCTTAAATTCGGTCAAGTAGTCTTGGCTTTGGACTACATTGTGCCACTTAAACGGGCTGCTCTGGCCTCATGCAGAGCTTTATTCGCCTCTGCCCTCTGTTCATGCCCTCTCCTGTCTACCTGTGAGTTAAAATATGAACCCCACAAAGTATTTAGCTCCCCGAATAGTCACTGTTGTGTGAGTATGAATCATGTAAACTTTCATATTCCCTACCTTGTAATTTAGAAATTTGATATGCCTTAAATATGAATTTGGAGCTAATGTGTAGCAAGTATGCACAATACTTTTTCAATCCCCTAAGATTTGTTTGCTGCAGACAAAATTTTTTATGTCAGGGGATACCTTTAGGTGGTAATCCTCAAGGCCATTTCTGACCTGAACATGAGTTCTCTGAAACCAGTTGCCCCTGAATTATTTAACACATGGAATGATAGTGGCTGAGACAGGCCTGGTGATTCCAAAAATAACTGATTTCCCACTTCTTTCTCTCAAGGTGTAAAGGTGGATATGACTGCTTTCAGTGACTGGGGAGTAAGAATTGAGCCTATGCCTATTTTAAATATCCTTGGGGAAAAATTTTAATGAGTTGCCCAGTAAGTAGTTTAGCTGAGATAATTTTATGTAATGTGGCATGGATGCTTTTAAAATCTACATCTAATAAACACATAAAAGACACACCCTACTTTAGCTATGTGTGATTATATGTATAAATGTATGTATAAATGTTTGTACATGTATACATATATACAGTTTGACACCTTAGTTTAGGTGTGTGATAGTATCTATGTGTAGGTGTACAATTTAGAAACCCACTTTAGCTATGTGTTAGTTTTTTCCTTCTGTCCATATAATTCTATTTTAAATATGAAGTAAGATGGCCTAGACATATTAATTATTGAAGCCAAGCTTCTCTGAGTCATGCAGTGACCTTCCTCCACCCTACCCGACCCCACCACAGCCCACTGTTATCTTTGTGCATTTGGCATAACCAGTTTTCTTTACTGAAAGAGTTTTCCTTTCCAGGAAATGAGTACAAGCTTGGTACTGAAGAGTTGAAAATGCTAATGGATGGGGTCTAGTTTATCCAGGTTGATATTTGCAGGTGTATGTTACATATGTGCTGTTATTTTGCTGGTAGTTTCAGAGTCAATTCTTTCAGCAGAATTGTCTCCCATCTCTAAGAGGACAAGAGTGGCCACTAAGAAAAAAATACATATGCAATTACCCTGCTGAGAATTTTTATGTTTTTTTTCCCTCTTGGTGGTAGAAGGACCTTTGCCTTGCAAAAGCAGAACTAGCAGGAACTTCATACCTTTTTCTATTAAACATGAGAAAGAATTATGTCCAGTTAACATTTTTGCCCTGAATGAGTAGACAGATGGGTCCCCAAACCCATTCAACCTCAGGGAAGGTTGGAAGGGGTTTCCTCCAGGCATGAAGTGGATGAACAACTCTGTTTAGTCTTTTCATGGCAGAGGTTTGCTCTAGAGGAAGGAAGAAGCTTTATTTTTGAGCCTAAAGAATTAAAGGAGGATGAAAACTGAATTACGGTATCTGATACCAGACTCGTTGTTTGTGACACTATCGAAATAATTTGTTCACAGGTGGTCACAAGACCTCGGTCTCTATTCCATGCTAGAAGCGGATTCTTTCAAAAAACAGGAAGCAACACTTTAAGTAATTGCAGATTTTCAGTGACTACCAGGCTGATCTCTGCTCTTTGTCGCTCCTTTCCTGTTTCGGTTTGGAGGAAGCGGCAGAGAGAGAAGAGATCTGGTGGGGGAGGCGACCTTATTACAGTGATGGGCTAGACTGAGCCTGGCTTCATCTGAGTGGAAGAGTGATGAAAACACTTTAAACAGTTGCCAACGGCTCACTAGAAAGTATTTGACATCTCACCTACATCAACAAGCAAGAGTTAAAGGTTAAATCACATACCCTCAAGTGCTGGGAAAAAGGATATGTTTATGTCATCAACTTTCTTTGTTCTGGGCCTGCCCTATGTCAACAAGGAGATAGACACATTCCCTGGTTGGAGCCACCAGGACAATAGGGACTGATCCACAATTTGTGCATGAGTGACAAATCCCCTTCGAAGCATTTGTACTTTGCTTCTAGTTATATGGGCTTCTGCACAGTTCTTCACATGCTTACAAATAGCTATGAATTTAGAACAATGTGGTGACGGCCTTTCCTGTTTCTTCATCCGGATTCTTGAGATCCCAATTTTTTTTTTAAATTCTTTGTGCTGATTTCAAATTCAGTGAGCACCCACCCTAAAAGGTATTTTACAAGGAGAGATACTTTACATAGCTGGTGCTCACACACTAAAAGGACTTTTCTGGAAAGTTATTTAGTGCCTTTCACAAGGATATGAAAGAGTGGGCAGGAAATTTCTTGATCAGGTCAAGAAAGATATAAATTGAAATCTATAAATAAAAAAATATATATACCTAGAAAAGCAATGCAAAATTATTGCCAATGGAGACCAACTGGTGTGCCATGGAAGGAAAAAGAATAGCCTAGAAAAATGATTTTTCTGGTGGGCTGTGGGGAAGTTGGGGTTCCTATAGGCAGGATCTTCACTGAACTTAAACCACCTGATGATGTAACTGGCCTGTTGCTAGGCTACTGCTTCCACACCCTAGGCAATAAGCTATTACTGTGCTATATAGAGAGCTCGGCCCAGTGCTCTGGGCGGAGGAAGAGATGGTAATGCTCGGCCTACCCCCTACCCCCGGGAGAACAAGCCTGGTAATAAACCCTTTCACCCCAAAGAACATTCTGCTGTCAATTTCTTTGGTCGCATTGAATCCACAGCGAACTTGCCTGGGGCTGAAACCCATTGGCAAGACATGGGCCAAGGTCCCACTTGAGAATGTGAGAGCTATAGATAATCTGCTTATACTAAAGTTTGCACCCATGTTCAGGAGGATCAAAGACTCCTTGATGACGGTCCACATAAGTCCTAGATGTCCATGGACTGTAGTTAAATGCTTCTGATGTGGAAGTTCCAGGTAGTATAAGGGTACCAAAAAAGAGAGCTCCCTGCCTCCTCACTGTATTTTGAGAATTAAGCTAAAAGTCAATACACATAGGTAAGACTAGGGATAGTATACCCATCAGTTGTTAGATTCTTTTCATATGTTAATACAGTCATTAAAGTTACAGCGAAGTTGATTGCTCTTCTTATTTCTGGCCTAGAAATATTTGCCCAGATCTATGGACTTCCTTTCTTCCCAGTCTCTGTTAGGAATACATCTAATTGGAGATGGATACATTAAGCCACCATCATCTGACATCAGAAAACACTGGCATCGTTTAAGTCGCATCCTTTGTCTTGGTTTGGGGTTCACCAACAATCTGATCAACTCTCATGTAGCATTACGGTTACTGTAGATATCACAACATAAAATTTGGACACATCATTACTTTAGAGCTCTAGCAGTTTTTAGGCTGTGTTAGTCGATGTTTTAAAGAGAAGCACCTGTTTTTATTACACTATTTTTGATAGCTGCATTCCAATATAATTGACTTTCTTTGAAACACCATGGGTTTTTTTTTTAATGTATTTAAAAGCATTGTTCTGAGAAGCAGTCCACAGACTTTGTCAGACTGTCAAGTGGGCCTAGGGCACAAAAAGTTTAAGAACTCTGGCCAAGAGATGATAGAAATAGTTTTCACTGGTGTGTGACTGGTGTTCAAGGTTGGTAAATTTGTGGGAAATAGGTGGATTTGCTGGTAGATTTTCTGATGGTAAAGGTACCATTGTCCTTGCATGAATGGGAAAAGGCCTAACAAGGATGAAGTTGTCCAACCATTCAGCAGAGAACCCCTGTAACCAGGTGAGATTAGGTAGCTGGCTGAATAGGCTGAGAGAGTATGGCTCCAGGTGCCTTGAGTAAGCCATGCCTACCAGGTGCTTGCCTGAGTGCTTGGAGCAGAAACTGAGACTTCACCAGTAAGTTTATGTGACTGTTTTCTTTCGGCCTGGTTGTTACTAAATGTTGACAAGAGCATCAGAATTGAGTCTGAGACCTACTTTCATCACAGCATCCCAATGTGGCAAGGTATGGTTGTAGGGCCAGAGGCCCTCTTGCTCTGCTTATCTACCACTAACCATCAGAGGCTATAAAGAACTTGAGAGTTTTGAGCAGCTAATGGCTGATGACTCATTTTTAAATTGGTCTTAGCATTAAGCATTGCAGTGTTTTCTATGGGCAACTGGGTTGTTTTTAGTTTTTGACACTCAGAATGTTGTCACTGTTTCTTTTCCTTTTTGTGTTGGGTGCCTGAGAGTTAAGAGTTAAATTTGCTGTAGCAAATATGTAAAACTTCACGGCATAACTTTGAACTTCTGTTTCATTTGTAGGAGGCAGCATAGTGAGTGATTAAGAATATGAGATCTGGAGAGAGGCAACTTGGGTTCAGGTCTCCTAGTTCACTGACCAACTGACCTGGGACATGTTAACCTTTCAGTTTTCTTATCAATCCTCACAGAAGTGTCTCTGATGAAATGAGATGTTAGGGGCCCAGTAAGAATGAATAAGTGTTAGGTATTATTCTTGGCTCCATCTTATTTTCCTAGATTATTTTTTCTTTGCCTTACATTTGATTACTTCTTTTGTTTCTGGCAGTCTTGCTATTATATAGAATTCATGTGTTGTAAAACCTCCTTAATTCCTTCTGGTGTTCTGATAGCAAAGGAGAACGGATTTGGAGAAAATGGGATTAGAAGTATGGAAGTCAGTTAGAAGAATGTAAGAAAAATTTGTTTGATAGACAACAACTAAAATAATAGCAGTTGGAATGTGGAGGAAGAGAGGTATTGAGATATTTATGAGATTGAATTAACAAGACCTAGTGACCCATTTTATGTGAAAGGTAAATAATAAGAATTCTGAGTTGACTTGCAGTTTGCTAGTTTAGATGATGGGGCAAATGATGGCACCATCAACCAAGATCAGGAATATAAGAAGTGGCATGAAAGTGGTTAGGGGTAGGGATATATAATGAGTTAAGTTTTGACCTTGTTGAGTTGGAGAGTTTTTGTGGGATAATTAGGTGAAGGCTAGCAAATCATTGTAGGTATCTAGAATTCAGGGGACTATAAAGCTGGATGCACTGGTTGAAGATCTAACAAAGTACACATTTTAAGCAACAATTATAGATAAAATTGCCCAGTAATAAGTGAAGGCCAAGGGACTTTTGGGAAATGGGTTTGAAGACAAAGGTTGTGATTATTCATCTTTGTATTTCCAGCCAGGACACTAACCTAGACCCGAGCTCAGTAATCATTTCTTTCATGACTTACCAAATGAATGAGTAAATGAATAAATAGAAGGTCTCAGAGGATACTGAGAAGGAGCAATTAGAAAGATGACAAAGAACTAGGAGAAAGTGATTTCTTAGAAGATGAGGGGGTAGAGTTTTAAGAATGAGGGTACAGTCAACATTTTGGGGAGTTGGATGATGCAAAACTGTGACAAAGGGTTAGTGCACTGGATGACGGAACCAGGACTCAAAAAGATCTCAAGAGTATGGAAATGAGGGTTAAATCTCGTTGTATGAATATAAAATCCTAATTTAGGTTCAGAAAATCAAAGGCATAAGTGCTAGAAGTAGATGACCTGGTTTAATTGTATTCCTGGGGTTTAACAGTACACTGATGTTCAATATAAGTTAATACTGCAGTCTGACTGCCAAGGTATGTAAGTAGGCAATGTTAATAAAAGTATCCAGTATGGAAATATGCAAATAGTAGTATCTTAGTATATGTCACAGCTACAGTTTGGGACAATGTGTTCCGAAAGGAAAAGTCATAAAACTATAGCATATGCAGGGAACAATGGAGAAAATAAGAAAGATCTAGAAGTCATACCATCTACTTGAAGACTGGTTAGGGGAAGGGACATGGTGTGTCCCAGCTTCCTGCTGAAGAGAGAGACTAATCTTATTTTGTGGGGTCAGGTTTAGATCAAAGAGCAGAAGTGATTAACTGAGAGAATCAAACTCACTTTGAGAAAGAATTTCCATGATTAAGCTTGCTTCTCAACAGAATTAACCCTCAGTGGGAAAAACAGTGAGTTCCTTCCCTTGTTTATTTGCTTGGGAGCATCTACCAAGGTTCCTTAGATATCCTAGGTGGCAGGAATAGAGCAGTCACCCAGGAATATATGACTCCTGCTTTAGAATTCATTTTTTTATCAAGTGTTTATTTGGCGCCTGTTATGTATTAGACCTGTCCTACACATCAGGGATATAGTGAGAAAGGTTTCTGTTCTTATAGTTTTTACAGTCTGTGGGGAAAGAAGATACACAGACACACACACATAAAGTTACAGACTAGATGATCATTTGTATTGCATATCAGGATGAATTCCAAAAGGGAGAAAATAATCAGGGGAACTAATTTAATTTGGCAAAGTGTGGAATGGTCTCAGATTGCTAGCAAACACAATTAAACCCCTAGAAAACATCTTTATAAGAAGAGGCCTCTGAGGTCATCCTCGTACTAACATAAAATGAAGAATATAGATACCAAAAGACCACAGATAATCTGGCAGTCAGCTTTAATATGAATCAACACAGGTGATGAGGCTTCTGTCTGAATTCTGTCTAAAAAAAAGAAAGGCTTGAAAAGTCAGTGCAAATTGAACTGGGAAGACTGCAAGTGAATATGGAGGGAGTGGATGTGCAAGGATGTATTCCAGCAATGGGGAGAAGTCTAGAGTCCCCGAAGCAAGGTAAACAGAGGAGGTAAGTTTGGTGAGGGCAAATGGTCAGCCCAGTCAAGTCTTGGGGGTCTTTGTAAGAATCGGTTTTATTCTAAGTTCAGTGGGAAGCCACCAAACAACTTTAAAGAGAATGGTGATATAATAAAACAAAATACGTAAAAGAAAAGGGACTTGTATGGATTTGGGTGGAGAATGCATTACAGAAGGGAAAATCGGATGTGGAGAAAAAAGACCCCATTGCTTCAGTCTACTTGGAGAGGTAATGGTGTTTGGGGAGAGGATGGAGGTGGTAGAGATGGAGAGGAGTGGATGAATTCAAAGGGTATTTTAGAGTAGGTTTAAGAGTAATCAGGGACCTGGTTTGAATTGCACTGATTTGATATAGGGAGTTAGATGAGGAAGATTTTGAGAACAACTGTCAAGATTCTAACTCCTATAACTGGTTGCATGGTAAGTGTGTCCTTTGAGCAGCCCTATGTCTGGGTGACAGGGAGATTGATCATGAATGAGAGTTCTTTTTGGACAGATGAAGTTTCTTGGGATGACCATAGACATCCAAGTGATATCAATTAGAATTGAATAAATGTCAGAGTCCATGACATGCCCCTTAGGGATGGGTCGATTATATTCCTAGGTGTTTAAATGCATCTTTGACTATATTCTGTCTCCTGTACACTCCCCCCTTTATACCAGGGTTGGAAGGAGAATTTGAAGCCTAAGTATTTTGCCCTTATTTTTTCAACAGCAAACTGTGTGGCCGTGTGACACTGACTTTTCAAGCCTTTTTTATTGTTTTAGACAGAATTCAGACAGAAGCCTTGTCACCTGTGTTGATTCATATCAGAGCTGGCTGCCAGATTATCTGTGGTCTTTTACTTGTGGTATTTATATTCTTTATTATCTGTTAGTCCTGAAGACGACCTCAGAGGCCCATTCCTATAAAGATGTTTTCTAGAGGTTTGATTGTGTTTGCTAGGAATCTGAGAGAATTGATTGAAATATATGTTGCAGATATTTATCCTACTGAATTATATTTTATAAGAATCTCATACAGGAAATTGAGAAATTGACTAGAAGTTGTTAAACATCAGTGTTTTTTGGTAAGATTAGTGACAGACCTGAGAGAGAAGATAATTTAAGTCAGGGAAGATAAGCATTCCTAAGAATTAAAGTATGCCTCAGCAACTCTGTCAAGTGCTAAAAGGTCTTCCAAATGCACACTAAAACAAGAGTGAAAGAAAGACTAGCCGTTGACTTGGAGGATGCTGGATCTCATCATTTTCCTCCAACCCCAATAACAAGTTATTTTCCTTTATATAGGCTCTTGAGCCACTACTTCTACAAGTAGTCTACCAACTTATTCCCACCCATCATCTGGTGTGGATGCTATTGAAATAGCTTTCTGGTCCTCCCTTCTGCCCTCCTGCACACCACCATCACAGTAAATGTTCTAGAATGCTTCTTTCATAATGCCTCTCTATTGTGTTCAAAATCCTCCACTCAGTCCAAATGTTATGACCATCAAAAATCCCATCTCTTTGGCCAGTAGTTAAGAACCTTTGTAGGGCCCAACGCCTCCTACCCATTGTGCTTTCCCCATTCATTGTCCTGAAAACACACTGGAGTGTTTCCACAGCAGCGTTTGTTTATGTTGTTTCCCCCTCCCGGAATGTCCTGAGCCGGACCTTCTTTCAGGGCCAAGGGCAGAGCCCCATCTTTGGGGCTCTCCTATGACAGTTGATCCTTACAGATTTTACTTATCGCTTGCTTTATAACATGTGCTTTCTATGTTTATATGTCCAAGGTGTTGCATCTAGATTAGTCTCTGCTGCAGGGGAGCCCTCCTTAGGATGCGTTACTGCCCCGATTCTTGGCAACCCTCTCCAGAGCCCCCAGATGCCTGGATTGAGATGGGTGGGATTTTTGAAGTGCTCTGTATCAGATTCAAGGCATTTTCCAGTGGGGATTGAACACAGACTGACTTGAAAGCTTAGTTTTTGAAGTAGGAATGAAGAAAGACAGCTTTTGCCAGATGCTCTAGAAAGTATACAGTGCAATAAAATGTAAGGCATTTTTCTCTCTAAGTTTTTAAAACGAATTTCCCCATTTCTTGTGCTGGACCATATTTTCTAGTCCCTTCCAAAATGTATTTTCTCCTTCAGTCTTTTTATCACCCCTAAGACTTCTTTTTCTGGCCCAAATCATCTGAACCAAACCAAATTATTCATTTCATTGTCTAACCTTTTCTGTCTTTTCAATTATAATACTTGATTTCCTTTTTTAAATGTTTCCTTAAACTTCGTTATTTTCATCCATATTTTCTTGTTGGGTCAAGAGAGACTTCCCCCCTTTTTTTCCTTCCCCCTAAATAGTTGATCACTAAATGCACAAACATTTCTCTATAGAACACATTACACATGCAGGCTGCCACAAGGGATAGCCCCTTTTTATCCCCCGTGCTCCTGGACAGTCAGCTATAATTTTGTGTACATTTTTTATATTGTCTGAATGTTTATTTGGAATTGAAGATAAGGTTTATAATAAATTACTTTATAGTGCTTAGGTTTGCAGTCAAATATTCTATATTACCTACTACATTACTAACTGTTTACATACTAGCTTGGTTTCTGTTTTGAATGGTTTTGAGTCAATGAATGTTTTTGTTTTTACCTTTGCAGTCCGACTGTTTGAATCTTTTGTATGTAAAGGAGATGTTGCAGTAGTTCGTTCACATGATATAAACAGTATTGTCAGATACATATACAGCCTGGAGACTATTGTCATTTTTAAATAAGTGGATGTCTTCCCTAGCCATGTAATCATATCAACTGTTCCTCAGATGAAGTGGTAGTTTCCTTCCTTCTGATTAAAACAAGACTTGCTTTAACATTCTTAATCTTGTGGACTCTGTTACTCAGCACTATGATAGTGAGAGATAAACCCAGAATAGTTGCCCACATGTGAACTCTCTCTGTCCTGGGAGAGGAGGTGGGAAAATGAGGTGCATAAAATTTAAGCAAATATTTTTCAGCTAAGAACTTAGTTGAATCTTCTCATGTTGGCAGTAATTTTTCCTTAACTGGGACTAAAAAATCAAATTCCTCAAAGATCCCCAGGCTGCAAATGAAAAATTCATGAATGTGAAAATGCTACTTTTGGTTTTTAAGGCATGGTTTGAATTGTGCTTCTATCCTAATTAATTTTTTTCCCTTCCGGTCCAGTATTAACTCTGCTTAGATTTTGAATGCATATTGCTGCCGTTTATAGGGCCTTTGGCTCTTGGGTTGTCATTTGAAACGTGAGAGACTTAAAGATTTCTATACAGTTTGACATTCCACATTGTCCCTTCTCTTAGCTTGCTGTATTTTCAATAATTGAATAAAATGAAAACAACAGCAATACTAATAATAGCTTACATTTATTAAACATTTAATGAACTCAAAATACTGTTCTAGCCATTTTGTATAAATTTCCTTAATTCATCTTTGAAATAATCCTACAGTGTAGAGCTATCATTATAATATCCATTTTCAGAGGAGTAAACTGAGGCACAAAATGTGTTCAAAGTAGCTCAGATCTACCTGGGGTAGCCATGAAAAAAGTTGGACTCCATTTCCCAATATTTAAGTCGCTACTTCATAATAAAACCGTAGGGATAGAAAAGATAGGAATACTTATATTTGGTGGCAAGGACTGCTTGGTTAGATGGAGGATAGGACTGATCTCCCAAATTTAGTTAATATGGTTTTTGGAGTCCCCAAAATGCTTGATGAGGTCAGGAAGCAGAATATTTACTGGATGCTAAAATTATATGCCCCACTTTTATCCAAAGCCCTCAAGGCTTTGATATAAATATAGTGCAGATACTCCTGAGAGGAGTGAGAAAATAGTATCCCAAAGAGGACCTAGTGGGGAGTCAGCAGGAACGCTTAGGAGAGGAAACAATGAAGGTCTTTATATTAAGTCCATGGGGAAAGACTCATACTGATTCCAGGGTAGTTGGTCATCATTATCTGGTTGAAATTATCCTTTAAACACAGGAGAATTATTGCTTGCCTTGAGATATTTGTCATTATTTCACTGGTTTGAAAATACAAATTTTGGAAGTTCAAGCCCTATATGGGTATGTATTTTTTTTAGGATCATATATATTTAATGGCAACTGCAAAATGTAGGTAATGGTGTCTGTTAATGGAAGCATAGGTCCAAAGACAGGGTCATTCCTCTGTGTGAATAATGAAGAGGTATGAGAATAGATAATAAGAATAGCCCTTGGGCTTTTAACATAGAATAACTTTGCTCTAAAAAAAACTGTTTAGTGCTCTAAATAATGCACTAAATAAGAAACATGATATTACTTCAGAACCTAAAGAATGAGACTATATTGAATAATATTTAGAACCAGTATTTAAAACTCTTAAGTGGTTTTCAATTGTCATAATTACTGCTTAATATAATTCTGATATTTTCCCTAAACCAGTTCATTCTACTCTCTTCTTATGGATAGAATCCTCCAGATTATGCTCACTCACTAAAAGCGGTTCAATGACTGTTCAGTGGTGTGTTAAGTGGATGCTCCTTCCTATGCCTTTTACATTTATTATGTTATTTAATCCTACAGTAACTCTACACTATAATTAAGGCATAGAGAAATTAAAGAATTGGTCCTGGGCCACACAGCTAGTAAGGGGATTAGAAATCTGGCAGTTACACTCAGAGCCCAGGCTTTTAATCACTATCAATCTGCAACTTTAGTGCCAGTAGCAAGTTCTGGAACAGAGTTCCAATGATCTTAGTATAACAGTCAGGAACAAACTCCCATCACTCCACAGAACAAAACTAATAAAGATAATACATCATCTTATAACAAAACTTCAGTGAGGAGACCACTTGTACGTTCCAGATAATAAGTCAGGTGGCTATAAATCAGGTGAGTTACACCCTCCAGCTAACTCCTTTGGCTTTATCAATACTAAATCACAGCTGGATCACCTTTACAACCTGCTCTTCAGGGGAGGGGACACATTTTAAACATATTTGAGCTGAGGAATTTTTAAGAAAGTGTGATTGCCTCTTTGATAGGGAAGAATGAGGAAAATTAAAGGTTCTCAGTGTTTCTTGCAAGTATCGGTGTGCCACTCATGGCAAGCATATAATTTATTTCTCTTAATCTTCCCCCAGAATATGTGAGGTAGTTATTCCCATTTGGCAGATGAGAAAACTGAGACTTAAGAAGGCTTACTTACTTTCCTAAGGCCACAAAAGACAGAACCAGAATATAAACCCAGGTTTTTTGATATTCAGAATCGACACTATCATTTTAGGGTGCACAAAAATTTTACCGTTGAGTGCAGAATATGGTTCCTAATTTTAAGGACAGATTTGTGTCAAGCCATCCACACTCTTGTATTCAAAGATGCAGACTGTGGTCTCAGGAAAGATACCTTCTCCTAAGGATCTCTGCAAGGAAATGGATGTGGCAGATGAGTGGGGACTTGGGAGACTGCCAGGATGGTGGGTGGATGGTGGTGAATTCACTGAGGATATGACTTGCTTGAAAAACTGACTGCAAAAGAATTTAATGAGTCCAACTTGGGACATGTTAAATTTGAAGTGACACTGGAACATATCAACAGGGCTGGCTAGAAAGCAATTGGAAACAGAGCTGAGGAGTGAAGTTTGTGCTAACTTTAGGAGCACACATTGTATAGATTTGAGAGATTTGAGAGATTTGAGGCAGTGAGCCCATGGGATTTCCTGGGTTGAACATATAGGAAGAGCAGGGGACCAAAAATAGAATTCTGTGAATGGCCAAAGGGCTGAGAGCTGAGGAAGAAGAGCTTGTGAAGGAGGCTATAGCACATTCATGGAGGTAGGAGACATTTGGAGGGGCCAGCATCTTTCAAGGCAAAGAAAAAGAGACTCCTATGTAGAAGGGAGCTGCCAATCATGTGCAATAATAAAGAAAATTTAAGAGAATGAAAGCTGAAACATGATTAACAAAAACATAGTAAGTCTTTGAGAAGATATTAAAAAGAAAAATAAACGTGTTTTATTAATGAAGTTTCTAGACAGTCTCAAATCACAGACAAAGCTAACTTTTCCCTGAAGCCAACTTAACCACTACAAGCAGTAGAGACTATACTGGAAAGAGAAAATTTGCCAGTAGGTAATTTGGCATATGTCATATAACCATTTGAGAAAGCCAAATCTCCAAGCAAGCTTGAGTAATGGTAAAGAAGCCTGCATGGCTGAAGGTGAGTGAGTGAGGAGGAGAAGATAAACCCAGGAGGTGGAGGCAGAGAGAGAACTGTGAGGGTAGGGAGCACGGGTCCTGAGAATATTACTGTCTGTACTAGGATTCTGCTCTGAATGAGATGGAAAAACTTACTGGGGGACAGGGGCATGAATGACATGATATGACTTATTAACAGGATCACATCCAGACGCCATGTGGAGAATAAAGTATGGGGAGGTGCAGACAAAATAACAAGACTAGTTCAGAAGCTACTAGGGTCGAAGAGAGAGATGATGGTGGCTTGGGCCAGGATGGTATCATACACATGGAGAGAAGAAGTCAGACAGCAAAGCCACAAAGAGAATACTAGAATAGGAATTGGAAACTGTATATATAAAACTTTTCTTCCTAGGACTTTTTTTTTCCTGTAACAAGTAGCTGATTGGAGGATGAAGCAGTGCTGAGATGCATTGTTTTCCAGACTGGGAGAAATCACAGCACACTTGTAGGATAACGAGAAAGCTATAGTAGTAAAGAGAAAGTTAAAACAGGCAAATCCCCAGGGTGATGTCCTTACATACACAAGAGGGGAAGGGAGCTCTGCTGAGTGAAAAGAATGGCTGGCTTCCAGTTGTTACTCTGCACTCCCACCTGCTAGTTCCCCGGTAGTTTTCATGGATGGATCTCTAATGTTAACAATTTTCAAAGACTCTTGTGTTAGCAGTTGTACTTTGGGCACTCGTGGATAATGAAAAACCCCAGAGTCATGTCTACAGTCCACAGTTAGGAAGAAAGCTTGCTTCAGTAAAATTGCACACCCCCTTGTTTTCTGAATATGCCTGGTGCTTTTGCACATGCTGTTTCCTCCAGGATGTCCATTGTCTTACACATCCTTCAGGACATAGTATAAGTCCTTCCCCACAAATTCTCTTTGCTCACAGATTTTTTCCTTTGTGTTATAGTAATTGCTTGTTCTTGTCCTTTAACTGCTCATATTGTTTGTATGGTAATTGAATGCACAACTTATACCTCCGATCCCAAAACACTTTAAATATATACCCTATGCAGGTACATATTTGTATACTTATCTTCTTTGCTCTGTTACCTGAGATTGTTTCAGCCTGAGATTATGTCTTATTCATCTTTCTTTCCCAACAGTGGACTTTTCAGTATTGAATAAAATGGAAATACTTTCAAAACTGGATTTATTTTGTAGTATTACTGAGGACAGAATTAGTATTAGAGGACAAAGTTGAGAATAAGATAGAATTTGGCTTAATGGAAGGAAAGACCTTATAACATTTTGAGATCTCAAAAATGGGAAAGACAATTACATAAAATAATGAGTTCCAGGTCACTGAAACTATCCAAGTCACTTTCTCTCCCTCCTACTGTTTAAGCTCTGAGCACTCTACCAATTGTTCAACATACAGTTTCACATTTAGTCTTTATCATAGTCTCACAAAGAAGGCATTTAATTATCCTCATTTTACTTGAAGTGGTTAAGCAACTGCTTTGGTAACAGCTTATAAGTGACAGTGGTATTGGAACTTGGGTCCATGTGATGCCCAGGTATAGATATTTGACTTGGATGCCTCTCTGTGTAGGAGAGATGTCCACATTGGGTAGGAGTAGATAACTCTATTAGGTTATAAAGGAATACAGTTCTGGGAAAATGCAAGTTATCTAGGTACCATCCTATGCTTTTATTACAGTTTAATAAGCCTGCTATCCAAAAGAAAGCCAAGAGATGACACCTTGGAAGAAAGAGGAAGCAATTCATAATAAGCGGTCCAAGATAATCTTTCACTCTGTTCATTCCCATTTATTCCTAGACTCATTATTTTGATTCAGAATAAGAACAGTACAAGATCATTGATAATCATTATGATGGGACAAATGTCAAGTGGGTCTTGGAAAGCCTGAAAAACCTCTCAAAATGTTGAGGACACTTTGGTTCTTTAAGCACATTGGACACAACTCAAAGGCTATGTTGTTAATATTTCTATAATTCTCAGTATGTGCCTGAAGAACTGTAAGGCTTTAATTATCTTATTTCTCCTTTATTCTCTTTGAGTCCACACATATCCTGAGATTTTCTTGAATTCTGTCATTTCTTGAGTAGAAATAACAAATAAAAGAATGATTTCTACTTGACAATGTGTCATCTATGAATACAAGAAAAAATACTGCATATGTATATGGTGAGCTACTGATCCAATTTTTTTGCAAAAGGAGAAGCCATATTTTTTGAAAACTTTTATTCTTGATGTTCTGTTCAAGAAAATATGCATTTATGTGCATAGAATTGGACCAGGATGTCAAATAAAGAAATATCCTATATGCACTTTCTCATATTTCAAGATGTTTGATTCTTTCAGCAAATAATCTGACTTGGCATTTAGAAGCTTGGAACGCGGAGACAGACATTACCACCCCATATTTCTATGCTTCTGCTGGTTATTTTGACAGTCCACTCAGTATAATTTGAAAGAAAACTTGAATAAAGAAAGCTTTATTCAAGTGGGAATCAACTTCACTTTTTATGGAACTATGACTTTAAAAAACCCAATCTTTTAACTTCTGTTGGATAGCCATGTGACTGACTGCCTTGTCAGCAAGCTACTTTTCCTGAATCTAAGTTATTTCCTTTCCTACAGAGAAAAATTGCTGTTATCACTTTCAACCTCTTCAGTAATGGCCTTATTCATGTGTAGTATATGCTTTTTTTAAAAAAGGGAATGTCTCTTCCTTTTTGCTTATTTGCTCAAAAATTGTTTATCCTAAAGAAAAATGTAAGGATATAAGCACATTTCATGTGTTGTGGAAAAATCAGCATTTTCAGAGATTTCTAATTCAACAGACAGCCAAAAGTTCTCTAAAACATCTATTTAAAGACATTCATTTCAAATATCTAAAGAAAAACATGGTCTGGTTAAACCCAGCATCACCTAAGTACTCCCTGATTTCTTTATCTTATAACCTTTTTCCAGTTTTTTTCTACTTAACTTTTCTGTAACATGTAACATTGGAAGTACTTTGGTCTTGTTTGACATTTCCCTTGCCATTTTTTTTTTTTTGCAAGTTTGCTGTAGATGCTTTGAAACATTTTATTAAATGTTCTTAAAAGAGCAATAATTTATGCCAGGAATAACATAAGTGTGCTGACTAGTTTTTTCTGGTCTAACTGGACACTGCACAGCACCCCCAGGGTCCCCAAGCTCGGCCACCACAGGGCGGTGGCCCTGCCTGAGGTGGGAATGTGGTCAGCTTTGGAAAGGTGACAATGGGGTAGGGGCCAGGACCCCAGGTGGCTGGAGGCCTCTGCACTGCTGAGAGGCCATGGGGCAGACCCATCAACCAGCATAAATGGCAGGGGCCGTTGAGGTGTCTGCCTGGTTATTATCAAAGGGAAACCGGCAGACCAACCACAGAAACCCTGAAAATAGCACATGACCCAGCTCTTGGTTTTTGAGATACTGGTCCACCTTGATTTGTTGTCTTAATGACTTTTTCTCCCCATTCCTCACTATCTCCTCCTCCATCTCTTCCCGTCTTTTAAATGTTCTGTCTTTAGCATCCTAATTTCTTTCTACATATTTGAGCTGGGCAATCTCATATCACTCAGCTAACTCCAAGCCTCCTCCAGGCAGTGATTCTCCCCACATATAGCCTAAACTTCTCCCCTAAGCCCCAGTCCCTGTGCCTCCTGGGCAGCTCCTCCCAGATGTCCACAGCCACCTCACCCTTAGCAGGTCCCACACTGCACCACTGTCTTCTTCTCAGCCAGTGACTTTTTCCTGTGTTCCCAATCTCAGCAAGACTATTTTTACACACCCAGACACCCAAGCTCAAAATCACTGAGTCACTCTCAATTTAATTCTACTATTAAAGTTTTCTTGTATCTGTCCCTTCTCTTCCTTCCCCATTGTTCTACCCTGGGTTCATGCACTCACCAAGTCTCCCCCACATTATCACAACTCTTTCCTAACTCCCCAGTTTCTTGTCTCTTCTATTTTGATGTCAGACTTACTATTAAAATGACATTCCATAGCATATATCATTCTTTTACTTTAAATCCTTTGATAATTCCCCATTTCATATACAGAAAAATCCCAAACTCTTTAAAAGATATAACAAAGCAATCTGCAGCTTCAACCATGATTCTGCTCATTTTTCACCATACTCTCACCACCTCACCCCAAAGGCATATGCACTAAATTCACGGTAATCTTCCTATCTTTTTGTCCTTGCACATGCCACTATTATCTCTACTTGAAATGTTTTCCCTGATTGGCGATTGACGCTATTCATTTTTTAAGAGCTAGCTCAAATACTTTCGCTTCTTTCAAGTCTACTCTGGCATCCCTATGTACACGTTTTCTCTCGGCTCTTAATGCCTTTAATACCTTACTTTTATACTTTATACTTTATACATGCAGGGTCCTGAATTAGAAATACTACACCACAGTAAAAGACTTTTAAAGAGCATGGGCTATATCTTCTTCTTTTCATTAGAAGAGTCCATCAACATGTCTGGCTTGTGATGGACATTTGCTTCTTATTTATTTGCTAAATAAATTGAATTAATGGATGATATTGAAAATTCCAAGAATGGCCCAAATGATTCCAAATAGCTATCCTGAATGTTTACATTTACTCTATACCTTCTTTCAAAAAACTTCACTTTCAGTCTGCCATAAGCTATTAGTGGGACTCCAGCCATTGGGAATCAGAACCCAAGGCAAGGAGACTCCTCTGGGCCCAATGGATGCTACTTAGAATGTAGATGAGCTTGTTAAATCGCCATTCCAAGTCCGTTTCCCAATGCACTCCAGCTGCAAAAGGCTGCAGAGTACATGGCCAGTACAGGAGCTGAGGGGCTTGGAGAGGTTGAACTGGATTTCCCAAATCACTGTAGCATAAAGAACTCTGATCTCCAGTTCCCCAGAAGGAGCCAGAATATGGAGGCTTGCCTCAGACTGGACATCAGCAGCCTGGCTGTGGAACCAGTGCTCACCGAGAAAGAGGTTATGGCAGTGGGCTGTCAGCATGCCCCTCTTCCCTTGTGCTGTCCCACCTGTCAGCTCAAAACCCTGCAAGAGTAAATCTAGAAGGAGAATTTGAAGTGGTGGTGTTCCTGAGACAGACCTCTAAGCAGGAAGGGTGCCAGTTCATGCTGTACTGGGTACAGTGGAGGAGGGCAGAAACTGAGTATAAACACGTTTGGTGACTGACTGGATGGAGGCTTAATATGTGAAAACAACTGGAAAATTATGGAGTTTCCTCAGATGCCCTGAAGAGATCTACTACCCAGTAGAGAATTAATACTTGGTATAGAATAACTGGACAGAATGATTTAGATATATAAGAGCTTGATATTTCTTACTGAGTTAACACAGCATAATAAATTAAGTACATATGTAAACACATGTAAATTCATAGAGACTCTGCAAGGAGAGAACACATTTGAACCCCAAACCTCTATCAGCAAACCTTCTATTACTGATTTATCTCTGAATCCAACAGGCAATACTGTCTCTACATCCCTAGTGAACCCTCTGGAGATCAGAGCATGGTCAGAGGTCCCCAGGCACGATATGCCAGAAGGCTGTCTTGTTCTAGAATTAGTTTAGAAGGAGTCCCTGACCAGTTGCTGGGTGATCTGGAACTTCTTGGAATCACTGAGAACCCTGTTCATCAGTGTATCAGGAGGTGAATTACTGTAAATCGTCCATGTTTGGAAGCAGCTGATTTGTTTGCTCTTCTTCTTCAAGGGCAGAAATGCAACATATTTAATGATGCTATAGGATATTAATAGTTGCTCCCAAAATTATTCTGAGGGAAGGAAGTAGGCCATTCTTGAACTGCTTGTGTCTAATTGTCTCTCTGTTCTCCCAGTTCTTCCGCCTCCACTGCATACATATGTATTCCACACTAGATCTCTTGCTTGTTGATACTGTTCCTTCCAGCTCTCTATTAAGCCCACATTGACTCTTCCTGGGGACATCCTTGACAATAACGTATAAGCAAAGGTCACAGAAATGTGTACAAGAGACACCAGTAATTGTCAAGTTTTAGCTCCAGATGGTTCTACATGTAAGAGCTCTGCTAATGCTAGAAGTATTCAAGTACTCAGAGGTAAGAGAGCGTAATTACCTAAAATGTTAATAACCATTTAATCCTTCACACTGTGTGCTTTAATGTAGTATTTCAAAACAACCCAACACGAAGGGGAGCAGGGACTGTTGCTAATGATAATCAGTGAGTTTGGCCTCCCTGCCTTTCTCCCGTCAACGTTTTAATGGTGGCCTAAGTACTTTGAAAACCAGAATTACTGAACAAATAAATAATCTGGGCAGCATCCGTATACCTTACATGGTAAGGGTAGGCCAGTTTTGATGAGTTTGGTAAGGTTGCTATAAAATCTTTTTTATGCCTTGGAAGTCCCATTTTAAACACCTACTTCTATCGGAGACTTTGGGATTGCAGTATACAGTATGAGATATGCTCCATGACACAGTGATGGAAGTAATCATGGAATACTGTTATGCTGTGCAGGCTGCTGGCACCTTGTACAAATATCTAAGACTTTTTTCCCTTTTGATTTAAAATATAACATGAAGACCTGGCACTAAAATCAAAGGTATAAAAGCTGTAAGCATCTGTAACGATTTCATCCTTTAGGTCCTCCCCGGTCCTGAAGATGATCTGCAGAGAATGTTGACGGAATTTGAGAAGTCACCTTGTTTGAGAAGAAATCACCCATTTCTTTATCTTAACAGCTCCCCCTGCTGTTGCGAAGTGAAGGCTTCACAACTGTTTGCTGTTTTCCTTTCAACTTTTGAGGGACTCTGGAAACAGGGCTGGAAAACATTATCCTCAACTGAACCATGGCCAGGAAAGTCTCAGGAGGGAATTCTTTCCTGACATAAAATTAAACCTGGCTTCAGCATAGCTGAAGGGGAAAAAGGAGCAAAACTTACTGTTGCTGTTCCTTGGTTTGGCTTTCTTTCTGTTCTTAAAGCAACATTATTTTAAAAATCTGTAACAAAACCTGTCATCTGCCAAGTCAGCCCAGGTCTCCCAGCCTCTGACGGCTCAGGTTTCTCTGTTTTGCCCTGTTCTGTCACCTTACTCCATGCAAATTTTGAAAAGTGTATTCATAAACAGATGCCTTTTAACTTACGTGTAGTAGGAGCTGTGGCTGTGTCTCTCTCTCCTGTGGGAAGGAACCTAGTGTGAAAAGTCACACAGAGTCCTAGGCACTGGGGCACTGATGTGATTGTGGGGTTTCTCAGTCACACCATAACCAGGGCTCCAGGCGACTGTGTCTTCCAGTCTTGCTCAATAGCTGTTGCAAGAATTCACAAATGGCTCAGGAGCAATTGGTCCCACGCAATGTATCATTAAGTTTAACTGGATACACTATTTATTTAGAGCAGAAAATATGGCAGCTGTGCTTGGAGGAGGCCTTTGCCTCTCTTCCCTAGGATAGATGGTGCCATGATTATTGTATGACCTGACATCACTGGCAAGGTGGTGGGTTATTTATTCACCCAAGGGGCAGATGTTATGGGAATCATTGATTTAAAAAAAATAGAATTGCACTCAAGATGAGGCCAGACATACTTGCCAAATGAATGCTGGACTGAGCACTTGCTTATGGATCTGGCTTAAGATGTGCTCCTAATTGATTCCTTGCTTAAGAATAGCTCCTTCAACTGGCTTGTTAAGAGACTGCTTTTTGGAGGTTAAGTTATATCTGTCTGAGACATGCTTTAATAATCCAAATTTTTGAGGACAGGAAAGTAAAGAAACATTGCACAGTAAATGCATTCTTAGAGGGAACAGCTAGCTTGTTGCCGAGCCAGGCCCTGGGGATGGGGATCCCATTATTGACTGGTTCTCTGCGGAAGGGGGTTGAAGCAGTAGGATGAGGCCAGAGACAGTGGGTGTTTCCTGGGAGGATCTGGGATGGCCTGGGCAGTGTCACCCGCAGGTGGGGAGATATGAGCATCGTGGGACAAATTGAGAGCACTCTGGGCTGGGGGTTGGCCAGTGGGGATGGAAATCATGAGGGCCTATAAGGAGACAGGTACAAGAAAGGAAAGGGGTTCTGAAGATAAAGTCATTTCTCAATCATAGTTTCCTGAGGCCTAACCTGAAAATTAGAGCCCTGTCTTTCCCAATATCCAGATACTTAAAAAGTGATTTGATTGGTCCTCATTCTAATAACTGTTTTGTTAGTCTCTATCTGCTTGAGTACATCTCCAAATGCAGACCAGAATATTGGGTCCTGGAGCAGAGGGCACAGTTAATTCCAGCATCAGCATGTTAGCCTGCCTGTCTAGGCCAATGCAGTACTAGTATTCTCTCTACTCCCTCATTCCGGATTCATCTCCATATTCAAAGACAACCCTGATGGTGTCACTGGCCTAATAAAAAATATTAGATGTTCGTATTTGGTCAACAGAATCATTTCTTACCTGTGGTAAGATTGATTTATTGCTGCCAACTATTTAGCCCCCCTTACTGCAAGAGGATTAGACATCCACACCCATTGCAATGTGACTTCTAGTGCCTCCTGTGTTGGAGAGCTATCCTTTGCCTTTTTGATGCCAGGCCTGGCCACTGATTTGTTTTGGCCAATGGAACATGAACAGACATGACATATGTCTCATCTCTGGCAGAAGCTTCAGAGACCATCATATGCTTCTGTGAGTCCTTTTCATTGGGAAACCTTGTTTTCCCAGTAAGGGCTGCCCCTCAGCCTGAGTCTCAGAATAAGAAGAGAAGACATATGAAATAGAGCTGATCCATGGCCACCACCACATGTAACACAAATGAGAAACACATGTCTGTTGCTATAAGCCACTGAGCTTCGGGATTTGCTTGTTACAACAGCAAAATTGGCTAATGTAAATCCCCCTCCACAGGTCAGCCCCAACCTGCTTTTCTGGACTCCTATGGCTCTACTACTGTACGTGCACATTCCAGCCAATCCAGGAGCCTCTTCAGTCCCTGGTCTCTGTGTTTCTGCATTTATTATTCTCCAGCCCAAATTGCCCATCCCCAATCTTTAACAAACCTCACTTTATAGATTCTTCAGGCTAGCTCAGAATCTATCACATATATGAAATTTTTCTGAACATCTTGGTTTGAAGTGTTATTCTCTCCCTCTGAATTCCCACAAGCATTCCACATTCATGCTATCACTCTATTTGTTAATAATAAAAAGTGACATTTACTGGGCATGTACTACATACCAGAGACTGGCTTTTACCAACTCTGTTAGTTTAAGTACACTAAGATAGAAAACATGATTTATTGTGGGTGAAAAGCCTGTGAAGGATAAAAGGGGAGGGAGTAGCAGAAAGTGGCAGGAGCCTTCACACAATGATGGTCTGACTCCTGTAGGAGACAAGGAAGAAGAGGGATTGAATAGGAAGAGACCCGCACTGCAGTGCAATTCTGAGAAGCAGGCTTAGAGAGACTGAATGACTCTGTCACTGTCACTCAGCTAGTAATGGGATGGAGGCTGATCTTGTCCTCTAACCTGTCATATGACCTTTACTCCTGGCATTTATTAAATGTGCGAATAAGTAAGTGCATCTTGGTGTTGCCTGTGAGAAGGTGACATCTGAGATGACAATATTCAATGCCACTCTGTTTCTGTTGGAATCAGAAATGTGCAATCCTCCCTCCAGTTATCATGACACACAGGCCTTCCCCCTCCTGTGGGTCAAGGAAGAGAACTGGGTGTTTTTTCGGAGGCTACTATTTGCAGTACTGATAAAACATTCAGAAGCATTTTATGAATAAAACTTTTCATTAGAAGTGCTTCCTAAAACCCCAAAGAAACAAGGCTTTTCCCCCTGTAATTCTAGTCATTATTCCAGTTCTATGTCCCGCTGAGTCTGCCAGGCAATGTGTTGTTAACCTTATAGTCTGTTACCATTCATTTGGTCTTATGAACGCATACCTTTTTCTCCTATAAAATTAATCTTTTTCTTTCATGTTCTATGACTATGTTTCCTATTAGTGAGAAGTTGTGAATGGTCTTGCTGAGAGAAGCAAATAAGGACAGACTCAGTTATGATTTTGATGGGAGACTTAAACTATGTCCTCCTGCCCCCAAAATCAAGAAAACAAAAGGACGTTTATGTTTGGAATAAGTCATATATCTATATATACACACACACACACACATATAGTGTATTTAGATAGATATGGATATTTCTGTATATATATGGTATGAATATTCAAGATAGACTTCTTTCTACTACATAGGATGCTGGCATGTGGTGAGATCAAAAGATTTTCTCCTGAGTGCTACCTGCAAGAATCTCCTTCAAGGAAAATCGACACCAAACAAGCAACCAGGCAATCAGCCTCCTAGATCCTCTGTGATTCTTTCCATTTATCTGTATTCTCCTGATGGCCCTGTGTGGGATTCTACTTTTCAGCTCAGAGCCAAGGCCTCCCGTGTATATCCCAGTTTGGAGGGCATTGGCTGCACTAGATGCACTTTTAACTCGTGCAGTAAACACGCCAAGTTAACAGACCTATGATTAAAAGGTATGTTTTCCTCCACTACCTCTACAATGAATTCATTGGGAATACATGTATACATATATACATATATGTATATATATATACATATATGTATATATGTATATTTTTTTGCCTTTGTGCCTTTGGAAGAAAAATATCAGGCATCATGATGTTTCTGGGCATTCTTATTTTATAAAAAGAGACCACAAATTGCTTCAGTTACAAAACACAGTCTTATTTCAGAAATCAGGATCATAATTTATTAACAGTGGAAGTTTTATCCAAAATTAAGACTTGCTCTCCATTTGCCCAAGCTGGCACGAGCCAAGGTCGTCCCGTTGAATCTTCCATTTACCATTATGTATCACCGCCTGTCAGTGTTCTCTGCCCCTTTGAGCATATTCCGTGGAAATCGCCATGTTCTTATACACCACACTCTACCAAGTACCTAAAATGTGTCATCTCCCTGGGGCTCAGCTTTCCTGCATCCTCCTCATCGCCTTTTTGACCTTTAACATGTCCCTGTTCCCATCCCTAACCCCCATAACATTTGAGACGTGGGGCTTCGAGCCTTGGCGTCCTGCTCTTCAGTAAGCGAGCTGCAGGGACTCCTGCAAATGCATTCCTATTGTACTCTTGCCCCGCGATCCCGGGCCTTTCAACACACTGCCACCTGGCAGTGACACCTTGACTCAGCATTTTCCTAAATTTGTGGATGGTCTGTTGTTCCGTTACATTTTTTTAGCTAAACCCCTTTCACGAACTAAATATTTCAACCTATTTGTTAGTAAATATTTCAAACACATACAAAATGAATAAATGGGGATAAAGCGAGAGTGTGCTCCCGCAGACCACCCAACTGGCTTCCTCCACAGCACATAGGCTGGGGGAATCCTGGGGTTTTGAGGAACACACTTTGCAAAGCTGTACTTTAAAGCAAAAAGCAGCTTTTAAAATGGGAGCAAACATGGAGGATTGATTTGGGGGAAGGGTGTGTGTCCCACAGTCCTTCAGAAGTCACACCACTTGAGCTGCTGACTCCTCTGTGTAAAAAGGAGTGAATACGAGAGGCTGAATGGCCCCAGCCCCCATTTCCTGCCCTCTTCTGGTGTGATCAGCTTCTGAATGCCGCCTCGTGGTGAGACCTCAATACACCTTGGAATCTGGTTTGTTTATTTCTCTAAAACCCAAGCCTCAGAACTGAAATCCCTACAAAGACACTCATAAAGGCAGGGGCTCTTTTCATTAAAAAGCAAAAACAAAAACAAAGAGCTCAAAAGAAAAACTTGATTCAGTGGATTATGATGTTTATGGCAGCTTAATGCCTTTCCTTAACCCCCTCAACCGTATGAACCACTGAGCCTTTAACAGAGTAATTATGCTTCAGGTGTTTGAACCTCGATTGCCAGCTACTATGTTATTGCTCTGAGTTTTCAGAAGAGCCAAAATCTCCCTCTGCCCTTTCCACATCGAAGTTTTTCCTATGAACGTGGTAAGTCTGTGATACTGACATCATCTGGCCAATATAAAGGAATGTTTAGCTGTCCCACCCCCAGCCAAGTAGGTGTTTAAACATTCTCATACATATTCAGATTCCCTGGAGAGGCACATGGAGTGTGGTAGCTACCTGGGCAAGGAATTGGCAGAATGACTCAACTCGTTTTTGGGTGAGCTGAGGATTCATGAAGAGTAGAGGGGAAAAGATTCAGAAGCAACACTAGGAAAAGAAAGTAGTCTCTTTGCTAAACCGCGGTCATTTCCCCATTGGCGACCCTATAAGAGCTTGTGTCCGCCACCTGGGACTCTAAGGACTCCACTGTAGTGAGTCGGACCTGCTAGCATGATCCTGATGGGCAAACGCACTAGGCATGATTAGAGTCTGAAAGTCCTGGACCCACAAGAGTTCTGGATCATCTGCACTTTCTCCCCGGGAGAAAATAAACCCATAGCTGAGTGGGGGCCAAGGAAGAGGTTTGTGGGGGAAGTTGGTGTTCTTTCCCTATAGCCTGGAGATCCTTGATTGCTGAGCCATCTAGAGAGCTCAGATTCTCAGAGCTGCACTTTAGAAATGACAAATGATTGATGCGAACTGTGGAAAAAGCTCTCAGGAGGAACCTACTCTGGTTAACCTCCTTTGGCCATATACAGTAGCAAGAGCCCTCTATACTAATTGGAAAAAAATTTGTTTAAACCGACCTTTAGAAAGTAACCATTTTTACTTAAAACTCATTTCAAAAGAATATTAGACTGAAGGATTGATATCTATGATTAGCATCTAGTAATTAATATCCTGAAGCCAGAAAGGGAAGAATCAAAGCTATGTCAACAAGGGTGTCAGCCTACCACCTCCATGAACTCTGCTCTGGCCCTTTTCTCACCTTTGATTTTTGTTCACACATGCAAGTTAGCACATAAGTATGTACTATGTTATGTAATAAATGATTATTTTGTATCTTCTGTCTTGATTCCAAACTATATATTTCTTAAAGACAGAGAATGAGAACAACTGTTCAGTTTTTAAAATCCTATGCAAAGTTCCTGGCTTAGCGCTGGGCACAGGACAGGTCCTCAGAAAATCTTGGTTTGTTAATAGTGATTGGCAAGTCACAGGGATTGTCAAATGCATTGAAGAGCCCCAACGGCTAACCTTTGGTCTGTTTCTACTTATTGATGATATTGAACAGAAGCAAATTAAATGGGCAGTGTACACAGACATTCAAGAAGTATAATCTGGTCAAAATGTTTAAACCTAACTTGTGTATTAAATATGACTAATTTTTCCTTCATTGTCAATAGAAAACGTTTTTGTGCCAATGGTATTCTCACTGAAATACAACATAAAAATTAACCAGAATTTTAAGCATTCACATCCCAGCTCTGCCATTTATTGATTGTCACATTGAGGAATTAATTTAAACTTGAAGCCTGTATTTCTTTCTCTTTCATTCGTTTGTTTGTTCTTCTTTTTTACCTCTTTATATTGTGGCAGATAACTTAGCATGGAAGTTAAGTCTCACCCTCTATACTGTTCTGGAGATTAACCATGGATATAATTCAAACACATCCAAAGATACACACACATGCATAGCTGGAGTGTTAGATAGATCAACAGATGATGACAGCTGGTAAGGCAGACAGATAATTCTGACTACTCTCTGAAGAGGTTAGATTATGCTAAAAAGAAGACTCACCCACAATCCCAGTCAGGATGGATTTAGGTGTGCAGCAGGGGGTTAGATTTACAGTAGAACATTGACATGTGTAAAAATGGGAGAAGCACAGAAAACATTGTTGGAGCAAAGGGGTCCCTGGGAGAGAGGAGGGTGGAAGGATCAGGGTGCACAGCGTGGGTGGAGGAGAAGGAGTCAAGAGCTCTTAAAGGTAGTGTAGACCAGGAGGAACTTGGAAGAAAAAAATTACTAGGAAGTCATTAATTTTTTTTTGCCATGGGGTATGTCAGCATCTCCCTCCCTGGGTTTATTTAATAAAGGCCAAATTGCTCATGGAGGCTTTTCTGTGAAAGTTCTTTTTTGGGGAATATTCTTAGAGGGTAAGCCTAACTTTCTTTGTTTCTAAAATGGTGATAATGATGGAGTTAGAGTTAAGCACCAAATGAACGAATGCTTATGAAATGCTGGCACATAATAAGCAATTATTTTAAACATTGTTTTTAATACAATGCAAATTGATTAATTTATAACAACGTAACTGCTTTTGTAATGCTGATTAGAATTGCTTTTTGGTTTGCAAAATAGTGAAAAGGTTGAGAGTACAGGTTTTGGAGTCAGACATACCTGGGTTTACATCCTGACTCTGCCCTTTTGTGTGAATTCAGGCCAACGACCTCTCTTTTCTTGTACAATGTGGATTATACCTATGTCATACTGACATGGCAGAGGCGGAGGGCTAAGAAGACAACATTGTAAAGCTGTATTACCCATGGTTCCCGAAGGAAAAAATGACACACTCAAAAGGGGTAATTTGAAGAGAATTTAAGAAAGGGGCCATCTCCAAAGGTGTGGGTAGGCAGTAAGGCAAGCAGCCCCATGGCTAGTCTAGTACTGTGTCCTTAGGCTAGCAGCACCCCTCCCTGTCTCCGCTAAGCCTGGAAGGGATGATGGAGGGGGTGATTACTGGAATCTGGAAGGACAGTTGTGTGAAAGAGGTTGAGGGAGCCACTGATGTGGTCCATACTGGTCAGTATCTTGGCAGGGTGGAGAGTGGCTGTGGAGAGGCATGGAAAGTACCCTGAACAGAAATGATTAGCAGCCAATAAATGCGTGCATTAGACAGCATATGATGTATGGTGTTTATGATCTTGAAACTAAGGCTTTTTTTTCTATATCCCAAGAAATTTTGTTTCTGGTTTTATATGCATAGTGGAATAAAAGTGATTAAAATATAGGTTCTTGCCAAGTCACTAGGAGTCATTGAGTCCTCTTACTGTGCCCCGTGCTCAGAAGACAGGCACAGTGTTTCCAGATCCCTGTTGGACTGCCTTTCTCACGTAAGAGTAGAAATGTGCTACGTGGTGATGAGCTGCCCTGGCTTGCTCACTTTACAGCCAGGGTACTTGAGCCCAGGTATTGTACTTTTTTCAGTGTGTATTCAAATGGTCTTCTAAACATTGGTGTGCCCCGAGGTTCAGTCTCCCGCCCGTTACTTTTCTCTGTGTAAACTCAATTGTTGAATGATCTTGTCTAGTCTCATGGATTTAAGTATCATTTATAAGCAGATGACACCAAGCCCAGGGTCTTCCATAAACACCAAATTAGTATAACCAACTGCCTGCCTATCATCTCTATTTGAGTGTTTATTGGCATCTTAAACTGAATTTGTTCTAAACCACACTCTTGATTCCCACCTCTTCATCTGCTCACCACCCCTGTTGAAAAAAAAAAGGGAGAGAGAGAGAGAGAGAAAAATCCTTGCTCCTACTCAGTCCTTCCATCTTATCTAGTGAAACTTCAGCTTTTAAAGATGCTTAGGTATAAACCTTACATTCATACCTGACTCTTCTCTTTCTCTCATGCCTCACATCCTACCCATCAGCCAATCCTGTCAGCTCTGTCTATAAAGTACATTCACGCTTCTTATCATCTCTACAACTATAGCCCTGGTCTAAGCCACCATCATCTCTCAGAATAATTTGGATTAACAGCTTCTCACTGGTCTTCCTACTTCCACAGTTTCTCCTCTCCCACACCACAGTCATATTTTCCACATCGATGATATTTGTCAATATATGTTATAGCATACTACTATTTCTCTGCTCGAAACCCTAAATTACTTCTCAACTCACTCTAATTCAAAGTCTTACTATGTCTTGTGAAATCCCTACATGATCGGTGTCCTCACTCCCACAGTCCACTCTCTAACCTCATCTCTTGTTTCTCTACCCCTTGATTACTCTGTTCCAGCCACACTGAACTTCCTTGCTGTTCCAGGAATATGCTAAGTATTCTCTCAAGGCAAGCAGGCTGTTTGCATTTGCTCTCTCCTCTGCTTGGTTCTCTCTCTCCCCAGGTATCTAAGACTAGTCCTACAGTTCCATCAGTTTCTGCTCAAAGTCCCTTCCCCAGGGCCTTTGATGATCATGCATATGAAAGAAAACACCTTGCCCTCAATTTTACTTCTCTGCTTACTTTTTCTCCATGGTATTATCATCACCCTATATATACTGATACTCATTTCTTTGCTTTCCCCTAAACACAAGCTCCAGAAAGTCAGGGACTATGTCTGTTACAATCATTGATATATTCTCACAATTAAGACAGTGAATTAATTAATTCATAGCTCACAGTTGTTAGCATAGTTAACATTTGATGGTCCAGTGAGATGAAAGTCTTGAAGGGTCTTTCTAGTATAAAATATACATGATCTGAGATTATGGACTAGACTGTTAAGTACTTACTTATCTTAAGCTCTATTGCCAATAAAAGTGCTAATAAATAATATAAGTTTAAGTTGTTTTGGTATTAAAGGAAATATATGTGCATACCTTCTTCTTAACATGTAATTTTTAGTCACAAAAATTATGACCACAGAGATTTCAGTGAAGTGAGATAATATTCATGAAATTGGCTGTCATGGGGCCCAGGACACGGAGGAGTCTTAGCAGATGCTTGTCTCCTTCTTCCATCCCTCTGGAGGCAGAGGAGGTTCTGTTACTCCTGAACATGGGCCTGGAGTATGGACTGTATAAAACCTGTTACTCCATTTACATAACTCTTCCAATTCCATTCAACAGAAGCCACGTGGGCAATATGCAAAAGCAGGAACACAGCCATGAGCACATATGGATGACTTCTGCAGATTTCCCAAGTGTTCTCCATCAGTAATTCTGAGTGTATACTCCCCAAAGATGAGTATCTCAAATGGCATAGTGCAGTATCCCCCAAACTATGCTCCAGAGGAAGACAAGTGTCTACAAGATACTAATCAGAGTTCCTCCAAGGAAATATTTCATGGTCAAGTAAATCTGGAGGACACTGGGCTCAATAAAAGTAAGTAGATGCCTACTTACAAGTCTTCTTTTTGCCTGTTATACACAGCCTGCATTGTGAGTCTTCTGGAGAAAAGCTGTACCTGTAAGATTTTCCAAACTTACGTTACCATAGAAGCCGACTTCATAGACCCTCAAGTTCTGCTGAACATATTTTGGAATACCCAGTATAGTTGAAAAAGGTGTGATTAACTGTCACATAATCCTCTAGGTTGGCAGGAGAAATATTATCCCCATTTTACAGATAAGATAAGTAAAGCTTTCAGCATGACAACTGGCCTTCTGCATGGGTTGTAAATGGGTAGAATGAACTAAACTAAGGTCTTTTGCCTAGAATTTAAATTTTCATTCCATTGCTCCATATTGCCATCTGTATTGATTTCCCAGGGCTGCTGTGAAAAATTACTGCAAACTGGAGTGCTTGAACAACAGAAATGTCATCTCTCATGTTTCTGGAGGCTCTGAGGGAGAATCTGTCCCATGCCTCCTCCTGGCTTCTGGTGGTTTCTAGCAATTCTTGGAGTTCCTTGACTTGTAGCTGCATCACTCCTATTTCTGCCTCTGTCTTCACATGAATTTCCTCCCTCTGTGTGTCTCTGAGTCTCTGTCCTTATAAGGGCATGAGTCATTGGATTTTCTAATCTGTTCTCTGACAGAAAGGCTTGCTAAGTGCAAGCTTGAAGCCCTCATTTTTCTAGGCTGGAGTCTGATTGTTATTTTGTGACCCAAAATGGAGTCCCCTTCACACCTTTGGTCAGAGTACTTGCCCTTGTTTGAACATTTGTCAGCTTATTTCTTTTTCCTTATGTGAAAATACCTGAACTCATATAGTATGCTAGACTCAGTGCACCCATGTGACACAAAAAGGTTGTGATAACAATTTTCTAATGATTCTCAGGGTTTCCATGGCTGTCTGGTCATGCCAGCCTTTTCGGTTGTTCTTGAAGCTCCTGGAAAGGAGTGTTCTTTGGAGATTGCTCAGTTAGTTAACTTTAAATCCAGAGCTGCTGGCAGTTGCCCTGGTCACTTCTGGGGGGAAAAAACCTGAGCATCTAGCCAACACTGAAGATGGAAGAGGAGGGAAGAACAGGAAGAGGAGGAAGAATGGGAAGAAGGAGGAAGGAAGATCTAATAAACCTAAATTAGCTGTTGCCCCAAATCCTACCGCCTCTGAACTTCCTTATTACAAAGGCTTAAAAAATTCCTTTTCCATGTAAGATAGTTTGAGGTAGACTCCTACCCTTTCTCTGACCCTGTCCAAATAGAGTATGGAATTCCTTATGTCCATGTCTAATCTGCTAGAGGTGAGGAAGGCGGAGCTATGAGTAAGTGCCTGCTTTGGGTCAGTCGGTGTTAGGTACCCTTATATGTCATGTTATGTCATTATGTGGTATGTTATGTCATTTAAGTCTTAGTACAACTCTATTAATTAGGTATACATGTAAAATTCAGAAATTTGGATGCTGTTTTTCTTTAAGTTATAAGAATAAAGTTTTAAAATGTGATGAATATATGTGTGTATGTCTATGAATGTATATATGTATATATATACCTACATGTATATATGTTCAGGTGTACATATTTATTTGCTAGTGTGAAACAAACAAAATTGACCTACTAGTGGTAAAGAAACTTCAGCTCCCTACCTAGAATCAATACAAGGGTTTCTAAGCTTGTCGACTCATGTGCACCCAGGGAAGTCACCTCTCAAAGGACAAGTGCATTTTTACTGCACCACAGATAAATAGTCTAAGAAAAAGATGACTGAGATGTTCTAATTTATTGGAAACTAGGGGGAGGAAGGAATGCAGCAAGAGGACAGTAGGAACAAAGCACCCACCTCCATGTTAGTGCATTAGAGGGAAATGTGTGAGGCTCTCAAACATGATTCTTCATTCCATCTGATGTCCCTTGGTTGCATGGGCTCCTCTGCACAGGCTTTGGGGTCAAATTACTTGGGTTTAAATCCAAATTCTCCCTTGATTAACTGTGAGACCTTGGAAAATTATCTTTCCTGAGCTAGTTTTATGGTATATAAAAGGATAATAATATTAATAATCCATAGAATTACTGTGAAGATTGAGAAAAATGTATGTCAAGTGACTGCTGCAGGTATGTTCTCAACAAATAGTGTGTTATTTTCTCCATTAATTAAAGGAACAAGGGAGCTCATTGCCAAGAATAAGCCAAAGTTATGCCCAGAGCAAAACGGGCCATTTTCAGGACACTGCATGTCATCTACTCTCTTTTCCTCTCTTGCTTGCACGTCATTTGTCTACAAAGCAGGCTAGAGGAAACAACACCCAAGAGGATGCCTTCATCTTGCTGTTTCCAGGCCCCAAAAGTTCCATCAAATTGTCAGTGCATGGTACTGCTGATTTGGGGGCTTAGACAGCCACAAATTCAGCCTTCTCCCAAACTCTATGCCATACTTTGTTTTCTAAGTCTTAGAAGTTTTGCCTTTTTAAGTCCCTGTTGAGTAGTTCTTGCTGCTTCTGACCCTGTTTCAAGTGTCTTCTTTGGGATAATGAATGAAACAGTGTTCTGGCAGGTTCTGGTACTCCTCCTCTAACCTAAGGATTTCAAACCTAGCCACCAGTCCATTCTTTATTTCCCAAGAAAAGGCACATTAATGGGCAACCACACAGAGGAAACTTTCAAAGCAGTGTCTCTTCCTAGTCCTGTAGCCAAAAATGCTCATGACGCTGGCCATGTTGCTGCAGCTTCCTAACTGATGTCTCTACAGCGAGTGTGATTTCAGGTTCTGGTAAGTCCAGGGTGCAGACTACTGTGGAAAGGTCTATGGCTCACGTTTGTGCTGGTGAATCCTGTTTACCCAGAAGTATACCAGGTGGGATTCACTCCTATCCATAGATTAGTGTATGTCTTACAAGTTTATTCTTTTCCAGAATCAAATGCCATTTATTTGTTTAGATAATCCAAAGCATACTTTCAGCAGTCTGAGTAATTATATCTTTTTCCTCCAAAATGAAAGATGCATTTAACATATCTGGGTTTCTCTTCTGTGTGGGATGAAAGCAATTTTTAAAACTGATGAAGAAGAATTCCCTTGGATTCATCCTTCTACCTCCCTCCAAGGACAGTATTAAAGATGAACCAGCATCATGCCAGACTGAGCAAGGCATCAGATTACACTTTAACAAAGCAAATGTGAGCTTTGATTTTTAACCCTTGAATAGTGGTCACAGAGAGCAGCTTTGTCTAATCTATTAGCATCTGTAAAAAGTCTCAGACACTTTTAGAGAAAATAACCCACTCCTTTCACTGGAACAAGATGGACAGCCAAGGTCAGTGAAGCAACCCAAGTAAGTTTTCCAGCCTGTCATGGTTGGAGGACAACCTTTTAAAAATGACATTTAATAAATAATCCTTCAGTGGAATTTGAAATCAAAACCTCAGATAATGAAGTCTTAGCAGAAGGACCTATTTTTTTTTTTAGCACAGTTTTTTCTCCTGCTCTTTTCACTTTCTTGAAATAAACATTTCACTTTGTTAATGCTGTGAGGTGTGGGGCTGAGAAGTTGCTCATCTCTCCCTCACCCATAGAAACAGTTTCTTCAGGCTGAAATGAGAATTTTTTACCCACCTCCTTCAAATGAGGTAGCTCCTTCCCAAACTTGAAAAGCAATAAAAATTCAGCTAGGAAAGTTTTAGAGCCACCTGATGGAATTCTCCTTTGCTTTTCTGAGGCAAGAGAAATATATCACGTGCTCCATCTAGAGGTATGAATTGGAATCGTACATGAAGGTGATCTAACGGTAATTCTGGGAGCAGAAGATACTTAACTGAATTTCAGATAGAAACTGAACATCATGATGAGAGTAGAGATAAGAGAGAAATAAAAGATAAAGTTTCTATTTCAAAGAGCTTATAGTGTATGAGAGGGGAGTAAAATTCTTGAATAATCATTACAAAAGTCTAATGCAGTAGTTCCCCCTTATCCATGGGGAATGATATTCCAAGACCCCCAGTGACTGATTCAAACCATGAAAAGTCCTAAACCCTACATATACTACATGTACTTTTTCTTGATTGTTGTTACAAATATTCAGTGTATGAAGTTGTCAAAACAGATCAAATTGTACCATTAAAATTGATTAACTTTACTGTATGTAAACTATACTTCAAAATATCAAATTTAAAAATAGGTAATAAAAATCTGCCAATTAATAACACTTACCACCTGCTGGGATTATTGGGCAACAGTAATCTTATCTGTAGCAATCTGCATGATACTAGCTAATAATTAAGTGCTTACTACATGACAGACACCCTTTTGAGAGATTTTTCTTTTTTGCTTATTTAACCTCCCTAACAACCCTGCAAAAGAAATATCATTATCTCCATCTGACAGGGAGGGAGCTGAACCAAAAATATTAATTAACCAGCTAGTAAGTGTCAAATTTATATTTTGAAACAGGCAGTTTTATTTTAGAGATCAGATTCTTAACCACTAGTTCATATTGAGAGGCAAACACAGAAAATGTTATTTGTCCCCACAATGCAATATGTTTAGTTCCTCAAATGAAGAAGGGTATCTGCAAAGAGTAAGTCATATAAATTCAAGGGAAGTAAGACTTGGAAGTCTTCATAGGAAAACATAATTCTAGTTTTGACTCTCAAAAGACTTGAATTGTTGAGTAGCATCAGAAAATGTGATTTTCTACAATTCACCTGACACTAGACAAGACACTTGACTTCTCCATTAAGCCAGTTACTTCATTCTTGGGCTCTTTAGGATATTCCCAGTAATAAAAGGTGAGGGCTAAGGTTGTGCTAATTTGTAACTTTGTGTGCTTTTAACTTAAAAGTAATTCTTACATTACACTATAACATTGGTATTAGACATTAAAAAACTGTATTTAGATAGAATTTTTGAAAATTGAAGCCAAACCCTTTCACACTTTGTTAGATTGCTTCCCTTGCCATACTCTAATCATCCCAGCAGATGGCAATGCAGTCATTGTTAAAAAAAATAAGTTAAAGACAGTGAAAACAATTTACCCTTTGTTTTGTTTTTTGTTTTGCTCTGCTTTTTCTTTTTTCCTTTTTTTCTTTTGTTCTTCTCATTGGTGAGTCCTTTCAGGTTGCTGAAACAATGCACTCTACACAAGATTTTAAGGCTATAAAACCTGGTAATCCTAATTATGAAGGATCTTAAATGCTAAAGTAGATACTGATCTTCATTCTGTAGACAATGGAGAAAGAGTGGGTCAGGAGTGACACAGTCAGAATTAAGAAACTTTATGTTAGGAAAATAACTCTGACAAGGAAAGGATGAATGGAAGGATGTGGAAAGACATGATAAATGTCTGTTTAGAATGGTCTAGAACAGAGGTAACAGGAACTTGATCTGGAGCATGGCAGCAAACTATGGCTTTGATGAGGAAAGTACAAACAGAAGCAAGAGAACTAAGCAATTTATTGGATGTTAGAAGTTCAAAAGGAGGAGGCAAAGGTCACTCAGGTGTTTTGCTCCTGGTTGGGGAGAAGCTAACTAGAGAAGGAACAGACTGGGACAAAAAGGAATTTTTTTGAGGTGCTATGATGCCTCTATATATGCTGATATGATGTGATAGATGACAAGTGGGTCTTCTGTGCAGATGAGAAGTAACACTTAAGAGAGCGATGCAGCAATAGTCGGTATCTGCAGAAATAGGCAGAAGTCCTAGGAACCTTCCGGAGAATGCTTGCATTGAGGAGAAACTGATGAAATGGTTACGTTTACAGGATTTTCATGTGAGTGTGATGTCTTAGAAGCCTAAGAACAAGGATGAATGAACAAAAGTAACAGATATTTCAAAAAGTTTGAGATCATTTGAAAAGAGACCATTGGACTTTGAGAAATGCTTAAATAAACTGATGGAGGAAGAAAGATTATTATGAGAAAGGAGTGAAGAATATATGAGAAAGTGTAAATTCTCTTTTGAGAAGTCTGGTGGCAAAGGAAAGGGGAGAAATAGTTCTGTAGGTTGCCTGGACGTTGGGAACAAGGGGAAATTGCTATAAAACAGAGCCGTCAGCATGTTTGTGTCTGCCATGAAGGAGACATTTGAAATTATACTAGAGTTGTTTTCCTTTTTTTTTTCTTAAATGACATCTAGATAATTTAATGAAACTGCATAACTTCATTTTACTAGAAGTTTGTGGATGTAAGAAAAAATTGGAAATATTGTTTGGAAGTGAATGTTGCAACATGTTTCTCATTTATTATTTATCCAGTGTCTCCTCAGCTCCCCTTGCTGCTGATGTCTGAAGCTTTGGAACTATGAGAGTTAGTGAAGCTAATCAAGTGTGTTCCCAGTGCCCAAGATCTTCTGACACTGTGGCCAGTGACACTTCCGAAGGGGCTGCTGTAGCGTTAACTAAGCATTTAGAATAATAGAAGGCTCTAAAGCCCATTGCTCTGTTATGACTTGCAAGCATGTTTTCTATCATATTTTTTTTTCCTTAAGGAAAAGAAAGATCAGTTGGCAATGCTTTATCTTGCTGGCAGAATGCTGTGGTGTAGAATTTGCTTCTTGCCACTAGAATTTTAGTGTCATGGTGTCATTTTTGTGTGAAGGAATCTGCAGTGGCTGCCAGTTGAGTCTGTCTAAGGAAAAAATAACATAACCTCTAGTTGCAAACAACGGAGTCTGACATCAAATATGGTAAACATACTGGTTTCATTAAAAACGAATAGGAAGACAAAATTTTAAAACACAGAGGCAAGGAAAGTAGAATAAAGACAGGGAAGAAGATGGGGGTAGAGCTACTCCAGGAACTTGCTCTTTGCAGCACAGTTTGTTTATGTTTTCCTAAACACCTGTCTCTACTTTCAATTCTTTGAAACCCTGTACCATTTCTGTCAATAGTCCTATCCAGTGAAAGATGAAATTACTCTCCACTGCTAGGAGTCTCATCCCACGTGTTGACATGTTCAGAGGGCTGTGAACGCTGTGGTCTGGTAGATGATGGGCCCCCCACTGAGAGCTGCACAACACAATTTTCATGCACACCATACCCAAACACAGAGAAAGTGAAAAAAATCAACTTTTTCTCAGATATGTAATAATCAGGTGTCTTGCCAGTGGGTTTCAGCTCTGGACAAGTTCACTGTGGATTCAGTGAGACCAAAAAATGACAATGGAATGTTCTTGGGGTGAAAGAGTTATACCCAACTTTATTCCCACGGTGGCAGGTCAGTCACTAGAATCCCGTCCACTCGGCGAGTCTGCATGCAGCAAGCCGGTCTCTGCCCCTGGGCCTCTCTGCCCCCGCAGCCATCTCAGTCTCTGTCCTCAGCACTGCCACCACTCCAGCCTCTGCTCTCCTGCAGCTTTGCAGCCCAGAGCACTGGGCGGAGCTCTTTATATAGAGTCAGTAATAACGTATTGCCCACCAGTAGTGAGCGAGGCGACCAGGGCCAGGTGAGAATCCTGGCCATAGGAACCTTCACTTTATCCACATTAGGAATGCAGTTTTAACTCCAAGTTTCACCAGAATTTATTTTTTATGGGGAGGGCATGTCAATCATTTTCTCCTTAATGTGTTTTTGCAGAACCAACTGAGTCAGTGGCAAACACATTACCCATCTATTACCCTGATCTTTGCTTTGGAAATAGTGAGAATCCAAATTCACAGGGAAAACATTCTCAGAATAAATTCACCTTCTCTCAATAATGCTTTTTCCTTTAGGCTGGATTTTAAAATCCCTAAGGACAGTAACTTATTTTTATCTTTTCTTTTTCTTTTTATCATATAGTGTATTTGAAAAGTATTATCTTTTTAACACGTAAATTTCAGCACTTGCTCCTGGATTCCTAGTCAACAGCCATTCACTGCTTCTGTGTCAACAAAACCCTTATTCTGTTCACCTATCTGGTACCAATGGGCTCTAGGAAGGAAGAAGGTGCCCAAGGGACAAATGGTGATTGGCTTAAACCAATTTGGGCCCTCCCATCTCCTCACTTATAATTGGTTTGGAGTAGGGCATATAAGCCAGTTCTGGCCAATGAGATCTGAGGAGAAGTCTGGTGGGACTTTGGGGAGATTTTTCTCTTCCTGTTATAAAGAGGGAAACATAGAAGAGGCCTGTCTCACCTGAGGGGGATTGCCCCCTGACAAGTTCACTCTGGACTTGGTGAGACTGAATAACAACAATGCAATGTTAGGGGTAAAAGGGTTTATACCAAGCTTTATTCTCGTGTGGCAGGTCCAGTGCTGGAATCATTACTGCCTCTGGGGTATTTGCAGTCCAGCTGGGCCTCGGGCAGAGCACTGGGTGGAGCTCTTTATATAGTAACACCCACAGTAATGGGTCATTGCCAATGGGTGTGGAAGTAGCCTAGCAGGAAGCCGATTATATCATTAAGTAGATTAGAGTCAGGTGAGAATCTTGGCCATCGGAACTTCCATTTTCCTTACAAGGTCCTTCCCCCTTTCCTATTCTAATACAATGGTGTGAGGACATGATGTTTGTAGCTGTGACAAACTAATGGGGAATCCAAGAGAATGGAAGAAAAGTAAAGCAGAACACTGATACTGTTCAGTTGTTGAACTCAACCAATACTGGCAATTACTTCTGGGCCTCTGGTCATGAGAGAGAATAAATGCCCTCATAATTTTAGCCATATTTGATTGGGAATTTTGCATCTTGCATCCAAAAACATTCTAAAAGAAACAGCCATTTTAAAAGATTTCTCACATTATCTCATCGATTTTGCTAACAATTTTGTGAGGTGCATGTTATCTGGAGTCCACAAAAGACATTGAGGCTCAGAACGTGACCTGATGTGACCAACATCACAAAACTCATAGGCAGCAGACCTACCATTGAAATCCTACCTTTGGATGACTGCTCACATGCTCTTTGTAATATGCTTTATTGTTTAATTTGTGCCCAGTAAGGACTGGCAAATGTTTGCTGAAATGAATGAAGCTGCAGTCTTGGGAAATTTCCTGTATTTCTCAGGCATAGCCTTTTGATCTTTCACAAGTCTGCTAAACCTAGACTCTTCCTAACACCTTAAGGGAAATCATTGTTAACGTGCCCAGACAGAAAGATTTGGAATGAATTTCTTTTTCACATTCATCCTATCTTCTTCCTGCTTTCCACTGATGTGTACTGAAAACTCAGTTTGCTCTTATTACTATGGAAACTCCCCTGGTCAGAGGACTTCACTGTGATCTGACAGGGTAGATGAAGGGCAGCCTCAGAGGACCACCTCTGCCCTCTCTCTGTCTGAGCTTCTATCTTAGCTGGGCATGGGAAAGTGTGATTCCTGTTAGGGACTGAGTTGAGTTTGTTCTCCTCAGTTCTTGTCCCTATCAAAACAAAGAATTGAAAGGCAGAGACACAACAGGAAAGCAGAGTGAAAGTTTTATTTGAATACACTCCAAGGAAGGAGTGGGCCAAAGTCAATGTAGACAATGGTCCCAAACTTTTAGGGAGGGTCTATTTTTCATGTCCTAGCCAGGAGGTGCCTGTTTGATTGACAGAGTGAGGTCATTTGATTGACAGCTCTAGTTATACACCCATTCCTCTTGGTGCACATGTCTTTTCCCAAAATACACACAGAAAAGGCCCCAGGGATGGGGATGGAGGAGGAGCAAAACCACTATTTTATTTTAATGAGATTATGATGAGGGGTGCTTTGGGCAGTTTTGTGTGATTGCATCTGTGTTGTGATCTGGTTGGGGCCAGTCTGGTCTGGTCCGGATAGGCAAGGAAGTTATCTCCCTGCAAAGCTTTTGTTGTTTTAAGGTGGGGACCCCTAACTAGGCAGCTTTTTTCTTTGAACTTTATCTTCCCTTTTCCCCACTGCTCATGTCTATCTTTCTACCTAACAATTCCCATTTCCACTTCCATTTCCAAAGAAGGGGTTAGCTTCTGCACTTCATACTAGCTCTGACAGGCCTGTGACCATCCCTGGATCCTACCACACCACTTCCATGCTCTTTAAACCTCCCAAATGCCTACCACTAAAGCCCTGTCACCTCTACTGTATAAATTCCTTCTGGGAGCAGCTGTTATTATCATTTCACTGTCTTAACATAGGTTCCTCTGAAAATGAAGCCTGAGGCAAAAACGTATTAGTTAATGCTTTATTGGGGTTCAGTCCCAGGAATCTAGAGTGAAAGACAGTGGGTGTGTTATATGCTGGCCATAGCTTTGCAGAACACATAGCTGGTTGCTCGTCTTACAGAATACCTTTAAAATAGTTTTATAGACCTGCTATCTATCAGAACTGTCCATAGAGGAAGAAGGGCGAGTAATTTATCTGCAAACTTTTCCCACGTCCCCTGTTTTGGACTGGTCCAATTTCACCCCTTACGGGAATAGCTCCCTTGTACTCACAGGTTGTGTTACCTGGCCTCTCCAAGCAGCCTTGGGTTAGCCAGACCTCCACAAATCCAATAAGGCCAACTTAGGGTTAACTTTCTCTTCCTGACAGTTGGCGCCATACATGGGTTTGTGGTGGTGGCTCTGCTGGCATTTGGCACCTGTCTCTGGGGCCACTTTGGGTGGTCAGGAATCAAAGTAAGTGGTTAAGTGTGGGCATGGAGGTCTGGTGAGCCAGGCTTTGAGTGATGCAGAAACTGGGTCCAAAACCCAATCTGTGTTCCCACTGACCTGGAAAGAGATCTTTCTTTTTTCTTAAGTTTTCCTCACTTTTAACGGGTTGGATCTCTCCCAGGGTTTGGTATCTCCACTCTTGTTTCACCAGTGCTTACCTATTCCTCTAAAGCCATAGGTAAATAGGCCAATAATTATATTCATAGATGAATAAAGTGAGTAATCCCTATCCACCCCAAGAATATGCAAATTATGAAATCCTATTTTGTATCTTCACTGTGTGGAACATTCTTTAACTGCAAGGGAATAAATTCATTTTTAGAATTTTAGATCCTCTTGATAGTAGTTAACTTGTGTTACTACAATCATTACTCTTCATCAGAACAAAACATAAATCTAACACTTGTTTTCTCTCATTTAGTGTGTTTAATTAGGTGGGTTGAATTTTTTTTTTATTATCTCTGTTATCTTCCATAAAACACACATAAACTGATGAGTTTGAATGATATAAACAGAAAGCACTGGATCAGTTTCAAGGGGAAGGAGATGAAGCAGAGGGAGATGCAGTTCAGATCATCAAAAATGGTTTTAGTTCTGGTGCAGATTTTTGAACCATATTTTTTTCTTCTTGTCTAAAATTGCCTGTTTGCAGACACTTTTAACAAAGGATTTCCCTCCCCTTAATAAGAAGGCAACCTCCACCAATGGAATTCTTTCTCTATAAAAATCTCTCAACATTGTATCTGGAAACTCATGTCTCTAAGGGCAGATTTGGAGATGTAAGGCAGATTTAACTCCAGACGTCAGCAGCAATGCTCGAGCTGCATTCCTGTTAGGCTCCTCACTGACAAATAGAATTCAGCCAATGATTCCTGGTGAAAGCATGGTAGGTCCAGAGAGCCCAGGAGTCCCATTCTCTGTGGAGAGGGCAAAATCATAGGCTTGTTGTGCCACATTCCCATTTCAGCTGCATGCTGCAGTATGGTGTCCAGGTTCTGCTTCTCATGATGTGCGACAGAACTGGAGCATTTCAGCTGCCCCCATAACCACGGCCTTGGAGTGCTTAGTGATTTTGGTGAAGTGCTCTGAGCTATCAGTTTTCAATCAACACTGTTAAAATAAAATAACTTTTGAAGAGAAGTGGCTGCTAGGGCAAAAAGCCAACTACGGTCTGATAACTTATTTTGGAATACTAGAAAGAACATAGTGTCTGGATTTAGACACAGTGAAGTTTTATTCCTGCCCTCATTATTTATTAACTCTGTGTAGTAGAGTGCATTTAAAATTTTTTCTGAGCCTCAGTTGTCTTCTCTGCAAAATGGGAACACATACTAATAGTCAAAGGACTATTGGACAGATGAAATGAGAAGCTGAATGGAAATATCAGGCTCGCAGCCTGATTCACAGTAGGTGTTCAGGTAGAGTTCTACCGCCCAGCTTCTCTTTCCTCCTCTGCCCACTACACCTCCCTCCACCATTTCTGCAGATCAGATATCTTGTACATCTTGTTGGTTGGCTTACACAAGTCACCCCTGACTTCCTATCTGGATGCCTTCTAGTATACATGCTAGAAAAGCTGTATTTCTATTTTCCCAGCCCCCCTAGCATCTAGAGATGGAGGATGCACTGCTGGCCAATAGTACATAAAAAGATTTCTCCTGAGAGTTTCTGGGGAAAAATTTGGTTTACTGATAGACCAAAGCAGCTGGAAACTCTCTCTCTTCTTCCCACTGTGAATGCCTGGGCTGGGACAGCCTTGTGTGACCATGAGGCAATAATTTTGCTAGAAAACCCAAAAGAATCATAGGACCTTGCAGAAATGCAGGTCCTGCCCCGAGAGCACCTCAACAACAGCGGGCAGCTGCTACCCCAGTCTTCCAGGTAGGTCAGAAAAACAGCCCTATTTGGTCAAGCCACTTGACTTATATATAGTTTGGTAAATAGGGGACCAGGGGTTGGAAAAAGAGGAAAAGGTAAGGGGGAGAAACAGAGAGAAACTACTACCATAATATACAGCTGATATACAGCTGAGGAGAGCAAATCCTCTAATTTTTGCAATACTACACGTCAATTTGGTGGACTCCCACTGGTTCCCCAGATGGCATCCAGGTCTTAACCTCTGGAACCTCTGCAGGTTGCCTTGTATGACAAAAAAAGACTCTTAAGTGTGTTTAAGAATCTTGAAAATGAGGAGATTATCAGAATGGGCCCCAAAGCCAATCACCTGTATCCTTTTAAGAGGGAGGCAGAAGAGGGGGAGACAAGGCGACCACAGGGCGGAGATGGGACCAGTGCGACCACAAGCCAAAGAACACTGGCAGCCTCCAGAGCCGGAAGAGGCGAGGAACAGACAGGATTCTCCCTCAGGGCCTCCGACGGGCCGTGTCTCTGCCAATGGCGATTCTGATTTCGGCTCTGTGATACTGATTTTGAACTGCGGCTCTTTGTTACAGCAGCCACGGCACATTGATAGTGTTAGCTATCAAAAGATTTTATGATTTAACTTTAGAGTAAGAGAAACAGTGATAACTATTGTTTATTGAATACCCTCTATGGACCAGGCAGCCACACTAACCACTCTTTATCGATTACCTTAGTCCTCAAAACAAAACAGTCCTCAAAGGAAGCTGCTCTTCTCTCCGCTTCCCAGCAAAGAGAGCTGCTCTGAGGCGGGTAAGGAGCCTGCCCGGAGTCACACAGCAAATGCACACTGGAGCTGGAACTGACCTTCGGACACCAGATTCTGTAACCATTTCAGCCCTGCTGAAGAAATGATGGTAGACCTGTTCTGTATGTTCCCAGTTACATTTCTGAGATAAGTGAAGTAAAACGATTGTGTAGTATTGACATCTATAATTGGAGATACTCAGGGCCTTTCACCAACTCAGGAACATTCCCTTCACGGATTAAACACTGAGTACCTACTGTCAGATGCTGAGCAGAGCACAAAGACTGCAAAGAAATGCAGTTTTGCCTCGAGAGGCTTACAGGCTCCCTGCTCTGCCATCTCTCATTATCACTTTATGGAACTGTACTGCGTGACAACAGCAGCCATTATACCAAAACTCCCACATTAAAATATATTGTCTAAAGGATTGCATTAAACCAAATATGAGGTAATGTAAATTAATTGTAACTTTGAATGAGCTACACTGTTCTTCTCCATGTTTAAATAATGGAAACTACATAGAAAAACTGAAATCACTATTTTCAGTAGCCTCTGCAGCAGGGTTACTGATTACCTCTTGCTTCTGCTCAAGATATTCTTGGTTATCCCTTCTAACTGGCAAGATCAATGTTTTTCATGTGATAGTTTCATAGCCTCAGGTGATAAGCATGTGCTGTGTTAGCACAAACCCATTTATTTTATCATTAAAATTTCCTTGCATTTATTAGGCTTTTTATTTTTAATTAGCCTCCATGTTTCGTCTCCTGTCCTAAAAGTGAATAGCTGAAGAGTTCTCTGTTACCTTCCAATGTTCCACAAGATGGCTCTGTGACAGGCTAAGTCACTGAGACTTAATTTGTGCATTTTATTTTTCTTCAGGTTTTCCCCCCTCCCATCCAGTCCACTGAGGTAAGTGTTTGTAGTTCTTCACCCTGGGGATTTTGCCAAGTAAAGGTAGAAATACCTTCATGTCAATAGCTCTTCCTAACTTGTAAAAGGCTAAACTATTTGCCAGTGAATCCATGTTAGATCCCCTGCATTAATACTTCCTAGTAAAAGTAAGAAGGGGACCAATATTCAAAGGTATTTAATCAAAAGATATCAGTTCAGCATCAGATAACATAGATGATATGTATAGTTACCACAGATATTAATTCATTTGCAGAGAAAAATTATTTATACCATGTATTCAAATAGACAATTATTAAAACAACTTTTATTTTACAGCTAACTCAAAGATATCTTCTTAGGTGATAAAGTTGACAATACTTCATTAAAACAGAGGTAACTGAAATTGACCCATTTAACAAATGTTTATTTACAGCCCTATAGCTTGATTATTTTAAGCTTTTTACTTTCTGATTTGAAGTCAATTGTTTTTCCTTTTTTTAGTTTTGGAATTGATTTTTAAAATAGCAAGATAAGAGGAATTACCTTCTCTAAAGTACTTATTTGTTTAAGTGGGCAAATAATTAGTCATTGGCCTATTTAAAAAATACCTTCCAAATGTTGCTTTAGGAAACAAGTCTGGATTCAATTTGTGAGAAATGTGCATACAAATTAAAAAAAAAAACCTCTGTCTTCTGCACTCCATTTGCACTTTAAAAAACTGCTGACACTTTAAAACCAACTGCTGAGAATTGCTTTTGATCTACACTCAAAATCTATGAGACTATATTAAATAATCTTGGTATTCTCTCTCTGAAATTTCCTTATTTGCTGGTTGTGATGGAATCATCTAATTCTGTTCCCTGAAGTCTAGAAAAACAAAGATGCTTGTAAAATGGATTAAACTAAAAACAGCTTGAGTTCTTGAAGATTACACTTGGAAGATCTCAGGTCTCTGTACCACACTGACATTCTTTTATTGAATTCCCTGAAATAATACAAAACAAACATTTAATAAAGCAAAGCCAGATAGATGAAAAATCACTGCAGTGAGACAGAGCACTGTCTTGACAGATCTCAGCAGTGTCTCCCTAGAGAGAAGTTCTGAATGGATGTTTATAGGGTGTTGGGATCTGGGTTGATTATTCAAGGTGGAGAGATCATGGAGACTGGGCAGAATTTGTGACATGATAGTTTAGAGTTGGTGGACAGAGGAAGGGGAGTATCTTAAGGCAATACTTGGTGGATAAACTATTATTTGACAAGACAGCTCTATGTCCAAGTAATCAAACTATTTTCTCAGACAAATTAATTTGCATGAATATCTTGAGAAAATAATATTTATTGATTTACAGGTTTATCTTTCCTGGGCAGTTTTACTGAACAATTAGGTCATGTCATTACAGGTAGGCTCAATTTTCACTCTTCATTTCAATATATATTTCTAGTTTATTCTTTTCACTAAGATTCAGAGTTGTGAGCCCACGGGGTAAGCTATCAGCTTGGGAGAAATTAACAGATTGTCATGTTTACTCTACCACTTTCCCCAAAAAGGATTGTACTTAGTAGAAAATGTGGAAGAAGGGAAGAAAGAAGTATCTGGTAAATCCACGGCAATGAATGACTCGCCTGTATTTGCAGAGGAATAATTTTACTGCTGAGAATCACCTGTAGGGTATGAAACACCCAGGGCCATTAACTTGGGCTCCACTTTTTGCAGGATTCTGTGAAGTGGGGCCCGAGAACTTACTCAGAGAAGGAGGCAACATTTTCTAGCACGACTCTTAATGCTCTTAGACGAGGTGTTGATCACAGAGTCTTTGTACAGGGAAGGGACAGGTAGTTGTTGATAATTTATCTGCCTGGAAAAGATAATATTTACATTTTTTGTCCTCAGTTAATAAGTCATCTTGGCTGCTTAACAATAAAGCCTGTTAGTTTCCAGTTTTTCCATATCTAGATACTTTGCTTCAGATCTTTTATGTCAGCTAATGATTCTAATAATCAGCTTTGGTATATTTTGGATGATTCTTTTGGGACTGAAAAACTTAAGTCCTTGTAAAACTCATAATTATATTTGTAATCCACCTGGGTACAACTTATATTTGTAATGGCTCTGTGGCTCTTGCTTGGACTTCTAGTGCTCATTATTTGGGTTTTCTTCCAAAGAACAGATGGCTTCAGGTCTGGCCATTCTTTGATATACAGAAATAAAGCTGAAAGGAAGTCACCTTTATTTTCCCTGCCAAGGTGAGAGATGTGGCCGCTCAGGGGTATTGAATTAGAAGTGAAAATATGAGTAACACAAAACAATCAATAGATAATTATTGACAGTGTGATCTTAGACAAGTCACTTAAGCTCTCTGAACTTCAGATTCTTCCTCTATCAATCGCAATAAGCACAATTCTTATCTCTTAGGTTGTTACGAGAATTAAATGGGCAAAAATATATGTAAAACACTGAGCAGAGAGTACTTGGCACATATTAACAATGTGATTGCTGTTAATTTATTTGTTAAATAATTATTAAAATAGGCTGTATATTTATGATATATAATAATACATAGGTGGAACAAAATAATTAGTATCTTATCTCTGTTCTCTCCACATCAATGATTAAATGGATTGGTAGCCTCTTCATTAGAAAACCATGAGAAAAAAAATGCCAATAACAGGGAAATGATTGCCATGTGGTGTCTGTTTATAGTTTTTGGCAGTTGAATACCTATGACATATGCATTAGTGATTTTTACCTTGCACTTTTACTTATTTTTTTAACTAGTGGTATCTAAGTATGTCTGTTCCTTAATGGAGTATTAGTTTTCAACTGGAGTCTGAATAAAACCTTAAGTATTCACTAAACATGTCAGGGCTTCTTTGAAGAACATTTCATCATAGTGATCAGGCTTGAGAGCTATTTACTCACATCCTACTCAATAATTCTCTTCCAATAACCCTCCAGTGATTCAAATGATAGGATGCAGAAAATCAAGGAGAATTAACCTCCTTAGCTTTGGCATTAGAAATAAAATAGTCAAATGGGAAGCCTATAAATCTATGTCTTCTTGTATTAAGATTTACTCCACAGAAAACGATTTTCTCCTCATGTCTTTGTTATACTATCCTTTAATAGAAATTGAAAATTAGGCTGAAACTGGAGTTCTTTAGAATGAAAATACTACAAAAGTCCAAGTCAAAAATAGAACAATGTAAAGATAGAACAAACGTCATTTTTAAATACCAGAATTCAGAGTTTCAGTTTTCTTTGATTATGTTAGGTTTCTTTAAAAAACAGGCAAAATTAACTTGTCAAAATTGTCAGTGCCACTTTATTTTCATTGCGTCTTACTTCTCACCTGTTTCAATGAACTGATCTACTTTGGTGTTTTGGGTCAGGTTTTTACTATTGGTGGAAGACTACCAGAGTAAGGAGAAAGTTGTTTTTCCTTTCTTGTTAAATATATAGCCAGAAAGAACAACAATACTTTCAAGTTAAGAAGTCATTGCAACCTAATTGAAAACTTCAGGCCAAGTGCTGGGAATGCTGTGGTTGACCATTCTAACATAAAAATTGAAAACAGATTCTATTTGGCCTTAAAAAGTAATCTGGCTAAAAATCAAGATAGATAATGAGCAGATACATAAAGGATAATTAAAGAAGGAAATATTCTGAAATGAAAGAAGAAATAGGTTAAATAAATAAAGTTTTACAAATTCATTCATTTGGCCAAAGCATTAAGATTTTGTTTGTGTGGTTAATATAGAGTAACTTGATTTTCCAAAGATAACACTGAAGGAATGTCTGGAGAAAATTCTGATGTCTCTGGGTGTTGCCGAGTTTTAAGCAGGGATTAACACCAACCATGTATACGTCTGCTGTGAACCCAAACGATCTCTTAAAGCTGTTGCAGCTTTCCTCCTATTCTTTTTTAAATTTTGGTATCATTAATCTATAATTACATTTGCAACATTATGGTTACTAGACTCCCCACATCATCAAGTCCCCACCAAATAATCCATTACAGTCACTGTCCATCAGCGCAGTGAGATGCTATAGAATCACTACTTGTATTCTCTAAGTCTTACAGCCCTCCCTGTGCCCCCCACCCCCACATTATGTCTGGTAATCGTAGTGCCCTTTTTTCCCCCATGCCCCTCCCTTCCCACCCATCCTCCCCAGTCCCTTTCCCTTTAGTAACTGTTAGTCCATTCTGTGAGTCTGCTGCTGTTTTGTTCCTTCTTATACTCCACATATGAGTGAAATCATTTGATACTTGTCTTTTTCTGCCTGGCTTATTTCACTGAGCATAATACCCTCTAGCTCCATCCATGTTGTTGCAAATGGTAGGATTTGTTTTCTTCTTATGGCTGAATAATATTCCATTGTGTATATGTACCACTTCTTCTTTATCCATTCATCTACTGATGGACACTTAAGTTGCTTCCATTTCTTGGCTATTGTAAATAGTACTGTGATAAACATAGGGGTGCATAGGTCTTTTTCAAACTGTGCTACTGCATTTGTAGGGTAAATTCCTAGGAGTGGAATTCCTGGGTCAATGATATCTCTATTTTGAGTTTTTTGAGGAACCCCCATACTGCTTTCTACAATGGTTGAACTAATTTGTATTCACACCAGCAGTGTAGGAGGGTTCCCTTTTCTCCACATCCTCGCCAACATTTGTTGTTGTTTGCCTTTTGGATGTTGGCCATCCTTACTGGTATGAGGTAATATCTCATTGTGGTTTTAATTTGCATTTCTCTGATGATTAGAGATGTGGAGCATCTTTTCATGTGCCCGTTGGCCATCTAAATTTCTTCTTTGGAGAAGTGTCTGTTCATGTCCTCTGCCCATTTCTTAATTGGCTTATTTGCTTTTTGTTTGTTGAGGTGTGTGAGCTCTTTATATAATTTGGATGTCAACTCCTTATCGGATATGTTATTTATGAATATATTCTCCCATACTGTAGGATGTCTTTTTGTTCTACTGATGGTATCCTTTGCTGTACAGAAGCTTTTCAGCTTGATACAGTCCCACTTGTGAATTTTTGCTTTTGTTTCCCTTGCCCAGGGAGATATGTTCATGAAGAAGTTGCTCATGTTTATGTCCAAGAGATTTTTGCCTATGTTTTTTTCTAAGAGTTTTATGGTTTCATACTATGAAAGATTTACATTCAGGTCCTTGATCCATTTCGAATTTACTTTTGTGTATGGGGTTAGACAATGGTCCAGTTTCATTCTCTTACATGTAGCTGTCCAGTTTTGCCAACACCAGCTGTTGAAGAGGCTGTCATTTCCCCATTGTATAGCCATGGCTCCTTTATCGTATATTAATTGACCATATATGTTTGGGTTAGAATCTGGACTCTATTCTGTTCCACTGGTCTATGGGTCTGTTCTTGTGCCAGTACCAAATTGTCTTGATTACTGTGGCTTTGTAGTAGAGCTTGAAGTCAGGGAATGTAATTCCCCCTGTTTTATTCTTCCTTCTCAGGATTGCTTTGGCTATTCAGGGTCGTTTGTGGTGCCATATGAATTTTAGAACTATTTGTTCCCATTCATTGAGGAAAGCTGTTGGTATTTTGATAGGGATTGCATTGAATCTGTAGATTGCTTTAGGTAGTATAGCTATTTTGACAATATTTATTCTACCTAGCCAAGAGCATGGGATGAATTTCCATGTGTTAGTGTCCTCTTTAATTTCTCTTAGGAGTGTCTTGTAGTTTTCAGAGTATAGGTCTTTCACTTCCTTCATTAGGTTTATTCCTAGGTATTTTATTCTTTTTGATGCAATTGTGAATGGAATTGTTTTTCTGATTTCTCTTTCTGTTAGTTCATCATTAGTGTATAGGAAAGCAACAGATTTCTGTGTGTTAATTTTGTATCCTGCAACTTTGCTGAATTCAGATATTAGTTCTAGTAGTTTTGGAGTGGAGTCTTTAGGGTTTTTTATGTACAGTATCATGTCATCTGCAAATAGTGACAATTTGACTTCTTCTTTACCAATCTGGATGCCTTGTATGTCTTTGTTTTGTCTGATTGCTGTGGCTAGGACCTCCAGTACTATGTTGAGTAACAGTGGAGAGAGTGGGCATCCTTGTCTTGTTCCTGATCTTAGGTGAAAAGCTTTCAGCTTCTCACTGTTAAGTATGTTAGCTGTGGGTTTGTCATATATGGCCTTTATGATGTTGAGGTACTTGCCCCCTATACCCATTTTGTTAAGAGTTTTAATCATGAATGGATGCTGAATTTTGTCAAATGCTTTTTCAGCATCTATGGAGATGATCATGTGGTTTTTGTTCTTCTTTTTGTTGATGTGGTGGATGATGTTGATGGATTTTCGAATGTTGTACCATCCTTGCATCCCTGGGATGAATCCCACTTGATCATGGTGTGTGATCCTCTTGATGTATTTTTGAATTCGGTTTGCTAATATTTTGTTGAGTATTTTTGCATCTATGTTCACCAGGGATATTGGTCTGTAACTTTCTTTTTTGGTCGGGTCTTTGCCTGGTTTTGGTATTAGAGTGATGCTGGCTTCATAGAATGAGTTTGTAAGTATTCCCTCCTCTTCTATTTTTTGGAAAACTTTAAGGAGAATGGGCATTATGTCTTCTCTATATGTATGATAAACTTCAGAGGTGAATCCATCTGGCCCGGGCGTTTTGTTCTTGGGTAGTCTTTTGATTACCGGTTCAATTTCATTGCTGGTAATTGGTCTGTTTAGATTTTCTGTTTCTTGCTTGGTCAGTCTTGGAAGGTTGTATTTTTCTAAGAAGTTGTCCATTTCTTCTAGGTTTTCCAGCTTGTTAGCATATAGATTTTCATAGCATTTTTAAATAATTCTTAGTATTTTTGTGGGGTCCGTCGTGATTTTTCCTTTCTCATTTCTGATTCTGTTTATGTGTGTAGATTCTCTTTTTCTCTTAATAAGTCTGGCTAGGGGATTATCTATTTAGTTTATTTTTTCAAAGAACCAGCTCTTGGTTTCATTGTTTTTTTTCTATTGTTTTATTCTTCTCAATTTTATTTATGTCTTCTCTGATCTTTATTATGTCCCTCCTTCTGGTGACTTTGGGCCTCATTTGTTCTTCTTTTTCCACTTTCAATAAATGTGGCTTTAGAGTATTCATTTGGGATTGTTCTTCCTTCTTTAAATAGTCCTGGATTGCAATATACTTTTTTCCTCCTATTCTTAAAGGACCAAAAAAGAAATAAAGACTGGGTGACATAAAAGCAAGGGATCGCATAAATTGATGGAATTCACATCTTCTATAAAATTTATGCCACTGTTCAACATTAGTAGAAATAGATGCTTGAGTTGTTTTCCCAGTTTTTAAATTAAGTTAGATCTAGAACTCTGTTGGGTTTTTTATTCATTGAGTAATGTATATATTATATATATTTATATATGTGTTATTTATACACCTAAGTATATATGGTCTATAAAACCTGTATGTGTTGTATGTATTTTTATATATAAAAATATGTTTATATATATAACAAATATGCATATATATTTCAATGAACAAAATATGTATTTTATATAATTGCTTAAATATATATATATGCATATATATTTGTATGTTTTACCTATTTAAAAACTATATATAAACATGTATATAATATATACATGATTTTAAGTCAGGTATATACATATGAACATATGTGATATCATGTGTGTGTATATACATATATGATTTGAAATTAGAAATCCTTTGATTGAATATTGAATTCTAGCTCTATCATGTTCTAGCTATATGCCCTTGAGTAAATTACTTAACTTCTTTAATCTTGCAATAATATTTATAAAATGAGGATAATAGTGTAATCCACTTCTTAAAATTATTGTGAGAATTAATGAGAATGCATGTAAAACTCAGCATACTCGCTGACATATAATATTCTATATGTGCCAGCCACCTTGCTAAAAACTTCACATTCTCATTTATTGTAATAGAATATTTAATATGCACATACACACATGCAAATATATATATCTAGAGAGGGAGGGACAAAACGGGGAGAGAGGGAAAAAGGAAGAAAAGAAAGAAGGAAGGGAAGGGAAGGGAGAGGAGAAATACCTGTTTGGGGTCAGATAATCTGTGGATCCCACTTAGGCAAATACTGTCATATTCTTGACATTAGTTCCATGGACACCATGTTCTAAGTAACTGAGCAAATGACCTATGAACCTGGGACTAAGCACCTTTGCAACATTGTGTGCAGTCTTTCCTGTACAGGCTGGAGGCAGATTTGTTGCCCCTGGTGTGCACTGTGGTAACGGGGAGTAGCTTCCTGCCACAGCATCATACACAGCTAGCCATGGCAGCTCTGGAAATGGAGAGAGAAAAGGTCTTTTATTAAGTGACAAGTAGACCACAGATAAATGACAATCATCCACAGACCATGTGCCATAGGCTGCCTATGTTCTCCAGCAAAAATCCCAGGACCCAGAAAAGGTAATTGCCCACCTTCAAAAACAGGGACTGCCTCATACTTGGTATGCCTTGGGGTAGGTTGAATAGGGTTTGATCATAGAAAGATCTCGATATATCCTTAGTGAAACGAACTAATTTGAGTTCACAACTGATTCTTAGTTTTGTAGAGACTTGTTAGGATTAGTGATCATAACAAGGTAAGTATTTTGTGTCATTGTGGCTGTAGATAAAACTTTTATTCCAGATCTGAGATGTTAGCAGCCCTCTTGCAATGATCAAGAATAATATGTGCCATTGTAGTTATTTTATTGAACTTATATATCAATCAAATTTAGTGAGTGGATTTTGGTACAAGAAAACATAACCTTTCACTGAGCTTGATGTATATAGTAGGTGCTATGCTAAGTACTTCCATAAACACTATTGATAGTCCCATTTTTCAGATGACAGAATTGAGGCTCAGAGGATATAGTCTAGTAAGTGGCAAAGATCAAAGGACTTCAGAACTCTTAATCATGAAACATTCTTGCTTCTCTAGTGTTTGGGCAAGGAGTTCTCAGAAATGAAGTACAAATAAATTTAACGCAAACACTTGAATAAACTTATAGTTACCTATTTTGACCCCTAGATGACACTTTTGCGTTTATAAGGTAAACTACAACTGGACACTGATACTTAAGTTGGAGGAAGTTAAACTATTTTTTTTAACGTACATACATACATCTATGTTCATGGCAGTGTTAGTTTAAAGGTAAAAATTGCCCTCATATGGTACTTTCTCTCAACTTCCATATTTATTTTAAAGCATACTTACTCCAATTTATATATAGTGTTTATACCATTTCCTATTGAACACATGTATCATAATAGCTGGGTGCTTGTTAAAAATGCAGACTTCTATTTAGGTTTTAACTCAGACTGAAAGATGAGAGTCCAAGGATTTGTATTTTTTAACAAACACAGGTAGTATTTATACATATTTAAGTTTTAGAACCATTGCTTAGCTGTGCAATTCTCAATTGTGCCTGTATATTAAGAGTCTCTTACGGAAACTTAATGAAATAGAAATACCTTATCCCCACTCAAGAAAATATCAGAATTTATAAGGGTAGTGTCCAGATATTTTAGTTAAAAAATGCCCTGGTGGTTCCAATGGAGAACCGGGTTGCCCCGTTGAGAAGCAGGTGTGGGGGCATTCAACAGCAACTGGTTCCCTTCACTTTGCTGACTGGGACCACTGCTGAGATTAGTTCCACTGATCACATTGTTTGCTTACACACAGGGCACACAGAAATGTTCCTTTTGTGTTATACACATACATTTATATACATTATATATGCTGTATATATCACAAAAGGTACATTAAAGTACATAGTGTTATTTTATTATAAAAAGATTCATTTTTATTGCAAAAAAGAAAAATATGGAAACAAAGACCAATTTCCCATAATCTAGAAAATGGCTGGTAATAATTTGATGTTCTTCCTTCTGATCTTTATTTTTTATATTTATTTCTACTTAGAAGATTTTGTTAAAACACTTTTAAAATGTTTTGTACCGCTATTTCATAAAATATCTTTATGAACATTTTCTCCTAGCACTAGAAATTCTCTGAAAACAATTTTCATACTCATCCATTGATTGGATACACCATAATACACTTACTCATTCTTTTTCTGATGAATACTCTTGAAATGGTATCTCATTTGTATAGTGATCTTCATTATAGTAAATGACAACTAACGGGCACTTTATATTTCACATTGGTTTACAATGTTTAAGGTAATTAGAGGTGTGCTCATTTCTTAAGAAACGGCTTTGTGCCTTGGAAGAGAGATTGAAGAAAGACTGTGGCTCAGTCATTTTAGATGAACATCTACCTCTGAATTAACAATCCATGTGCATGTTCTGCTGATGAAAGGTCCAGCATATGATCTATACCACTAACTAGCATCATCTTACAAATAAAGATAGCTTTCTCATAACCTCTAAGTGGGTTTCTTCTCCCATCCCTTTGCATGTAACTTCTCTTTATGATGATAAAAATAATGATATAGTTGAGAAAGGAAAACAGTTAACTACAAAGTTTAATTACAGGTACAGAGTATTAACCTGAATCCTAAATACAATAGTTTTTTGTATTCAGCATTATTCGGAGAACATTTAAAACCTCCAGTGACAATATTTCCTTTTCATTTTACAGATACATACCTTTTAACACACGTTGCATTTCCCAACTCATTTATTTTTCTTGTAACTCTGCCCATTTTTTTTCATTTTCCATATGAAAGCATTTCATTTTGACTTATGCCAACCTAATAATCTTCCTATGTCCAGCTTTTATCCTTAGTGTCATAGAGAAAAGATTGTCTCCTAACTCATGCTAGCCTATATTTTCATCTATGATTCTTCCCCAGTATTTTATTATGAAATATTTTAAACTTAGAAAACCTGAAAAAATTTTACAATGAAAACCTCTATTTCTATCTAGATTCTACCATTAGCATTGTTCTACCTTTTTCATATATCCATCTTTCCATCACTCTGTCCATCACACCAATCTATTTCTATGCATTTTAAGGTAATCTGCAGACATCAATTACTTCTCCCAAATACTTCAGGATGTATACCATATGTATCTAGCATATATTTTGTCTTTTCACTTTTATATGTGGTTTTGTTTCCTATGATTGCTGAAATAAATTACTGCAAAAACTGACCAGCTTAAAACAACAGATTTATTCTCTTACAGTTCTGGAGGCCAAAAGTGTAAAATCAGTAACCCCTGGGCATAAGTGTTTCTTTCTGTACAGGGCTACTTCCTTCTGGAAGTTCTAGAGGAGAATCTGTTTCCATAGCTTTTCTACCTTCTGAACTGCCCATGTTCTCTGGCTTCGTCATCCCCTCCTCACATCACTCCAACCTCTTTCTTCCATGTCACTTCTCTTTAGAGTCAAATCTCTCTTTGCCTTCCCATTTTTTATATGGACACTTGTGATTACATTTAAGGTATACCCAGATATTTTAGGATGATGTTTCCACCTTAAGACCTTTAACTTAATCACATCTGCAAAATCCCTTTTGCAATAGAAGGTCACATTCACAGGTTCCAAAGATGAGGACCTGGATACCTTTGGGGCTATTATTCAGTCCATCGTGCATGCAAACATTCATTTCATACATATATATATTTTTAAACAGCATTAAATAAGAATCTGATTAAAATTTTCAAAATAATTACCTACATTATTTAAAAATACCAATATAAATAATTTTTGAAGTAAGAATTCTCAATTTATTGTATTGAGATGACACTTTTATCATATACTATGTCCCCACATGTATTCTCCATACACTGAACTTTTCCAAAGTTAACAATGACAAAAGAGTGGTTATTTTATTTATCAAATATAATTTTAAGAATTTTTATCAGCAAAATTTCTTTAAAGTTGGATAAAAGGGTTGAGAAAGTTGAAGAATGTAAGTTGGTTGCAGCAGGAAAATGGCCACCGAAGTCCTGTATACTAATTTATTCTCCACCATAATGTTTATACGAGATAATTATTTTATGTGACAGTAGGCTACATGAACTCATATGTGGAATATAAGAATAAAACAACTTCCACTCAACTCTGTCAAATATTAAATGATAAGGAGCTGAGACAGATGACAACATCAGAAAACAAGCTAAAAGGGCTAAAAGATATTTCCATCATGAATCCTCATGCTAATTATAAAATATGTGGGACATTAAAATCTGAGAGTTATCTCTGAGAGTTATTTACCTTCCAGTAAAGGCAACACTTGTACTTAATAAACATCATTTTTCCCAGTTGTCTATTTTCTGAATGAGTTTTGGAATGGCTAGCATTAAAACATTTTAATTGAAACAAAACCTTTGGCATTGTAATATAGTCTTTAATCTTCGTTAAATAAACATATGACTTTGCAAGGGAACATTTTACTGGGTAAATGTTTCATGTTGAATTGAGCAGGTTTATTTCTGTGAAGTGTGTTGCCAATTAATTGGTTATATGAAACATGTTTTTACAAAGTAATGGATGTTTCCCAAGACCACACCCCAAATACATAAATATATTGCATTTTAAGGTTTGTTTGTAATTACTATTCTAAACTATGGAATTATTGCTTAATATACTTGTCACTTAATAATGAATAATTGTTGTGTATGTATTTTCTTTTAATAGGCTTTCATTTTCAGGTTCACAGAAAAATTGAACAGAACACTGAAAGTTCCATATACTCCCTGCCCCCCCCCCACAGGCACATCCTCCCCCACTATCAATATCCAACACAAGAGTGGTACCTTTGTTACAATTTATGAACCTACATCATCACATCAGTATCACCTACAGACCATAGTTCACTAGAGCTCACGCTTCATGTAGTATGTTCTATGAGTGCTGAGAGATGTATAAGGATGCATTCACCATCATAGCATCATATGGAATGGTTTCACCATCCTAACAATCTTCTTTGCTTTGCCAATTCATCCCTCTCTTCTCCACCCCTCCCCAGCCCCTAGCATTAATTTTCATAGTTTCATAGTCTTCATAGCTCTCTACCTTTTCTAGAGCATCATATAGCTGATCTCATACAATATGTAGCTTTTTCAGATTGGCTTTTTTCACTTAGTAATATGCATTTAAGAATCTTTCATGTCTTTTCATGGCTTGGCAACTCATTTCCTTTTTATTCTCAATCACTTTCTATTATCTGGATGTAACACGATTTATTTATCCATGCACCTATTGAAAGATATCTTGGTTGCTTCCAAATTTTGGAAATATGATAAAGCTTCTATCAATATCCATGTGCAGGTTTCTGTGTGGACCTAAGTGTTACAGTCATTTGGGTAAATACCAGGCAATGCAATTGCTGGATCATATAGTAAGAGTGTGTTTAGTTTTGTAAGAAACTGCCAAATTGTTTACCAAAATGGCTGTACTATTTTGCATTCCCACCAACAATGAATGAAATGTCCTGTAGCTCCACCTCTGTAGCTCCAGGGGGAAGGATGTTTCTGGTCCCAGGTGAGTCCCCTATGAATCCAGTGAAACCAAAGTAAGTCAAAGGAAGAGGACAGTTTGAGAGAGAGACTTTTGTTTTTTACAGGTGCTAGCCAGGCCCAGCTCCATCCATCTCCTCTGGCTGCAGCACTTGCTCTCCCTCCCCCACCTGCCCCTTCTGGCAGGAACTTCATGGGTGGGCCCTTGTTGACTGGCAAGTGCCAGACCAATTAGGTACCAGGAATGGAGGGGAGGAGAGAATGGCCACTTTCTCTTCACCCCTTACCTGGATCAACAGGAAGCTCTGAAACATCAATTGGTATGTAAATGGACTAAAGCTAGGTGGGAATTTCTGGAAAGTCTGCCATTCACTCCACAGCTTCCTAGCCAACATTTGGTGTTGTCAGTGTTTTACATTTTTGCCTTTTTAATACTGTGTGTAGTGGTGTCTTGTTTTAATTTGCAATTTCCTAATGACATATGATGTTGAGCATATTTTCATGTGCTTATTGATGAGGTGTGTGTTCAGATCTTTGCCTGTTTTTTAATCAAGGTGGTTTTTTTCTTATTGTTCTATTTTAAGTGTTCTTTGTATATTTTGAATAACAGTCCTTTATTAGATGTTTTTTAGAAATATTTCCTTCTAATGTATGATTTATTTTATCACTCTCTTGAGGGTACACATGTATTTTGTTTTCCTAGCTTTGTTGTACGTCTGACATTTTAAAACTATCTTTTTTCCATTGTAATGTTTGTTTAATGTTGACTATAATGACTGTTTAATTAATGTTGACATTTAGAGGCATTTGAAAGGACTTCCTGAGAAGTTCATATATTCCTGAATACAATAGCAATATAATCTTCACTGCAAATAGGTGACAATGAGTCAAATGTATGAATGCTGGGTTAGACAAGGCTTACTTAATAGTGACTCAGTTGGAGATGAACACCAGCCTCCAAGGAAAATTCAAATGATTGCATCTGCAAAATGACAAAGTACTCCATGCCAAGAACCTTCTGGATTGCTTATAAATAGCTGAAATATGTAATCTTAAATACACAGATGGTCAGAGAACACTACATTTCAAAACAATAAATATAAATATATTTAAATCACATTTATTCCATCAACATCATCCACCACATCAATAAAAAGAAGAACAAAAACCACATGATCATCTCCATAGATGCTGAAAAAGCATTTGACAAAATTCAGCATCCATTCATGATTAAAACTCTCAAGAAAATGGGTATAGAGGGCAAGTACCTCAACATCATAAAGGCCATATATGACAAACCCACAGCTAACATCATACTTAACGGCGAGAAGCTGAAAGCTTTTCATCTAAGATCGGGAACAAGACAGGGATACCCACTCTCTCCACTGTTATTCAACATAGTACTGGAGGTCCTAGCCACGGCAATCAGACAAAACAAAGACATACAAGGCATCCAGATTGGTAAAGAAGAGTCAAATTGTCACTATTTGCAGATGACATGATACTGTACATAAAAAACCCTAAAGACTCCATCCAAAACTACTAGAATTAATATCTGAATTCAGCAAAGTTGCAGGATACAAAATTAACACACAGAAATCTGTTGCTTTCCTATACACTAATGATGAACTAACAGAAAGAGAAATCAGAAAAACAATTCATTCACAATTGCATCAAAAAGAATAAAATACCTAGGAATAAACCTAACGAAGGAAGTGAAAGACCTGTACTCTGAAAACTACAAGACACTCCTAAGAGAAATTAAAAGAGGACACTAACAAATGGAAATGCATCCCATGCTCTTGGCTAGGAAGAATAAATATTGTCAAAATGGCTATACTACCCAAAGCAATCTACAGATTCAATGCAATCCCTATCAAACTACCAACAGCTTTCTTCACTGAACTGGAACAAATAATTCTAAAATTCATATGGCACCACAAACGACCCTGAATAGCCAAAGCAATCCTGAGAAGGAGGAATAAAACAGGGGGAATTACGCTCCCTAACTTCAAGCTCTACTACAAAGCCACAGTAATCAAGACAATTTGGTATTGGCACAAAAACAGACCCACAGATCAGTGAAATAGAATAGAAAATCCAAACATCAACCCAAACACATACAGTCAATTAATATTTGATAAGGGAGCCTTGGATATACATTGGGAGATGACGGCCTCTTCAGCAGCTGGTGTTGGAAAAACTGGACAGCTACATGTAAGAGAATGAAACTGGACTACTGTCTAACCCCATACACAAAGGTAAACTCAGGTGGATCAAAGACCTGAATGTAAGTCATGAAACCATAAAACTCTTAGAAAAAAATATAGGCAAAAATCTCTTGGACATAAACATAAGCGACTTCTTCATGAACATATCTCCCCGGGCAAGGGAAACAAAAGCAGAAATGAACAAGTGGGACTATATCAAGCTGAAAAGCTTCTGTACAGCAAAGGACACCATCAGTAGAACAAAAAGACATCCTACAGTATGGGAGAATATATTCATAAAAAACGTATCTGATAAAGGGTTGACATCCAAAATATATAAGAACTCATGCACCTTAACAAACAGAAAGCAAATAATCCAATTAAGAAATGGGCAGAGGACATGAATAGACACTTCTCCAAAGAAATTCAGATGGCCAACAGGCACATGAAAAGATGCTCCACATCGCTAATCATCAGAGAAATGCAGATTAAAACCACAATGAGATATCACCTCACACCAGTGAGGATGGCCAACATCCAAAACACAAACAACAACAAATGTTGGCGAGGATGTGGAGAAAAGGGAACCCTCCTACACTGCTGGTGGGAATGCAAATTAGTTCAACCATTGTGGAAAGCAGTATGGAGGTTCCTCAAAAAACTCAAAATAGAAATACCATTTGACCCAGGAATTCCACTCCTAGGAATTTACCCTAAGAATGCAGCAGCCCAGTTTGAAAAAGACAGATGCACCCCTATGTTTATTGCAGCACTATTTACAATAGCCAAGAAATGGAAGCAACCTAAGTGTCCATGAGTAGATGAATGGATAAAGAAGAGGTGGTACATATACACAATGGAATATTATTCAGCCATAGAAGAAAACAAATCCTACCATTTGCAACAACATGGATGGAGCTAGAGGGTATTATGCTCAGTGAAATAAGCCAAGCTGAAAAAGACAAGTACCAAATGATTTCACTCATATGTGGAGTATAAGAACTAAGGAAAAAAAAACAAACTGAAGGAACAAAACAGCAGGAGACTCACAGAACCCAAGAACGGAGTAATAGTTACCAAAGGGAAAGGGACTGGGGAGGATGGGTGGGAAGGGAGGGGCAAGGGGGAAGAAGGGACCTTACGATTAGCAGATGTAATGTTGGGGGGGGGGCACGGGGAGGGCTGTACAACCCAGAGAGGACAAGTAGTGACTCTATGGCATCTCACTACCCTGATGGACAGTGACTGTAATGGGGTTGGGGGTGGGGACCTGATGAAGGGGGTAGTGTAATCACCATAATATTACTCATTTAGTTGTAGATTAATGATATCAAAATAAACTTATTAAAAAGATCACATTTGTTAATGTTTGTTTTTTCTTCCCAAAGTTTGCAACATTGATTTCATGGACCCTTAGGAGATGCATGAATGCATTAGCAATGTTTCCCAAACTATTTTAAGGGACTGTTCTGTTTTCCAATTGGTTATATATTTGCCCCATATATATCTCTCCTTTATATGGTTGTGTGTGTGTGTGTGCGTGTGTGTGGTAGTGTTATATGCATTTGTAACCATTATTGTTGCCCATCCAGAAGCCACTCCATGCTTGGGGACAAGCTCAAACTCCTACTAAAATGCAAGATCCTTGCTTTTTTAGCCTCCCTTGCACTTATATGAAGGGCTTATAACCCAAACCTGGCCAATGAAAGCTTAGGCGAATTTTGCCAGTCTGAGGATTTTTGGAGAGGCTTTCATCTCATTCAAACAGATGAATAGGAGGAAACTCCTGTCTTCTTGGTCTGAACATTGTTCTGCCTATGTGTCATTCATGGACCCCTAGAAGCCACTCTGCAATCTTGAAGGCATAAGATAACAATAAGATAACATAAAAATACCAAGCCAAGATAACAATCTGATGAATCAACATTAGAAACACTATTCCTTTGGATTTCTTGTTATATGAGATAATAAACACTCTTCTTATTTAAACCATTTTCATTTTGTTTTTCTATTACATGCAGCTAAGAGTATCCTAAGTAGAAGAAAAAACCTGTTTTTTATTTTAAAAGAAAGAGAAAAAGTGTTTTTTTTTCTGTTAAAATCCTCAGAATATTAGAGTAAGATAAGATGAGGTGAATTACAGAATCACACATTGACGTTTCATAGGTAAGTGTGTCTGAATAAAAGCAGTTGAAGGTTTAGGCAAGAGATTCCCTAATGAACTGCTCTCTGAGGTTGAGGGTGGGTACGGGCATGACAACAGCCAGGATGGTGTTGAGTGAATGACCAAAAACAGAAGGTTAATATTGAGTAAGACCAAAGAGTTGTCACACTGGGAAAAAGAGTTAAAGAAGGAAGTTGTAGTCTGGAAGAGGATATTAGGATTTAAGATTTCAGAGGTGAAACAATACCTTCAATGGGAATGGATGAAGTAGAATAGATGTGAAGCCCTTTGGGGCTCAGGACGTTGAAGAAGTATGAAACTAGGCTGTCGGATGAGTCAACCACATGGACACTGGAGACACCCAGAATTTAAATTGATCTTAAGGTCAAGATAGAATTGCATGTATATGAGAGAGTGCTGAGGACATTGGGGACATTTGAGAAAAGCTTCATCGAGGAGGGTACATTGGCCTGGATCTCATAGAGAAATGAGAACTCTCTATATAGAGAAATGTAATGGTAGGCATGCTTGGCAGAGGGAACAGTATGTGCAAAGTTCACAGACAGGAAAAAGCAATCAGGAATGGTGGGTAGCTCTATGTTGCTAGAATAGAGAAAGGAAATACAGGTTGGAGCCAGCTTATGAAGGATCTTCCATGTTATAACAAAGAATTTGTATATATTCTGGTTAACAATGGTTGCTGTTGCTAATTTTCTAAGACTACGGGATCAAAAAATTTTATTTTGTTTTGTAAAAGGAAACATTCTCCATAATAGGGAGAAGACAGATCATCCACCCCTTCCTCCCAATTTCTTTTGGACTTTATGTATTACTTGGGGCAGTTAGGAGGCAAATAGCCTGGACCTATTTACAGTTGTATTTTTGTTGTTGTTTTACTGAATTTATCTGGGCATGAGTAGATGCAGTGCATCTCCCATATCTGAATGAAGGAGGGGAAAGGAGGAGATGAATAAGCATCTTTCAGGACAGTGTGATTCTATGGCACATTAGTCAGTTTTGTTATAGCAGTAAACAACCCCAGTATGTGGCTTATGAAACAGCAGTTATCTATTGCTGTGATTATCTGCCCCTTTCCTGGTGTCTAATGGGCTCTTTTGAACCTCACTGGCTCCCCTGGGCTTTGCTGGGCTTCTTTAGGCCTTTTTTGAGCTCTGTTGACTCTAGTTAGCTCTACTACTTCCCTTTTGTGAGCTCTATTGGGTTCTGCTAGGCTAGATTCAGGCCCATGTATCTTTCAGGAGCTACTCGTAGGGATATACCATTATCATGATGGAAGGCAAGAGCCAGAGATCAACATACAAGTCATTCGGTGGTATTTAAAGCTTATTCTGGTCAGTGCAGTGACAAACACTCTCTCCTTGACCAACTCTTACCAGGCTCCTCTGAGACCTTTTCTTGATTAGGCCTCAATCTTGGCCTATAAAAGCATCAGATTCTTAGCACAAATGATTTGATGTACTTCCCTCCCACTCCTCCCCCTCCCCTGCCACACATTGGGAGACTAGGACAAACATGAGCTGTTTCTAATAGCTCAAGATGTCACCTCTACGATGACCCCAGCCCCTTGCAGCATACTTGCCTGAAAAAGCTTGGTACCGCTGGGAAAATGTATTGTTTTTCTTAGCCCAAACCTAGTAATGGGCAGTTAAGCTCCTGAACCCCTAATTAGAGTAGTTACTTGAGAAAGCTTGCAATTATAAATCTTTTCTCTGCCCCTTGAGATATAATTCCTCTACCAACCAGACCTATCTCCTCAAGGGCCTGAGAGCCCATCTCTTTGAAATGCAAACACTCAGGAAGATAACTCTAGCTCCTGGTCCCTGTAGAAGAGCCTACCTTCTTACATGGCTACCTCCTGTCATAAAGATACAGAAATTTGTTTCTTCTCCAGGTGAGCACCAGTTAACAAACCCAAATGGCCTGATCACATCAACTGGCCCCACTTGCCAATTTCTGTAAATTTCCTCTTGTCTGGCTCTGCTCAAGTCTGCCATCCCACTGCCTGCTCCCTCAGTCTCCCTTTGAAACACCCAGTGACCTCCACACAAGCAAAGTTGTGTTCATTCACACTGGACCCTTTTCCCTACTGCAATAATTCATTACTAAATAAAATGTATCCTCACTGCTTTAACCAGTGTCTGGCTTTGCTTCTCTTAGACAGTGGCAATTGTTACATCTACTCACATCCCGAAGAAAGCCAAAGGATCAAACCCACAGTCTACGGAGGCCAGGACACTTAACAAGAGCAAAGAATAAGCAGACAGATAGACTGATGGAAACACACATAGATTTTTAACAAGTGTTAGTACTAGAGGTTCCAGAAAGTGGTCTTCCTATCAGATTTCCATAAAAGATACATTAAAAACATTGTTTTTGACATGGCAAATGTAATAGAAAAAGTTATAGCAATGTGGCTCTCTTAACTGGCCAACACGAAATTTCCTCAATGGAACCATAAATTTAAAAAGTGAACAAACTTTAAAATCAAAAATATGTTATTCATTTTCATTCTTAATTGATGAGTAATGTTCCAATGTTCTTTAAATGGCAGTCAATTAGTTGTACTGCCTTGGTATTATTAAAAATGTGTATTTGATAGTGAAAAATAGGAAAAGTCATAAAAATTGCGGACAAATCAGAAGTCTAAAAAGCATCTAAGATCCCTACTTCCTGTAAGTTTTTTTCAACTCTCTCCACCAGATTTTATTTTTGGTTCACTTAACAAAATCAAGAAGCGCTGTGATTGGCACTTGCTGTCCCTTTTCAGATCTTTTACAAGTCATTTTTTAGGTGATCCTAGGAAAGGTAACACCAGTTATATAAGGCAGTGGTGTGTTTAGTGAAATTGTTCAGCCTTTTAAATTTCAGGCTCACTGTGTTCCAGCAGACAGTACAAAATGTCCTTTTTGGATGATATTCACAGCCCAGTGTGGGCAAACAGTCTCAGAAAATTAAATTCCAGGCTAATATGTTGTTCCTTAAGTTCTGTGATATTTGATTTGAATGGAAAATAACTCTGCAACATAGTGACAAGTTGGAAGTCACAGAGGTAATGTATCTTCACTTCAAATTCAATGTTTCACATCATCAATTAGTGGGAGGGGCAACAATAGATTGCCAGAGTAAGTGGATAATTAGATTGATGTTGGGTAGTTAGTGGTGAAAGGTTCCAAATTACTTTGTTCAATGCATTAAGTGATCACTTATTAGGTGGCAAGTTTACTTGCATTTTGTGGATGGGGGAATGGAAAGGAAAAGGAAAAAAATCAGTGACATGTGATCTTTCCCTCCACAAAGTTTTTGGGTAGTGAAAAGTTCCAGGAATTGATAGTAAACATTTATGTATTTTATATTGATTATGACATAGCCTGTTTTCACAACAATATTACACTGAGTGGAGAACAAGGAAAGGCAGAAGAGGGTGCTGCCTATGGAGAGATTAGATTTCAGATTTGAACAAACTGGAGAAATGAGTGAACACTGCCAAAATAGCATTTAAGGAGAAGCAAATCTACCAAAAATAAATGGTACTTATAGTAAATTAGGAGAGATGGTTTTATGTAAATATGACTAGAGTTTATGTGGTACTAGCAAATTAGAGAGGAAGTCAAATGACCTAAAGTGTTAAGTTAGATTTAAAATAAAACTTACGGCAGAAATAACAATATTAACAACAGTAAAAGCTCCACATTCACTGAATATTTGCGCTGGTGCCAGTCACTGTGCTGGTACATTTATATACATTTACTCTCTTAATTTGAAAAACTGCCCTATGAATTCAGTGCTGTTATTATCAACATTTCACTGCTGGTGAAAACTAAGACTTGGCTCAATCTGGTAACTTTCCCAAGTTTACAAGCGAATAAATTAGTGGAACAAAGATAGGAAACTGCCTCCAGAGTTTGTTTTAAATAGCTGAATAATCAGCTGGGGCACTCTTTTCAGTAGTAAGAAGTCTCTAGTTATGTGGTCCTAATATCATAATGCTGCATGGACAACCAAATAGGGTGCTAAGGGTTTTCGTTTTCTCTACAGAAGAAATTATAGTTGGTCCCAGGACAGTAATTCTTTATGATGATCCATGCCATCTGAGGGGAATTAAGTGACTTTAATGGAGGAAAAGGAGATGGGATTTTCTTTAGATGATTAACTAAAAGGGACATGATGTTTTAAAAAATAATGTGTAACAATCTTGTTGTGGCATCTTTCTTGATACAAAGAAACTATTTACATTGGGATTCTGCCATTTAGGGGTGAAGCCTGACTTCTGTCTGCTGTTGTAGGGAGTCTATAGAGGGTAAATAATCCTGAACCCTGGCATTTGGAAAATAAACATGAGATTAGACAAGCTGTCTGCTGTGACATCTCTGCCGCTCCAAGTTCCAGGGCGACAACTGAGGTGACGCTTCGTCTCATCCCTTGCTCAGAAGAGCTACCATGAAAAGTCAGGTCAAAGAAACTATAGATAAAATCTGGTTTATATAGAGAAATTCTAGCCTGAGAGCTCTTGCTTCCTAATGAGATGTTGCTACCGTGGGAAAGATTTCACTCAAGTCTACAGCTTGTCGCAGGTGCTTAAAAACCAACGTACTTCATACTTTGCCACTGAGTAAGACCCTTTAGTAACATTTTGGGAGAAACAAAGGGAAGGCAGGAATTCTTTTAGAATTTCTTTGCATACTTATAAGCAGTTATTACTAAGTGTTTGGCTGCTTTTCCCTTTTAACCAGATGACATACATTTCATGTCAAACTTTCCCTCCTAATTATCATTTTTCAAAACCTTAATCATTCCTCTTGCTCTTTTTTTGACCTTTCTGCATTTAACATTATTTGTACTTATTTGATTAATTGTGATTAAATAGTAAACATATACACAGCTATTTTGAATATTTTTACTGCTTGTAATATTCAATAAATACATTCTGATCCTGATCATATTCATTTGGGGGTTCTAATTTTATATAAGTACTTTAAATGTCTTCCATGCTCACATTTGGGTTATTTTCCTTTCATAACTTATTTCCTGCTTTTGCTGGAAGCAAAGCAGAGTATTTTCTATTTTTGTTTTTAATTTTATTGTTCCCCAAGGCTTTCTTAATTGTGTTTTTCTTTGGTAAGCAACATCTTGCTTCTGAATATTTAAGTCACGACTAAAGTATAGCCACATCATACTTGACTTGTTAAATGAGATTTTTGAAAATGAAATATTTGTCTAATAGGTAAAAAGACAACATATAATTCATCACTCCACCACCTAGTGTCTAGAATTTTCTTAGTGGAATGTAATTTTAGAAATAATCTCCTTTCATATTTGTTGTTTATCACATTGTGGATCTCAAAGTTTGGTGGTAATAGCCAGTGAAATGCAATGCTCAAGGAAGTAAGTCAGTAATGTTATTTGAATGCATGTGATGGTTTCATGCTTTACAGAAAACATTTCATACTATTCTCCCAACTACTCATAATATAATTAATTCTAATTTAGAGATGATGAAGTTAGGGTTTATCAGCGTTCAAAAGTTTGGCCAAAGTCCTATTAGTGAGTGGTAGAACTCTGTTCACCTACTGTTCAAGTTAATGTTTTTCTGATTTTTTTCAGAGCCCATGAATTCAGAGACTGTAATTTGTTTTATTGGCATATTTAGGCCTACATTTTTTAGAATAAATATTGTGATCAAAAGGATTTTCATATGACACCAGCGCTTCAGAAAGTCTTTTTGTCCCTTTCTCTTACTCGCCTTTGAGATAGTGGTGATTGCTACAGTATGCTCTATTCCACATGCTCTTCTTACAGCCTAACTTTGACACTGCTCCCACTAAGGAGTGGCATCTGTTCTTCCCACTTGAATCTGATTGTCAGTGATGGTGATGCTTTGTGACCTCCAATGCTAAGTCATAAAAGGTGATATATTTTTTGCCTCACTCTCTTGGGACATTCACTTGATCCAGCCACCATTCTGTTGAAAGCCCAAATAGCTTACAAAGAGGTCCACACAGAGAGGATCCAAGTTCCAGTCATCAGCTACCCCTGACTGAACTCCCAGCCAGTAGCCAGCACCATGTGAGCGAATCATCTTGGAAGTGATCCTCCAGTCACCAGGTGAGCTGATGTCATGTGGAGCCGACATGAGGCATCTTCCACACAGATCCCTGTGGACACTGAAGATATGAATGTTAAAGGAAGCTGTTGCTGTTGTTTCAAGCTACTAAGTTTCCTGCTGATTTGTTATTCAATAATAAATAGCTAAAATAAGGGTCAAATATTCTTTTGGATTCATGGAAAAGTTACTTCTAAAAATCATTTTTATTGCACTTAACGGTTCTGAGAGTTTCCTTCCATTAGATGAACTTAGAAGCAATCTGATAAAAATGACCCCCAAAAAGTTGCCCAACTCCAGGAAGGCTTGCATGAATCTGAAGTCATTTCTGTTTTGTAGTTTTGGACTTACCCTGCACTATTATAAAGTCCTGCCTGTCTGTTTTGACCAGAAATGTTCAGGAAAAAGGAAATTAATTTATTTGCTCTGGACTTGCTGCAGTGGTGTGAATAGGGAAAGTAAATTTTGTACTAGCTAACATTTTAAAAGGATCTTTTTGAACTTGAGACTGTTCCATTGCTGCAAGTTATCTAACTTCCATTAATTCTATAATTGAATAAATGTAATATTTAATTTGTGGATACTTTCCTTCTAACAAACCTGTTTCTTTTACTCAGAGTGTATCTCCTTTCAGTTTATTTTTTTTGTGTGTCTTATTCACAGATTTCTTAAAATTGGATTTTTCTTAAAAATACAATTTTCTTTCTATTTTCCTTATCATGCTAATTGATCAAAATCATGGTTATCCAGTCTTAAACATCCACTTGACAAGTTTGTAAGAGCATCAATTATATTGTCCATCTGCATATTTTTTCATGGCATAAACCATATTCTGCAATGATGTTGAGTGATAAATATATGTTTCATATCAATTATTTGAAAGGGGTAGCTGGAACTCAGGAAAGCCAGACTGGTGGCCTTACTTTATTATTACTTTCTGAGGGTCTGTAATCAAGGAACACTAATCCATAGGATCACAACTGCCTTAGCTTTAGCATTTCCCCTTCCCTGGAAAACAAAATTTGAAACAGGGGCTTGTGTGTCGGAATTTATTTAGGGAGTAATTTTTGGTAACAGGAATGAGGACTGAGGGAGTGTAACCAGAAGGAGAGAAAGGAATGATAGGAGTAATTTACCAATTTGGCCACGACTGTGGTTATAGGAGCACATTTCCTCTTGGCGCTTCTGATGAGCCTTTAGAAGGTGCATGCTCCTATGTCCCATCAGACTTCACTTAAGAAACACAAATTTGAAGGTAGAACAATTAAGAATTCCAAAAGAGCTACATCAGGGCTCTAAACTCAGGCGTTTCTGACTGCATTGGTTGCATAGTCCCAAAGCTGGTCCTGCTTATAATCTTTGAAATGTGTCTGAAAACTGTTCATTGTCTTAAGGCAAAGCAGAGACTGAAGGTGTGAAACAGGAGTTGGGAGCCTAAGAGGGTCATAAAATGGTGAGCTCATGAACTTCAGAAATACACAAAATTCCACAGAAGCATTTAGATGTAAGCAGTTTCTAAATTAATTCAATGGAAACTCATCTAAATCTAATGAAGAGTAGATGACAACAGGCTTTGGCTGCATTGCCTTTTGAAATAACTTTAACACATTTGCAATTCATATACTTTTTGATGAGAAATTCTTGAGACTTTGTCACACTTTGCCCTTTATCTTATTTCCTCATCTTGTATTAGTATTGTCTTAGTCAGTTTTCTTTTTTTGGTATCATTAATGTACAATCACATGAACAACATTATGGTTACTAGACCCCCTAATAACAAGTCCCCCCCACATACCCCACTACAGTCACTGTCCATCAGCGTAGTAAGATGCTATAGAATCATTACTTGTCTTCTCTATAAATACTGCCTTTCCCATGTACCCCACCATGGCATTACATGTGTTAATCATAATGCCCCTTTTCCCCTCTTATTCCTCCCTTCCCACCCATCCTCCTGAGCCCCCTTTCCCTTTGGTAACTGTTAGTCCATTCTTGGGTTCTGTGAGTCTGCGGCTGTTTTGTTCCTTCAGTTTTTTCTTTGTTCTTATGCTCCACAGATGAGTGAAATCATTTGATACGTGTCTTTCTCCGCCTGGCTTATTTCACTGAGCATAATACCCTCTAGCTCCATCCATGTTGTTGCAAATGGTAGGATTTGTTTTCTTCTTATGGCTGAATAATATTCCATTGTGTATATGTACCACCTCTTCTTTATCCATTCATCTACTCATGGACACTTAGGTTGCTTCCATTTCTTGGCTATTGTAAATAGTGCTGCGATAAACATAGGGGTGCATCTGTCCTTTTCAAACTGGGCTGCTGCATTCTTAGGGTAAATTCCTAGGAGTGGAATTCCTGGGTCAAATGGTATTTCTATTTGAGGAGTTTTTTGAGGAATCTCCATACTGCTTTCCACAATGGTTGAACTAATTTGCATTCCCACCAGCAGTATAGGAGGGTTTCCTTTTCTCCACATCCTCGCCAACATTTGTTGTTGTTTGTGTTTTGGATGTTGGCCATCCTAACTGGTGTGAGGTGATATCTCATTGTGGTATTAATTTGCATTTCTCTGATGATTAGTGATGTGGAGCATCTTTTCATGTTGGCCGTCTGAATTTCTTCTTTGGAGAAGTGTCTGTTCAGCTCCTCTGCCCATTTTTTAATTGGATTATTTGCTTTTTGTTTATTGAAGTGCGTGAGCTCTTTATATATTTTGGATGTCAACCCCATATCGGATATGTTATTTATGAATATATTCTCCCATACTGTCGGATGTCTTTTTGTTCTACTGATGGTATCCCTTGCTGTACAGAAGCTTTTTAGTTTGATATAGTCCCACTTGTTCATTTTTTCTTTTGTTTCCCTTGGCCAGGGAGATATGTTCATGAAGAAGTTGCTCATGTTTATGTCCAAGAGATTTTTGCCTATGTTTTTTTCTAAGAGTTTTATTGTTTCATGACTTACATTCAGGTCTTTGATCCATTTTGAGTTTACTTTTGTTTGTGGGGTTAGACAGTAATCCAGTTTCATTCTCTTACATGTAGCTGTCCAGTTTTGCCAACACCATCTGTTGAAGACACTGTCATTTCCTATTGTATATCCATGGCTCCTTTATCATATATTAATTGACCATATATGCTTGGGTTTATATCTGTTCTGTTTATATCTCTATTCTGTTCCATTGGTCTATGGGTCTGTTCTTGTGCCAGTACCAAATTGTCTTGATTACTGTGGCTTTGTAGTGGAGCTTGAAGTCAGGGAGCATAATTCTCCCCACTTTATTTTTTTTTCTCTCTCTAGCTGCTTTTAAAGTCTGTCTTTATCCTTGATCTTTGCCATTTTAATTATTATATTTTTTGATGTTGTCCTCCTTGGGTCACTTGTGTTGGGAGATCTGTGCACTTCCACGGTTTGAGAGACTATCTCCTTCCCCTGATTGGGGAAGTTTTTAACAACTACCTCCTCAATTACACTTCCTATCCTTTTTTCTCTCCCTTCTTCTTCTGGTAGCCCTATAATGCAAATATGGTCCGTTTGGATTGGTCACACAGTTCTCTCAATATTCTTTCATTCTTAGAGATCCTTTTTTCTCTCTGTGCCTCAGCTTCTTTGTATTCCTCCTCTCTAATTTCTATTCCATTTACTGTCTCTTCTACTACATCTAATCTACTTTTAAATTCCTCCATTGTACGCTTCATTTCAGATATGGAATTTCTTAATGATTGAATCTCCAACTTTAAATTTGTTCCTGAGTTCTTGAATATTTTTCTGTACCTCCATAAGCATGTTTATGATTTTTATTTTGAACTCTCTTTCAGGAAGATTGGTGAGTTCAGTTTCATTTGGCCCTTTTTCTGGGGTTTTGAGATTTTGGTCTGAACCATGTTCTTTTGACGTTTCATATTTCTGTGTGGTGCCCACTAGTGCACAGAAGCTCCAGTCTCTGGAGCTGCTCAGCCCCTCGAGTGAGGTTGGGGGACGTAGGGGAGTAGAGCTGGTGCCTGGGGGGAGGAAAGATCTGTTTCCTGATTTCCGTCTGCAGTGCCTGTCTCCAGTGTCAGAGCCAGTGGGCCAAGCACACACGTGTAAGCCTCTGGGCTTTGCATCTCCAGCTGTTGTAGGCGGGGCCTCCCTCAGCAGTGCAGCGACTGCCCGTTTGCAAGCAGGTGCCTGCAGGCCAATAGGAAGGCTTGGCAGGCTGTGTGTCACAGGGGGCCTCAGAGCTGAGTAGGCAGCCAGGGGGATGGAGCACCTGAAGGTCCTCAAAGTTCCCAACCAGAAGGGCAGAGCGCTCAGACAACCTTGTCCAGCTCTCCCTTCTCCCGCACAGCAAGCTCCATGCAAACCCCGCCCCTTCAGCAGCCCTCTGGCTGCTAGGAAGCCTCTTAGACCGCCAGCCCTTCCTCTGACACAGAGCTGCCAGATGTGGATCCCCTCCTCCGCATCCGGCCGGAATGTCAGTCTCCCAGGCCCTCCACCCATCCGAACTCCCCAATGTCCAGAGCATCACACAATATAGGCTTCTGCTCACAAGCAGATCTCCAGGGCTAGGTGTTAAGCAGTCTCAGTATTCCACCCCCTCTCCACTCTGTTTCTCTTCCTCCCACTGGTGAGCTGGGGTGGAGGAAGGGCTTGGGTCCCACTGGATTAAGGCTTTCCTACGTTACCCTGTTTTGTGAGGTCTGCTCTGTTTGTGAGGTCTGTATGCAATCTAGTTCAGCCTTCTTTTTTCTTGCTGTTTTAGGGTTAGTTGTATTAATTAACTATATTTTTGTACTTTTTGTGGTTTTGGGAGTAGTTCTCCATGTCACCGCTCATGCCACCATCTTGAATCTTTGTCTTAGTCAGTTTTATGAGCTACAATAAAAAAATACCATAGTCTGTGTGGCTTAAACAACAGAAATGTATTTTTCACAGTTCTGAAAGCTGAGAATTCCCAGATCATAGGTGCTGGCTGATTTGGTTCCTGGTGAGAACTGTCCTCCTGTTGACAGATGATCATCTTGCCATGTCCATACAGAGCCTATCCTCAGAGTGTCCACATGGGAAGAGAGAGAGACAGAGACAGATACAGAGAAGAACAAAGAGACAGAGAAAGAGAGAGAGAACTCTTCTTTTTATAAGACCACTAATCCTATCCTATTAGGCTCCCATTCTTATGAATTCAATTAACCTTAATTACCTCCTAAAAGACCTGTCTCCAAATATAGTCTCACTGGGGGGTAGGGATTCAACATACCAATATGGGGGGACATAATTCAGTCTATAGCAAACATATATTTTAAAATCCTAAGTGCTGGATTTCTTATTAATCTACATTCAACTTGGTGCTGTTTTATTTGCTTGCTGTAATACTTCAGGCTCTTATTCTGTGGCATAAATACTTTTCGGTTGTATTGCCATCACACACCCATATACTTTTTGTGAGCTCAATCTTCACTTGGAAAAACTGAGGGATTCCAAATCTATCAAGATGCTCATCAGAATAAAGAGTTTTATTTGTCAAGATTTATCTCATTGAAAGGCATTTTGGCCTCAAATAGCAATATTTTTCTGGTTCCAAAGAGGAGCTTCTGACAGCAGAAGAGCTGGCTCTGCTTTCATCTGTTCTAAGGACTTGACGCCAGGAACTTGGCATTCAGTTCTGTATAGTATACTTACAGGGACGCTGATTCACTGATGTCTGTCCAATAGGGATGGTGAATGGCTTTGGAGCATGGTCTATGAAGAAGAGTTGAATCTATTAGAAGAAAAGAGAATGTGGGGGTCTTCTATCTGACTTTAAATGTTTAAAGACATGTCAGATGAAAGAGGAATTAGACAACCCTGAGTGCTTTCAAAAAGCAGAGCTAGTGTTAATGGATAGATGTGAAAGGAAGGTAAATTAGTTTACAAGGAAGAAACTTTAAACAGCTAAAGTTGTGCAAAAGGGGGACTTCTCTGAATTATGATGTATGTAGCTTTTCCTTATTGATAGTATTCAAGTAGGAAAGAAAATTTATACCATGGTCACTATCTAAGATTGAATCTGGAGTAGTGCAGTGGAATTGAGTGAAGAGCAAGGATTGGGTTTTAAATTTTGAAGCACCATTTGGTGCTCTGAGAAGGCTGATTTCATATTATAAAATATTGTGTTAAGGAATACATAATATCTGTTAATTATTAATTTCCTAGGCATGCCATAACAAGGTACCACAAACTAGGTGGCATCAAACAACAGAAATTCACTGCTTTACAGTTCTAGAGGCTAGAAGTCCAAAATCAAGATGTTATAAAGGGCGTTCTCCCTCAGAAACCTATAGATGCTAATCTTTCCCTGCCTCTTCCTAGCTTCCAATGATTGCCATAAGTCCTTGGCATTCTTTGGCTTTAGCCACATCAATCCAGTCTTTGCCTCTGTTGTCACATGGTATTCTTCTTCTCATAAGGACACACCAGTCATATTTAATTAGGGTCCACTGATCTCAACTTAACTTGACTACATCTACAAAGATCTTATTTCTTTGGCCACATTCACAGGTACCAGGGGTGAGGGCTTCAACATATCTTTTTGGAGGACACACTTCTATGCATAACAGTGTCCCAAGGAGGCTGACAAACTGCACTTGGATACTAGCTCTGTCCCTGCCATGCCCAGTTATCAAAGCAAGTCAATTTACCTTTTGAATCTTCAGTTTCTGCTTCTGTAAAATGAAAGCAGATGACCCCTGGTCATCTGACTGGGTCTGATGTGATTATTTAAAGATTTGGCACATGGACATATGATCTCAAAAACCCTCATATATAAATATGTTTATTGCAATTCTCTCAATATTGTATCTCCAAATGATAATTTATTTTTTTTCTTTTGAGTATAATTAAAGCATAACATGCTTAATCTCCAACTGGTACAAAAAGTCTCATGAACACTAGTTACAAAAGGCCAAAAGGTAGGATCTACAAAAAGAACATGAGAAACAGCACAGATTTATTTCATTTTGGAGGAGTCTGAGAAAACGAACTAACTTAGTCAACACAATCTACTCAGTCTACATGAGGAAAAGAAAAACACAAGGGAATGGAATGCTTTTAGGAATTTATTCTAAGATTTATGATCTAATTTTTCATTGTGACAATCTCTTTGTTCCCACAACATGCTATTCAAAGATTTTCTGATGACCTAAATCTATCATTTTCTCTTAACAGGCTCTGTTTTCCATCCTGTCCTTGATTTCCAGCTGCTTTTTGTGCTCATTCTTGATTACTATCAGTGATAATTTGAGGAGGCCTGCAACATGTTTCCTAACAAAGGGGATGAATGGTTTGGCATTTGAGGAAAGACTAAAAAAAGACATTTCAGCCTGGAACCATGTCAGCTGGGAGAATGTGTTCTCCATGGCTTAAAGTAATGGACATGGACTGAGAATGCAAAAACAATCCTGAAAAAGAAAAACAAAGTTGAAGGACTCATACTTCCTCTTTTTAAAACTCATTACAAAGCTACAGTACTCAAGACAGTGTGGTACTAGCATAAAGATAGACATATATATCAGTGAAATAGAATTAGAACCCAGAAATAAACTTGCACATTAATGGTAGATGTATTTTCAGCAAAGGTGCTTAGACAATTCAGTGGGAGAAAAAAAATAGTCTTTTTAACAAATGGTACTGGGGCAGTAGAATATACACATGCAAAAGAGTTAATTGGAGCTCTACCTCATAGACATTCACAAAAAAGAACTCGAATTGGATCATAGACCTAAATCTAAGAGCTAATCTAGAAAACTCTCAGAAGCAAGCATGGGAGTATACCTTAGTAACCTTGATTCAGGAAATGTTTTCTTTAATGTCACACCACAAGCACAAGAGATAAAAGGGGAAAAGTTGATAAATGAGACTGCAGCAAAATTAAAAATTTTTGTGCTGCAAATGACACCATCAAGAAAATGAAAAGACAATCATAGAATGGGAGAAAATAATTGCAAATTATGTCTGGTAAGATACTTATACCCAGAATATATAGAGAATTCAGGCAACTCAAAAATATATGGGCAAATACCCCAATTAAAAAGTAGGCAAATAATTTGAATAGACCTTCATCCTAAGAAGATATACAAATGGCCAATGAGCATATGAAAAGATGCTCAACCACACTAATCAGTAGGGAAATGCCAATCACACTCACTAGGATAGCTATAATCAAAAAGATGAGAAAGCAGGCTTAGTGAAAGGAGGAGGGGCTTGGAGAAGTCTTTGAGCCCTGATGGTCAAGGACGATTTCACTGAGCATCAGGATTCTAGAAACAGACACAAAGGTCCCAGCCAACCTACTGAACCCAATACAAATACCCAGAGTGTGAGGAACTGATCAGATACGCTCTGCATGCCCTGAGGCCAGATGAGGGTCCCATGCTTCAGAAACCAGAGCACTAGTACTCAGCTGGTGGAGATGGCACTGCACTTGCTACAGATCACAGAGCACATCACGCAGAGAGACCAGGCACCTGCAGCAGGACCTGGGGCTGGAGAAACAGAGGCACAATCTGAACACCCAGGAGCAGGAAGCCCTCCTGGACCACTTAATGTGCCAGGTGGCCACCCTCCTGGGGCCACAGGTGGCCTGAGGCTACAACTGCCCCACCCTTCCCAGGAGTCTAGGGGTGATATCAGAGGTGAGCAGTGGGCCCAGTCATCCAGGCAGTCTGACCAGCTAGTTCACTGACAGAGTGATTTTGAAGCTGCACTTGTCAGCCACGACCTGTCCAACTGTGGGATTGACATCTCTGCCTTATACCACTCCAGCTTCTGACTGCAAGACCTACCAAGGGGATAAATACCAGAAGGACAAGGACAAGGACACTTTGGCTTCATTAATCCAGGTGCCAGTGAGAATAAGCTCTGCACTGATTTGAAAACTGAATGGTGAGTTGGAGTGACGTGAACTGCACCAAGGATGTCCTGGTACAACATCCTGATTAGAAAGGGCAACCACTCCTGTGGGTAGAAGCAACCTGCTTCCTACCTACTAATTCAAGGCACCCTCCCACCTTGAGCTAGGAAACTTGGCTGTTCTAAGTGGCTGCTGCTCTGTCTTCTGCACACTCGCCATGGTTCTGTATGATCCAGGTGGGCCTTTCTGACCCCAGTCTCCTCCTGCGACAGCTTTGTCTTTAGCCTCCACCTGTATGCATAAATTGAACTGATTCTTGCCGTGTGGACAGTGAGATTATTGATGTGAATACCCGTCCTTTCCAGGTCATTGTGGACAAGTTGGAGCAAGCCTTGCTTGAGGCTAAGCTTAAGGGGAAAAGGGTCAGAGATCTCATGCTAACTAATGCTCAGAATCCTTCAGGTGACATCTACTCCCAAGACTCTCGGAGGAATACTTGGAATTTTCCAAGAGGTACAACCTACATGTGATTATAGATGAGAGTCACATGCTATCTATGGTTGATGAATCACCATATTCCACAGTGTTCTGAGCACAGAGATTTTGCCTGGCCCCAGAAGGACCCATGTGATCTGGAGCACCAGAGATTTTGGCATCTCTGGCTCCTGCTTTGGTACTGTACCTGGATGCTGCACATTTGAAAAAGAGCTGTTCCCCCATCACTGCTTCCTGGGCAAAAAGCTGATGCTGTCCCATGGCAAGACTACAGCTCTAAGGAGCCTGACTGATTCTGCCACCCAATGTGTTCATACATGTTTCCTCATAGGTCAATGAATACAATTCAAACTCAGTTGAGTAACCAAGGTTCCCCATTGCCTATTTTATGTAACATTTTTCAACTTTATCTTTCACAGCCCCCTTACCTGAATTCTTCAGGTCAGCCCAACTAGTCTACTTATCAGACTCCAATTCCTTTTCATAGTCCTGCTACTAGAATGACCTCCCTCTGCTATACAATCTCTATTGAAATAGGCAGGGTCTTTAAGGTCCAGTTCAGGTCTCTTCCAAGAGTCCTTATCAGAAAGTCCTGTTTGTCAGTGTCTTGTATAGAGTTTTACTTTCTTCACAATAGATGCAGTGTGTGTGTTTGCTTTGTCTTCAATGCATTCCAAACTCCCAGAAACTTGCTCATCACACCTTTGTGTCTCCTTTGCATGTGGCGTAGGGCCTTAGAAAAATTAAAATTGAATTTAAAGGTGATTTGGTTAAAGAATCACGTTATAGCTTTGGAACAAAAATGATTGCAAAGTTTCATCCTTTCATTTCTGCAAGATAAAATGGGGCAACAATATAAACATACCTTATAATTTACTTCTAGATTGTTAGCTGATAGTCAATAAATACCAATTATATGAATGAAGGAATGTCATAGAAGTATTGGAAAGAATGATGTAGGTGTTGGTTCTAAGTATGGTAAATTCTCACATACTTAAACAAGAAAGATTTTTTAATCATTTTTCATTTGCAGGACTTAATTGTGTAAACTAATCCATCACTTTTGAATCTCATTGTAAATAATCAAGCCATAAAACTGTAGATGTCTTAAAATAATACATGTTCCTTTTAAGAGATCTAATGTTCTCATAAGTTTTTATTGCTATTATCGTTGACAAGGAAATTGTACAGTTTGCTAAAAACACACTTAGGAAATTGGAATCGATTTTACCTCAAACCTTTTACAAACTCATCATTCAAGATTTGTTCTAATACACCAAAGTAATCCAAGCAAGACTTTTTGCCCACTTTTTTTGTTTTTCTTGTTCTTGTCCTTTCTCCTTCCTTCCAAACTGTGAGTTTGCTTGTTTGTCTTGTTAAAGGTATATGTACCAATTTTAAAGATAAAATACTATGGAATATAGATATATAACCAAAAATATTCACATAAAAATATTATCAGCATTTTTGTGTAATATTCTTTCATTTGTATCTCTGTATTTCAGTTAATATTATCTCATGGATATCAATACACATCAATCTATATCACTATATCATAATTTTAACTACCATACAATACTTTTTTGCATGTTTGTGCTGCTTAATCAGTTCCCCATTAACTCTAAGAGCCATATTTCTGGTTTCAGAAGAAACTCATGGTCTTCCACTGAAACAAAGGAAGAATTACTATTATGAAATGATAATTCCATGAAATAATCTTTTAAGCAATGTTGACCATTTAAGGATGCTTTAATATTTTGTAGAGACGTCAATTTTGCAATGGAAAGTATTTGACCAAGTATGACATAAACAATGTATACTGAGGTTGGGTGAATTTCCAGAGGTGAATTCAATGCTATGCAATAAAGTTACTTTTACCTTACTTCTTTGGTTCTTAATCCTGGCTGCATACTACATTCATCCCCAGAACTTCTAAAAAAAGTGATATCCAATCTGCACCCAAAAGCCAAAGAACCAATCTTTAGATGAAACCAGGGCTTCTACTGGTTTTAGAAGTTCCTAAGTGAATCTGAAAAGTGAGAGTTGAGAAATACTGAGGCTAATTCCAAAATAATTTGTGCAGAATTCATACTACAAAGCTTGATAAATCATCATGTCTCTTTTATTTTGAGGAGAATAGAAGTTTGTCTTAAAATCAGGGAAGTAATGCATGCATAGTGTATACAGAGAGTTTGTTTATTCTAGTTTGTAGAATCTCTTTTTTGTGTATGCCACTTACCCCTAGGCATTCTCTGAGAAATAAGTTTAATTTTATTGGATGGTTTGAAAAGAAAATCTGATGGCTACTTCCTCTTTTACCAGAGTATGTGCCTCATGGTTACCTTGAAGGATGAAAGCTCCTGGGAATGCATAGGTTTGTGGAATATTTATTCTAAGTGGAACATTTTAGCAGTGCAACATTTAGATTAGCTCAACCAAAGTTATAATATGGGCTTCCTTTGAGAGACACCAAAATGTAGAAAGGGGAGGCAAACAAGAAAGATGACAGGGGCATTTACTGTCACTTCCAGTGATGGAACTGGATTTTGATATGCATGATGCCTCAAATCTGTAGTGATAGGTAGGAACAATATCTTATTTTTTATTTTACCTAAGCTAAGGAGAGAAATGGAAATATGTCTCCGTGCACAAACTTCAAGGCAGAAAATTTAAAAGCACCCAAAAAAGGTGGCTTTCACTGAAATAAAGTCTGTAAGCTGTGTGTCCATGGGACACTGACAAATAATAAGCAAAATTGTCTCACAGGCACACCAATGTTTTTTGATCTTCTTTTCTTGTATTTTTTTAAAATCACACATAAAATACTGTAGGATAATGGCTAAAGGTCAACTTTGAACTAAATGGAAAGCTTTTGCATTTTGAAAAGAATTTTAAAACATTGTCACAAAAAAGGAATAAAAACATGTTTATTGTTAAGAATATGTGAAACAGGCTAAGAGGCAGGAAATGAATCAACATAATTGGATTGTTTCTGCCAATTAATACCATGTAGGTTTTTTGAATGTAGCTTAAGAGTGTTATAGAATGCATCTCACACAAAATAGTTCATGGTGTTTTTTTGTTTTCGTTCTTTTTTTAAGTTGCCTAAGCAGGTAAACAAATTGGGAAAAAACAATCTGATGCCATTTAATGCTGATAAGTGTACTTTGAATGTTTTGTTTTTGAATTGTTTAAATCCACAAAGAACCTACATTGTTGATGCTTATTTATTGTTGTAGCAAATACCCCTTGATCAATACTTGACTATGTAACATTAGTCAGTCCTATAATTTCATGTGGAAGCTATATATAAAATAAATAAATAAACAAGATAATGCAAACAACTGGGGAGGTTTTCAATAGCTAGAAATCTGACAGTATATAGACAAAATATTCAGATGATTATTTCCGTATTTTTAAACGTTGAGATAATCTTTAGTATAAAGTTATATTTCCTCTTCTCCACAAACCAAACGATCTTTTATTTACAGCGTTTGCTTTCCATAACAGCACTTCACAGGCATAAGGGGTTTGTAGAAGCTTTTGAGATTCAAACAATTAAATGCTCCTGGAACATTGGGCTCACAAAATGATTTAGAAAACCATCAAAAATAGAAGAGATAAGTAAAAAATTTTAAATAAGCAGAATTTCCAAATTCATCACTAGAATCAATTAGAGTTTAAGTCATTTTTCCTGGTAAGGGTTTAACAAATAGGTATGAGATGGTGGGATTGCACTGAAATTTCTTTTCTTTTAACCCTAAGATCACATATTTATATTGGTTAAAGAATTTAGTTATGATCATAACTAATTTTTTTCACATCACTATTATTTGTTTCAATTCTATTCTAGCCTAAGCTCAGAACTGTTTTAATATTTTGAAGCAGTTTTAATTTCAGCATTTGTGAAAGTTTTGTTTTAGAGTTAAATATTGCTTTTATTTTGCATTACATATCACAGTGGGTGGAGGGAAGCTATGAAAAAAATCTATCAGGCAAACCTAATTGAATTTGTGATGAGACCATGTGAATAGCAGCCAAGAACTCTTAGTTCTAGCTTAAAGTTGGCCTCATTCTCCTTGTGTGGCCATGGCAAATCATTTACCCTCCTTGTGTTTATGTTACCTCACCTATCAGCGGAGAGAATAAGAGCTACGAACTCATACAAAGATTACAAATTCCTTGAGGGCAGAGACTTTCACATTTTCAAGAACTTTTCCCAGGCAACTTTTACAGAGCTGGGCACTGGCAGTTACTTGAAAACAATTGGTCCAACGTTTCATATATGAATGAAATGAATTTGAGGTGCTAGGTATATAAATTACCAAAAATTTAAGTAATTATATCATGGTGTTATCAAAGAAGACACGTAGATGGACTAGGGAGATAGTTATCAATTACATTTGATTAGTTTGATTAAATCTGAGAAGGTAGCAGTATATTTAGCAGAAATATCCCTTCACTGGGAATCACTAGACACAGGATCCAAGACTGGCCTACAGTCATTGAATTGTGGAGTTGCATGGAAAGGAATGTTCTTCTCTTCCTCATGTTACAGATAAAAAAACCAATACTCTCTTGTCTACAGTCCTAGAGCTATTAATACTAAGGTGTCTCTGCTTCCTCCTCTGACTTCTTCCATGACTTGGCCAAGTTCATGACTAGACAGGCTGGATGTCTACTTCTCTAGGAGGTTCATTTAGGTGATCACTGGAACATCTTAGTATGAAGATTTTCAGATCATTTAAAGAGGAAAATCTCTTTGTTGGTTTCTGTAGCCTATTTGCATCTCTAGTAAATTAAAACAAGGCTTATTTCAACACATGAATGGATAAGATACTTCAATAATACTTGTTGTTACCCTGCTGACACTTTATTTCTGAATGAAACAAATGAACAACAAAATAACAACGACTCTACAGCACATTTACAATGAGAAATAGAGTAGTTTGATTTTGAGATTTCTTTGCCAAAGAATTTGTGTAGCCTTTTCCAGTCCAATTGGTATAAGGCTTAACCCTGTTTCAGGGCAAAACATTTCCAAAGTTGCTAGTGAATGTGGAGCATAGAGTTCTAGGAATCACTCCTGGTAATTGAACAAACAATTGTGCAAACTTGCATGCTCTGGAGGAAAGAAGACCACAGTGACAGGAATGCCCTTCCTGAAAAATGGGTGACATCAGAAAGAAAACCTGATGTTGACAAGAAGCAGCAGCAATCCTGAAGAACTGCCTGCACTCCTTTGGAGAATGCAAAAGACTCCACAGTTGTTTTGCTCTCTGTTTATGAGTAAGGCTGCTGTAAATTTGCTGTGCCTTAGAAAGTTAGATGTTGAAACAGACTTAATATCCATTAAAAAATTTAAATATTGTATTTTTCCTGTCTTCCTTTTTTTAAAAATTAAAATGTGGTAAGGCCTTTGCTCCCTTCTTGTGCTGGCATTCACCGAGCTGTCAGGTTTCAAAGGAAAAGGTTAAGTTTCATCTCTCCCACTGGCTCTGAGAATTCTTGCGCATTTGCCTGATCTACTCATTTTTTTCTAGTTCTCATAAGCCTCATTTTTGATATGCAAATGTTGGCACTGTTTTCCTGAAGGAGGTTTCAATTCCTTGCTGCTTTAATCCAGTGAGAACATAGAATGGGAGACCATTAGCATCAGGTCAGTCAGCATCCTGTTTCCATTCCCATAGGTATCACCAACAGCCTGCTCTTCATTCGTCCATTCAACAAATATTTATTGAGCATTCACTTTGGGTTAGTGCCTGGGATATAGCAATAAAATGGTAAACATACAAAGAATTTTCTTAATTCTTTCCCTTTAAAATTTTTTCCATTTTTGTGAAGACAATGATCTTTTTTCTTATTTCTTGATTTGAATTTTTGACTCATGTTTTCTGAATGACTATAGCCATTAGTCATATAAAAGTACTGCTAAGCTTCAATTCAGAAATTTTGAAATTTTCCTTTCATTGCCATTCATCTATAAGTATTTTCTGATTTGCCATATTTCTTTCTTCTTTATGCAAGGTTTAAAGTATCTATTTATCTCTTTATTCATGTACATTTTCTTTCTTTATTTTAGTTTCCATATGGTAGGGTTTTGTTTTAGTTACTTCATTTTACTATTTAACTCATTGCAGTTTTCCTTCAACCATATAAATACAAATAATACATTTATATAAATATAAATACCCTGAAACATTGCTTCCTAATCATTACCTATGATTTCTCAGCTTTTTTCATAGACATCTCTTCTTCCACCATCCCTTTGAGACAGGAACTGTGGGTGTAGTCAGAGTAGGGGGAGGGCGTCCGGAAAAAGTAAGGCAGAATATTTGCAGTCAGAGCAATATAACTACATCACAAGGAAACCCCCTACCAAAACTCTGTGTTAAACATTAAGCTCTAGGGTCATTCTTCAGTAAGATCAGTTGGTGTTCCCCAGATAAAGAAGAGTAGCCCATGTTGTTATTATGCTAATCATTTGTAAGATTCACTTCAGCATGCTAAAAGGCTCAGGCCTATGTGCTGTCTTTCCTCTTTCAGATATGATGAGGTGATTTTACAATCTGGGCAACTAATTTAGCATGTAGACCCAGCTGTAAACAACATATTAAAAGGCAGGAAAGATTCCACCTTAAAGATAAGATTGCATCTTAACACCCAGGAAGTTTGGGAAGCAGGATTCTTAACTTACTCTTTAGCAAACAGACAATACCTCAGCCCACCTTGGGAGCTGGGCAGGCTGCCTTTTGATATGCTCCTAGACCAAGACGCCAGCCAGTATCCCAGAGAGAGATCGGGGCGAGGAATTCCTTGTGTTAAGTTAATTCAGGGTGTTCAGACACCAGTAGCAGGTCCACACCCTAAACCATTTTTTCATGTTCTCAAAAAATCCTCATCAGCCTATAAAACCCCTAAACAATGCACCACACTGGACTCTCTTGTCCCCTCCTGGCGTGAGCCTGGAGCTCTTTCCTCTCACTTTATTTCTGAATAAAAGCCTGTACCTTGCTCTCCTACCTTGAGTGTTTATGAAGCTCATTCTTCAGCTTCGTGAACAAGAACTCTGGCATCACCTTCATATTTTTCCCCACAGCAATTCCATTCAATTTACCATGTCAGGGAAAACTGGTTAAGCATGAGAGATGTGACTGACAATATAATGCACAAAAGAGAAAATCTAGTTTTCCAGAATGCAGGAAGGGCCACCCAATATAGACTCTGGAACAAACCAGAACTTACTGTATGATTTCCAAAACATGAAGTCAATGTAAGATTATGTGGGGAGAGAGTGGGTTTAGAGTGAGATAGACCTGGATTTGAGTCTATTGTCCATACATGTTATCAATTCACCCCAACATTTTTTTTTTCACTGATTAAGCATTTCTTATATCCCAGAAACTCTTAGAGATGCTAGGGTGAACAAGATATGCAAATTCACTACCCCTACTGTGGTTATATTTTAATGGGATTAGACAGGAAATGAAACCATACACTCATAAATGACAAGATGATTTTTGATAATGTACACAAAGAATAAAACAGTTATTTGGACAAGTGAAAAATCTAGATGGGGTGCACTAGAAATCTAGACAGCCTTAATGAGTAGATGATATTTGAGCAGAGAATTCAAAAGCAAGAAGTACTCCACCATCTTGAACTTCTGGTGTACAGGCTTTAAGGTAAGGAAGATCTTGACACTTCAGAAAAATAGTGTACAGATCAAGGTGGCTGTGGAATTTTGAGGAAGACGATAATGGCAGGAAGGAAGTTAGAAAGTTGGAGGACGGCCAAAATACATAGACCCTTGAAGCCCATGGAAAGGAATTTGAATTTTATTCTAAGAACAATGAAAGCTATTAGAATATTTTTAGTAGATGACTGACATTTTATATTATAAAAGATAATTTTGATAGTCATGTACAAAATGGAATATAAATGACTTGAAGGCTTAAATGTAAAATTAGACACTTTTGAAGTTGTTATAAGTCTTTTCATGTTAGCCAAGCAAAGAAAGATTGTTCACAAATGGTGTCTTCTCATGTTAATTCAGTTTAAAAATAAAATACTATGAATGAAATAATGAAACTCATAATTCCGAGGATACAAGGGGCTTTATTATCCTAGAAATTAAAATGTGTCAGGAAGTTTAGGCCAGTTTAGACTAGTCACTTCTAGATCAGAAAGGTTTACAAGGCTGTTTACAAACTTGAATGTTATGCAAATACTTTGGAAGACTTGTTGACTGACACAAGAGGAAGGGCAAAGGACAAGTGTCAGGTTCCAAGGAAATGAAAGTATTTTCTGTAATAAATAGGGTGCATTAAATGGTAATGATAATAAAAAGCAATTAAGAAAATGATTTTGGTGTGTGTTTTATTTGAAGAAGTCATCACTTCTTAGTTTCATCACAGGAAACTAAGCAATAAGTATGTCTGGCTGGGATAGAGGACTCTACCTTCTCCAAGTTAACAAAATATGACCAGATAGCATAAAAAGAGACTTCTTTCAACGTTATCCACACTCTCAGAGAAGAATGGAGAGACTGAAGACAAACACAATTTATAAAATGCCAAATTATTTCAGGCATATGAGTGTCATGCATTTTTACCAGTGACTTAGTTGCACTGAGCCACACTGGTATGAATTTACAAGAATGTTGCCTGCTTGAACACACCTCAGTGGAACATGTTAATGCATCAGATGGGATAAAGGTGTTCTAAAAATAATGTAGTTCCAAAGTACTTGCATAACATTCAGATTTGTTTTTACAAAATGTATTATGCCATTACTCTTACATGTTCCAGTAGTAATCATCTCCTTGGAATTAAAGATCCACAGTGACATGAAATTTATTTTATGACATGCTGTAACTATGCATTTTTGAATGTCATACTTAAAAAATACTGCCCAGGGAATAGTAAACAAATAATAATAGCTTGTTCTCTGTGTCAGGCATTATGCTAAATAGTTTTCATGAATATATCATCACATTCCTACAATATCAGCTATTGTCGTACTTTGTCATGAGGAAATGGAGACTTGGAGAAGTTATGCAAACTGCCCAGGGTAAAATAAGCAGTGGTAAGAAGTGGCAGCTCTTGCACAGACTCCAAGAGGGACTAGCAGTTACCAAAGGGGAGGGGGTGGGGAGGGAGGGAGAAGGGGATTGAGGGGTATTATGATTGGCACGCATGGTGTAGGGGGGTCATGGGGAAGATAGTGTAGCACAGAGAAGACAGGGAGTGAGTCTGTGGCATCTTACTACACTGAGGGACAGTGACTGCAATGGAGTATAGGGGGACATGATAATATGGGTGAATGTAGTGACCACAACGTTTTTCATGTGAAACCTTAATAAAAAAAAGAAAAGAAGTGGTAGCTCTTGAATTAAAACTGAAGTCAGTCTGGGTCCAGAATTTGAGCCCTTAACAAAACTGCCCTACTGCTTCTCCAATTTTAAATCTGAAATTTGATTAAACTAACTGTATGAAAATCATGGGGTTTGTCAGTAGTGACATGTAGGAAAATAATTGTTAGTTCAAATAATAACAATCTGGAAATATTATCACCTGTAACAACAGTACCTCAAATCTGGTTGAGACCTAAGTCTGGTCATTCCGGGTGAGGGTGGGCAAAGAGATGGGGTGGGAGGTTATCACCAAGGGCCTTGCTTTTGTTTGGGGTGGTGGGCCCACCAGGTTTTTTACATTATCACAATGATTAATTCAAGAGCTACCTAACAGCAGACCTTGCCTTAAATGCAACAGTGATGATTATGTCATGAACCAGAATTACTACTACTTCAAATCCAGTTCTTTGTTTTGATATCAGCAAACTGAATAAAAAAGAGAATTAAAATTTAATGTTCTCAGCTTGAGAACTTTCCTTTAAATATCGTTTTAGAAGCATCTGAGGAGACAATTTTCTCTTTTTCCAGTGTGTGGCACTCTTCTCCCAGCTAAGCCAACTGGTCCACCAGCCTTCTCAGGAAATGGTCGCCACAGGACATAAGTTCCTTTCTTGCTCTCAGCCTCACCTGTTGACTTATCTTGGAGGACTCTAGTTGTTAGAGCTCGGAGTGGAGATTTTTCATTAAATAAAAAACTTTAAGCGAATTGTTCTATTAAAGAATCTTAAAGAGAATTTAGGAAACTGGACATGTGGGAAATTTTTGAATGATCAGGTTTTTAAATACGTGGAGGGAACTAGGTAAAAAGGAGACCTGCCTGACAGCCTGATGGCCATGGATCAACAGATCTGGGGAGAGAAGGTCCAAAGTTGGACTATGATTGACTACATGCAGGGCAGGGCTGCTCCTGTGCCGTCTTTTCCACCTGGGAATCAAGACAACTGGGAACTTGTTTTCTTTTTGTTTTTAACTAGTTCTGTGAGCTAGGAAATGATAGTTAAACAACTTAGGCTTAGATTTTTTTTTCTTTAAGATTAAGAGGCTTGAGCAGATGATATTTAAACTTCTCTTTTCAGAAAGATATTTATCTAACTCTGTATCTACACACACACACACACATACATACATACATGTCTAACGTACAGGGGATTTGGTGAATAAGCCTCAATAAACCTCAACAGGTCAGAGGCTATGCGGTGCCCTAGCCTGCAGTTCATAGACCCAGCCGTAACTCGAGTTCAGAATCTCACAAATGGTGCAACCACAGATTTGTAAAATGAAGATCATAATAATGTATCTTGCAGAAGTTATTGTGAAAACCAGAATTAATGAATGTTATATATACATATACACATATATATAGAAAGAGAATTATGAGCTAAGTTTATATAAAACTATTCTTTGCAAATTATTTGTTGAATATTGAACACTTTTAAGAAGTATGACTGAATGCGATTAAAAGATAAGGTTTCTACTTTGAAAAAGTCCTAAGTAGCTTGTTATGTACATGCATTGAATAGACAGACATTCACCAATTGCTTTTTCTCAGACAGGGTTCCCTAGGCTCTCTGATGTGCCCTATCCCCTTCTTTCTGTTTGTTCTGCTCTCTTCACTTAACTCCTGTCTAACTCCTCTTGATCCTTCCTCAGAATATTGCAAAGGTGAGTCCTTGTTCAGTCAACTTGCTTCAGGGAAGATGGTTGAACGTTCTTTATGGTCTGTTTGTTTTACTCTTTATTTTCAGTCCATGTGATTCTTTTGCCCTGAGGGAGGCTGGAGGTAGGGATAGGGGTGTGGAATGCTTCCATTTAAACAAAAGAAGTATTTTTGCTTTAGATCTTGCCGCTGGTTTGGCTTTTGGTGGTCATAGCTTAGGGGGAAATACATGTCTGTAAACTAATGAGCAAGATAATTTAAAATCAGGGTTTAACATTCATTACTTCTTATTCTCACAATACCTCTGCAAGATAGATTATTATGATCTTCATTTTTCAAATCAGGAAACTGAGGCTTCCTGAGTTAAATAAGTTGTCTGTGGTTGCATCATTAGTGAGGCCCTGAAGCGCAGTTATGGTCGGGTCTACAGACTGCAGGGTGGGGGTCACCATAGCCTCTGACCTGTTGAGGATTATTGAGGCTTATTCACCAAGCCCCCGGTACATTAGATCAGTGATCAAGAAGAGGATATCTAATTACTGTCTTCAGTGGAATTTCAGCTTCCTAACAATTATATCAAAGAATTTTGGAAAGAAAAAGTTAATTTTATTGCTGAATTATAATAAGGCAATAATTGTACCACTGTTTTGAATAATACTCTAACTTGGTTTCCCCACACAGTAGATGACATTGTTTCTTGAAGTATTTGATTGAACTTAGTGGTATGATTATGTAAAGGAGTCATTTCTCACATCTCACTCATATTAATATGGGAGTGAGTTCACTGTAACCAGGAAAAATTCAGAAGTTAAAGGACATGCTAAGAGAATTCAATTCCACCCCAGCGTGACCTCTTTCTACTTTTGACTGTTAGTGACAATTTATCCATTAACGAGAACACATATGCTTTACTAATTTCAAGTAATAAGAATTTAAAAGTGGGGTTAAAAACACAGAAAAAAAAAGAATGACACAGCAGCTTTTATTTTTAAAGCTCTAAATACAGTTTGAAGATAATTTCTTCAGTCTGAATTTGGCCCTAATCACCACTTATTGTTTTTAACTTTCCTTTATGATTTGTATCCTTTCCTCATTTTGAATTCTAATTTCACAAGGGGCGAACTTAGACATACATCATTAGCGTTCAAGTATATTTCTATCAGTTCATTGAGCAATGGTTCTAATATAAAATTAATGGCACATGATAGTGCCAGGAAGATATAGATTACTTTAATTAGTGCTATAAATTGTCCAAGTATATATACATAAGAATCAAATGGGGTTTACATTTAGCCTCCCAAGTTTCCTTATATGATTTCATCTTTAAGATTTATTCCATGCTTTATTTATTTAACTTTGACATTGTGTGGGTAAAAAGGGCTTAGTAAATCAATAAAATAAACATTATCTATAACAACATAGTCTGGCCCTGGAACTATTGTAAAATGGCTAATTATTCAGAAGCATTGCTGCTGAAATATTTTAAAAGCCAAGATAGAGTTCATGATTTGAACACCAGTTATATATACATGAACTAGATGAAGTTCATGGCCATCTTTGGGATGTAAACTGAGCTATAATATGAACTATGTAATTAAAATTCCTACATAAAACAAGTTCATTAGTGGTGAAGAGGACATTCCTTTTAAATCTCTACTAGTTACAAAGAGAAATTGCCATGAGTGGACCTAAAACTGGCCTTAGCCTAATGAAAGTAGCTGTTTCCTCACTCTTGTCTCCTCTTTACAGTCTCTGCTACCCCAAATGTAGTTGATAACATTTGGATATTGACTTGGAATACAAGATCAATAGCCTTGGATGAGATGCTACAGATTCCCTTATGGAACACTTTGACTTAACAGATGAGAAAAACTGGGCTCAGAATCCAAGTAGGCAGTCTTCTGGTTCCCAGGTCCTTGCTCTTTCTCTTACTCTCCCCTACCTCTTTTAAGCATCTTCAATATATACAAGGTCAACAGCTTATTCAATGCATTAATTCACTGATTGCCGGCTTTCTACTAGGCCAAGATCGTGTTTGTAACAGGATGTTGAAGAGTTGCACAACTCTACTGTTAGTTTATACCTATGAATGTCAGGCAAAAGACAGATATGAGTGGGATGAAAAGAGCGTGGGGCCCACCAAGAACTCAGGGAGGTAATCAGATAAGGCCACAGAGCCAGAGATAACTCAGAGGATTAATTAAATGGAGCCACAGGGACTGAGAGTGATCTGAAGGGCACAGGCACTCCCCAGAGAAAAAAAATTCCCCAGATAAAAATGTCAGAGCAGGAGACTTCCGGGAAGATGGCAGTGTGAGCTGGGCGGCAGAAATCTCCTCCCAAAACTATATAAATCTATGAAAACACAGCAAATACAACTATTCCTAAAAGAGAAATCAGAGCACACAGGAAAGTGCACAGCGTGCAGCCACACCTGGGAGGACTCAGCACCCCGCGAGGCGGGTAAGATACAGAGCCGCGACCCGGCGGCCCCCGAACACTCACCCAGCCCAGCGCGCCGGCGGGAGGAGAGGATTCGGAGCTGGGAGGGAGTGGAAGAGCAGGTCCGCAAAATAACCAGCCCTGGTGGTCTGTGCCAGAACACTGGGAGCGCTAACACACATCGCGCGGTGCATCAGATATTGCAGAGGCAGAAGGTGCAGGTTTTGAGCCGGGAAGGTGCCGGACCATGAAGCCAGCGCCCAGGGACAAGAGAAAAGCGCGCGCCATTTGTAGCGGTCTCGGAGAGGTGGGGGGCCCAGCGAGGGAACACCATGGCCCCGGCGGGCTCAGCCTTGCAGGCTGGAAGTCCTGGGGAACTTCGGTCCCCTTCGCTAGTGACAGAAAGAAGGGAGCAACCATGCTGGAACTTTGTACAGAAAACAATAGCATCCCATTCATTACTACCTACAAAAACGGCACAGCTGCGGCTGCGAATTAGTGGAGCAACAGCGACACCTACAGCATGAGTAGAGAATCCACTCCAGAGCCCAGCTGACACATGTGGCACCTACCAGTGACCACTCCTTCCAACATGACAAGACAGAAGAATACGATACAGACAAAGCTCACTAAGATTCAGAGCCCCGCTGAGAAGGAACCTGAAGAGATGGAAATGCAGCATCTTCCTGAAAAAGAATTCAGAATAAAAGTAATAACCATGCTGATGGATCTACAGAGAAATATTCAACAGCTAAGGGAGGAAGTGAGGGAAGTCAGGAAAGATAATGCAGAAATGAGACAAGCCATCGACGGGCTCAGCAGCAGACTGGACGAAATGCAAGACACTGTTAATGCAATAGAAATCAGAGAACAGGAACACAGAGCAGCTGAGGCAGAGAGAGATAAAAGGATCTCTAGGAATGAAAGAATATTAAGAGAACGGTGTGACCAATCCAAAAGGAACAATAATCGCATTATAGGAGTACCAGAGGAAGAAGAGAGAGAAAAAGGGATAGAAAGTGTCTTTGAAGAAATAATTGCTGAAAACTTCCCCATGCTGGGGAAGGAAATAGTCTCGCAGTCCATGGAAGCCCACAGATCTCCTCACACAAGAGACCCCAGGAAGACAACACCAAGACACATAATAATTAAAATGTCAAAGATCAAAGATAAGGACAGAGTATTAAAGGCAGCTAGAGAAAGAAAAAAGACTAACATCAGACTTCTCAACAGAAACCTTACAGGCTAGAAGAGAATGGCATGATATATTTAACATAATGAAACAGAAGGGCCTCGAACCAAGAATACTGTATCCAGCACGATTATCATTTAAATATGATGGCAGGATTAAACAATTTTCAGACAAGCAAAAGCTGAGAGAATTTGCCTCCCATAAACCACCTCTACAGGACATCTTAAAGGAACTGCTCTAGAGGGAAGCACTCCTAAGGCTAAAAAGCTGTCACCAGAGAAAATAAAATCATAGCAAAGAAAGCAGACCATCCAAATACTAACTAAAGGCAAAGAATAAAACACCTAGTATATAAAGAATGGAGGAGGAAGAATAAGAAGGGAGAGAAATAAAGAAACATCAGACTGTGTTTACAATAACTTAACAAGAAAGTTAAGTTAGATTGTTAGATAGTAAAGAAGCAACCCTTGAACCTTTGGTAACCACGAATCTAAAGCCAGCAATGGCAATAAGTACATATCTTTCAATAATCACCCTAAACGTAAATGGACTGAATGCACCAGTCAAAAGACACAGAGTAACGGAATGGATAAAAAAGCAAGACCCATCTATATGCTGCCTACAAGAAACTCACCTCAAATGCAAAGATATCCCCAGATTAAAAGTGAAGGGATGGAAAAAGATATTTCATGCAAATAACAAGGAGAAAAAAGCAGGTGTTGCAGTACTTGTATCAGACAAAATAGACTTCAAAATGAAGAAAGTAGCAAGAGATAAAGAAGGACACAACATAATGATAAAGGGGTCAATCTAGCAAGAAGATATAACCATTTTTAAATATATATGCACCCAACACAGGAGCGCCAGCATATGTGAAACAAATACTAACAGAATTAAAGGAGGAAATAGACAGCAATGCATTCATCTTAGGTGACTTCAACACAGCACTCACTCCAAGGGACAGATCAACCAGACAGAAAATAAGTAAAGACACAGAGGCACTGAACAACACACTAGAACAGATGGACCTAACAGACATCTACAGAACTCTACACCCAAAAGCAACAGGATACACATTCTTCTCAAGTGCACATGGAACATTTTCCAGAATAGACCACATACTAGGCCACAAAAAGAACCTCAGTAAATTCAAAAATATTGAAATTCTACCAACCAACTTCTCAGATCATAAAGGTATAAAACTAGAAATAAGTTGTAGAAAGAAAACAAAAAGGCTCACAAATACATGGAGACTTAACAACATTCTCCTAAATAATCAATGGGTCAATGACCAAATCAAAACAGAAATCAAAGAGTATATGGAGACAAATGACAACAACAACACAAAGCCACAGCTTCTGTGAGACGCAGCAGAGGCAGTTCTAAGAGGAAAGTATATTGCAATCCAGGCCTATCTAAAGAAAGAAGAGCATTCCCAACTGAATAGCCTAAAGACACAATTACTGAAATTGGAAAAAGAACAACAAATGAGTCCCAAAGTCACCAGAAGGAGGGACATAATAAAGATCAGAGAAGAAATAAATAAAATTGAGAAGAACAAAACAATAGAAAAAATCAATGAAACCAAGAGCTGGTTCTTTGAAAAAATAAACAAAATAGATAAACCCCTAGCCAGATTCATTAAGAGAAAAAGAGAATCTACACACATAAACAGAATCAGAAATGAGAAAGGAAAAATCACGACGGATCCCACAGAAATACAAAGAATTATAAGAGAATATTATGAGAATCTATATGCTAACAAGCTGGAAAATCTAGAAGAAATGGACAACTTTTTAGAAAAATATAACCTTCCAAGACTGACCAAACAAGAAACAGAAAAACTAAACAGACCAATCACCAGCAATGAAATTGAAGCGGTAATCAAAAAACTACCCAAGAACAAAACCCCCGGACCAGATGGATTCACCTCTGAGTTCTGCCAGACATATAGAGAAGAAATAACACGCATTCTCCTTAAAGTTTTCCAAAAAATAGAAGAGGAGGGAATACTTCCAAACTCATTCTATGAAGCCAGCATCACTCTAATACCCAAACCAGGCAAAGACCTCACCAAAAAAGAAAACTATAGACCAATATCCCTGATGAAAGTGGTTGCAAAAATGCTCAACAAAATATTAGCAAACCGAATTCAAAAATACATCAAGAGGATCATACACCATGATCAAGTGGGATTCATCCCAGGGGTGCAAGGATGGTACAACATTCGAAAATCCATCAACATCATCCACCACATCAACAAAAAGAAGAACAAAAACCACATGATCAACTCCATAGATGCTGAAAAAGCATTTGACAAAATTCAGCATCCATTCCTGATTAAAACTCTCAACAAAATGGGTATAGACGGCAAGTACCTCAACATCATAAAGGCCATATATGACAAACCCACAGCTAACATCATACTTAATAGCGAGAAGCTGAAAGCTTTTCATCTAAGATCGGGAACAAGACAGGGATGCCCACTCTCTCCACTGTTATTCAAAATAGTACTGGAGGTCCTAGCCACGCAATCAGACAAAACAAAGACATACAAGGCATCCAGATTGGTAAAGAAGAAGTCAAATTGTCACTATTTGCAGATGACATGATATTGTACATAAAAAACCCTAAAGATTCCATTCCAAAACTACTAGAACTAATATCTGCATTCAGCAAAGTTGCAGGATACAAAATTAACACACAGAAATCTGTTGCTTTCCTATACACTAATGATGAACTAACAGAAAGAGAAATCAGAAAAACAATTCCATTCACAATTGCATCAAAAAGAATAAAATACCTAGGAATAAACCTAACGAAGGAAGTGAAAGACCTGTACTCTGAAAACTACAAGACACTCCTAAGAGAAATTAAAGAGGACACTAACAAATGGAAATGCATCCCATGCTCTTGGCTAGGAAGAATAAATATTGTCAAAATGGCTATACTACCTAAAGCAATCTACAGATTCAATGCAATCCCTATCAAACTACCAACAGCTTTCTTCAATGAACTTGAACAAATAATTCTAAAATTCATATGGAACCACAAAAGACCCCGAATAGCCAAAGCAATCCTGAGAAGGAGGAATAAAACAGGGGGAATTACGCTCCCTAACTTCAAGCTCTACTACAAAGCCACAGTAATCAAGACAATTTGGTATTGGCACAAAAACAGACCCACGGATCAGTGGAATAGAATAGAAAATCCAAACATCAACCCAAACACATACAGTCAATTAATATTTGATAAGGGAGCCTTGGATATACATTGGGGAGATGACGGCCTCTTCAGCAGCTGGTGTTGGAAAAACTGGACAGCTACATGTAAGAGAATGAAACTGGACTACTGTCTAACCCCATACACAAAGGTAAACTCAAGGTGGATCAAAGACCTGAATGTAAGTCATGAAACCATAAAACTCTTAGAAAAAAACATAGGCAAAAATCTCTTGGACATAAACATGAGCAACTTCTTCATGAACATATCTCCCCGAGCAAGGGAAACAAAAGCAAAGATGAACAAGTGGGACTATATCAAGCTGCAAAGCTTCTGTACAGCAAAGGACACCATCAGTAGGACAAAAAGACTTCCTACAGTACGGGAGAATATATTCATAAATGACATATCCGATATGGAGTTGACATCCAAAATACATAAAGAGCTCACGCACTTCAACAAACAAAAAGGAAATAATCCAATTAAAAAATGGGCAGAGGAGCTGAACAGACACTTCTCCAAAGAAGAAATTCAGATGGCCAACATGAAAAGGTGCTCCACATGCCTAATCATCAGAGAAATACAAATTAATACCACAATGAGATATCACCTCACACCAGTTAGGATGGCCAACATACAAAACACAAACAACAACAAATGTTGGCGAGGATGTGGAGAAAAGGGAACCCTCCTACACTGCTGGTGGGACTGCAAATTAGTTCAACCATTGTGGAAAGCAGTATGTAGGTTCCTCAAAAAACTCAAAATAGAAATACCATTTGACCCAGGAATTCCACTCCTAGGAATTTACCCTAAGAATGCAGCAGCCCAATTTGAAAAGACAGATGCACCCCTATGTTTATTGCAGCACTATTTACAATAGCCAAGAAATGGAAGCAACCTAAGTGTCCATCAGTAGATGAATGGATAAAGAAGAAGTGGTACATATACACAATGGAATATTATTCAGCCATAAGAAGAAAACAAATCCTACCATTTGCAACAACATGGATGGAGCTAGAGGGTATTATGCTCAGTGAAATAAGTCAAGCTGAAAAAGTCAAGTACCAAATGATTTCACTCATATGTGTAGTATAAGAACTAAGGAAAAAAAAAACTGAAGGAACAAAACAGCAGGAGACTCACAGAACCCAAGAATGGACTAATAATTACCAAAGGGAAAGGGACTGGGAAGGATGGGTGGAAGGGAGGGGTAAGGGGGAAGAAGAGACAATAGGATTAGCAGATGTAATGTTCGGGGGCACGGGGAGGGCTGTACAACCCAGAGAGGACAAGTAGTGACTCTATGGCACCTCACTACACTGATGGACAGTGACTGCAATGGGGTTGGTGGGGGGGGAAACTGATGAAGGGGTTAGTGTAATCACCATAATATTACTCATTTAACTGTAGATTAATGATATCAAAATAAAGTTAAAAAAAAAAGAAATCGAAAAAAAAAATGTCAGAGCAGCCCATGTCTTCAGTCCTCCAATCAGATCAAGTCCCCAAGGCCAAAGAATATCAATCAAGAACTTCTCTTCCCTGTCAAAAACCCCTAAAAAGAAGTCTTACATCAAGCAGCCTGCCTTTGTCTACCTTGACTCTAGACTGCTCCTCGTTTAGTGTATTCAAATAAAGCTTTCATTCTGCTTCACTACTGTGTCTCTTTCATTTCTTTGTTGCAGTGGGGATGAGAACTGAGACGAACAAACTCAACCCTCAACATGATAACAAAATCCCCTTAAAGTGAAAGATTTCTTTATCAAAACTATCAGAGACTGTGAGAGTACCAGAAATACATATTTGTTGTTATGAAATGACAAGTTTTGAGAAAAAGAAAACTCCTTAGGTGGACCCAAATGCCATTCTTCTCTATTACAATGGATTTTTCCTAGTTTACAATCTGTTCAACAACTTAGGCATTTGACTTTAATTTTAACAGCATTTTACTTCAGTGATTACTTCATGATATTCAATGAAAAGGCTTATGCTGTTTTACACTTTAAAAATCTATATAATGTACTTTGGACTTAAACTTTTGGAACTAGAAAGATATGGTGGGGTAATGGTAGCTCCAGGGGGAAATGGTGTTCCTAGCCCAGGGCAAATAAACTGCTCTGACCAAATTCAGCCTAAGGAAAGGCTAGATTGGGAGAAACCAATTTATTGCTCTGTGGGTAAAATTGCAGAATCCAGAATCTCTCCCCTGGCTTTAGTGCATCTCCATATCAACAGGCCTTTCTAAGGGTTGGAGAGAAGTAGTTCTTCTCCATATCAATGGATAATTACCTGGATGACCAAGGGCTTAGCTGAACCTGAGAGGTTGTGGGGAGGCTTTGCTTGCTTCTGCTGGAGCAGGAGAGAAATGCCCTTAGACCACAGTTTGTGAGCAATAAATGGGTTTTAAACTTCATTTCTCCCTTTGACTAATTTCCGTTTCAGCTAGGTATTTTGCCCTGGGATTTCCTCTCCCAGGAATTACATCTGGCTGTAGTTGGCAGGACCTCTGAAGCTGAAATCTGTCTAAATGGGTGCAACATTTGGGAGGGCTGCCCCTAGAGATGGTAGGAAAATGCCTGGAACACCCCCTGTGAATAGTGGGGAGGCTTCAGTGGATGCAGCAGCAGAGGGTGCAGCTTCACCTGTTATTGCTCCCCTATCTGTGGGACTTTCAATTTGGGAAACCCTAGTGGCGAATTGTTCTAGGATACAGCAACCTCCTAGAGGGGTCGGGCTTTCCCCACCCCTGGGGAAGGGTGGAGACACCAGAAGCTTCAGAATTAGCCCTCCATGAGAAAGGAGACTGTTTAGAGTTTCAGAGTGGCCATGTATCAGCTGGCATTGTAGGGTCTCTTTTCCTCAAGATAGTGGAAAATGTTATTGAGGATAAGGAGAGGGTTATACAGGAGAGAAAGAGGGCTATTGAGGAGGAAGACAGGATTATAGAGAGGGCTAGTGCGGAGAGAGTAGGACTTAGGCAGGAGAGAGACACTTCAGCATTACTTGGAGGAGCTGCGTGATAACCTATGGGATGCCCTTGAAGAAGAGAGACAGTTATTGAAAAGACAGGTGACACTCCTGGAAGATTCCTTAGCAGCAAAGGGTGAGGCAGCAGGAAAAGTGTCACATTGCAGGAGGCCATGGGGGAGGGGGGGAAAGAGTGGTGCCTTCAGCCCGGGAGATGGTGGAGGAGCTGGGGCAGGAGAAGAGGAAGAGGTGGGGTCATGGGCCAATCTGCTGTCGAGGCCACCACCTGAGGTACCAGCCTCTCCTGTATTAAAGGCCTGCCTGGCTGTAATTAAGAAAATTGAAATGAAACAACTGCAAGCTTCTCAGGAGGAGGAGCTGCCCCCTCCCCAGGTTGTGGAGCACTCTTTGTTCCGCCCCTATACCCAGGATGAGCGGGTGGACATGAGCGTCCAGTATAGGCAGAAACCATTGGAATCTCTGCCTACATGGCTTTTATGTCCCTGGGATATGGGGGTGGAAAACATTGTTATGTTGGGTACTGAGATGAGTAGACTGGCTTCCCTGACAACCACCCTTCCCTCTGGCAGTGGTTGCAAAGTGCCCATCACGCCTCAGGGAATCAGACACTTCTGGAATGGCTGACAGTTGCCATAGGGGCAGTTTGGCCTAATCAAGGTGATTTACTGTATTTGCCTATTAGTTGGAAAACGTATGTAGAGCTCCAACGGGTATTGCGGGAATTGGGTATGAAAAGTATCATCTATATAATATGGCCCCCCAGGGCCCTGATGAGGAGTTATTCACGGTAGAAATGAGAAGTCTGTTGCTTCATACAGCTCCCTCATCTTTGGGTCCCTAGTGACTATTCTTGCCTCCTACATAGGGTTACCCATAAGTGAGGCTACTCGTACTCTAGCAGGTCTTGGGGAGGTTGAAACAATAAGGGCACGGAAGGAAGTATGGGCTACAACTGAAAGGAGAGGTGCAAAAGGCCCCGTGAAGGTCTCGAGGACCTGGATATGGGTTGATTTGATAAAGGCTGTGGTAGTGAAAGAAAAACTTGACAGGCAGCCCAATAGAATCTTGTTAGAACTGTGGCATGAATTAAAGCCAGAGCAGCAGTTCTAGCTGCTGAAGTCCAGGACATGGAAACCAGAGTCAAGGCCTCATGCTCTGCCTGTGTCCCTGCAAAACTTTCTGTGCCATAGTACTCAGGATTTTCCAGGGCCCTCACCCCCACAGGAGGATGATTGGGCATCATGGTTTGACTGAGGGGGGTCAAGGTCCCCACCTTGGGGACGTGGTGGGGACCAGAGGTCCCATGTAGAATTAGCAATTCACTGGTGCCCTGTGAATGTACAGCGTGTCCTGGAGCTGGTGGACACAGAAGCTGAATGTACTCTGATTTATGGCAACCCTGAGCATTTTCCAGGGACCCCTGCTGTGACAGATGGCTATGGGGGTAAGGCAGTTAGAGTGAAGAAAGCCCAAATCACATTGGGGATAGGGCGTTTACCCCCAAAAGAGTATACTGTGTACATTTCTCCCATCCCTGAATATATTTTGGGGGTTGATATCCTACAGGGCTTGTGGCTACAAACCACTGCAGGTGAGTTCAGACTGAGGGTATGTGTGGTAAAGGCAGTTCTGAGGGGACATGCTAAGTACCCACCTGTAGCTCTGCCTGTACCTCGGCAGGTGACAAATACCAAGCAGTATAAATTACCTGGGGGGCACAAGGAAATTGGAGAAACTTTACAGAAGTTGGAGAAGGTGGGCATCATAAAGCCCACTCATAGTCTTTTTAATTCCCCAGTGTGGCCAGTGAGAAAGCCAGACGGCTCCTAGCGTATGACCATGGGCTACAGGGAATTGCATAAAGTCACAGCCCCTTTGCATGCTGCTGTCCCCTCTATAGAAGCCATTCTAGACACCCTCAGCCATGAGCTGGGAACATATCATTATGTAGTAGACTTTGCTAATGCTTTCTTCTCTTTTTACACAGCACAGGAAAGCCAGGAAAAGTTGGCTTTCATGTGGGAAGGCCGGCAGTGGACGTTCACTGTCTTTCACAGGGATACCTTCACAGTCCCACCATCTATCATGCCCAGGACTTGGCCACGTGGAAGAAACGGCAAACAGTGTGGTTGTATCACCACATTGATGATATTATGCTCACATCTGATTCTCAGTCAGATTTAAGAGGGCAGTTCCTAGACTGCTGCAACATCTACAGGAGAAAGGATGGGCTGTGAACAGCACCAAGGTTCAGGGACCTGGTTTGTCTGTAAAATTCTTGGGGGTTGTCTGGTTGTCTGGTAAAACTAAAGTCATTCCAGAAGCAGTCATAGACAAGGTCCAGGCTTTCCCTACCCCTACCACTGTAGCAGTATTACAAGAATTTTTGGGTCTTTTGGGCTACTGGAGAGTGTTTATTCTGCACTTGGCACACATTCTAAAGCCCTTATATTGGTTGGTATGAAAGGGCATTATGTAGGACTGGTGCCAAGCAAGCAGTCAAGGCCGTGCAGACCTTGAGTGTAATGGACTCATCAAGGCCCTGTGAGCTAGATGTCCATGTAACCAAAGATGGTTATGGATGGGGTCTTTGGGAGCTGCTTGAATGGACACACCAACCTATTGGATTCTGGTCAAAACTATGGAAAGGTGAAGAAGTATGGTACACCTTGATAGAGAAGCAACTGGCTGCTGTGTACCATGCCTTGCTGGCTATGGAGCCCATCACTGGCACAGCTTCAACCAAGGTAATAATGACCTATTCCTTCATGGGGTGGGTGTGAGTTTGGACCCAAAGGCCATGGAGTGGCGTGGCACAGATGCCTACACTGGCCAAATGGAGCACATACTTACAGCAGTGCAGCACCCTCTCTACTAGCCCCTTAAGTGGAGAACTCTAACGCTTATTGGGGCCAGTGACACATACCAGTGGAAAGCAGGAAGAACTTTCTTTTGAGCCATTGGTAGCTGAGAGTCCTTATCAGGAGTGAAAAGCCCCTCTACCTGAAGATACTTGGTATACAGATGGCTCCAGTCATGGGAAGCCCCTGAAGTGTTGGGCTGTGGCTTTCCATCCCAAGAGTGAGACAATACAGATGGAGGGTGGAGAGGGAAAGAGCAGCCAATGGGCTGAGTTGAGGGTAGTATGGCTTGTGATCACCCAGGAGCCTTCCCCCATAGTTGTTTGCACTGACAGCTGGGCCATCTATTGGGGCTTGACCCTGTGGCTACCAACATGGTACCACACCAACTGGATGGTTGGTCACCGGCCCCTTTGGGGGCAAGAGTTGTGGCAAGACCTATGGGCCTCTGGTCAGACTAAGACTGTTACCATATATCATGTGACCAGCCATTTGCCTTTGGTCTCCCCAGGGAATGATGAAGCAGATACTTTGGCCCAGGTGCACTGGCTGGAAGGAGAGCCTGCCTCTGACGTGGCTCAATGGCTACATCAATGTTTATTGCAGATGAGGCAAAAGACAATGTGGGCTGTAGCCCATCAGTGGAGCTTGACGTTAACCTTTGAAGAAGTCAGCAGAGCCCAGAAGGAGTACCTTGTGTGCTCTAAGAGGGACTTACACCGAGTCCAGCAGTAACATGGGACAATAGTAAAGGGGCTGATACCCCTTGTCAGGTGGCAGATAGACTATATTGACCCTCTGCACATATCAGAAGGATATTAGTATGCCATGACTTGTGTGAACAAGGCTACTGGACTACTGATTGCTTTTCCTGAATGTTGTGCAGATCAGCATACCATAAAGAGGGGCCTAGAGCATCTCTTTGCAGCCTGTTTCTGTGTGTCCCATCAAACATTTGTTTATCAAGCATTTTCTCTTTTCATAGTCCTTTGAATTACTTCCCTTTTCTTTGGAGTCTGAGACTTTTCTTTTTGAGTCCCCCTTCTTCTTGATTCAGTATAACTTATATACTTCATTCTCCCTGACTGTCTTTGGAATCCATGTCTATGGCTACCCCAAAAGTACATAATTAAACTTTGGTTTTTAATCTCTCATGTCAATTTGATTCTTAAGCCAGCTAGAAGAACCTCAAGGTCTAGAGGAAATTTCTTCCTCCCCAACACAGGCTTTCCTGGTTCCTCCACTCAAATTATATAGACAATCACCAGAGCAAGCAGGTGGTTTGCATCTTAATTCCTTCCTTCATTCATTAAATATTTGATGAATGCTGACAAAGGGCCAGGCACTGTCTTAAGTTTTGTGCCAATAGCAAAGAACAAGATGGCAAGGTCTTTCTTTGCCTTTATGAAATTTATAATCTGACAAGGTAGATGCTAAACAAGTAAAATACATGTATGTGATGCATATGATGAAATGTGAGTGACACATTTTTATTTGAACATATGAGAGGGAGAGCTAATCTATCTAGGATGAAGTAATAAACCATAAAAAAGGATTGGCTAGGTAAGTTAGCCAGCCAGCAGTGCCCCAAATACCTGCCATCTCACTAGCCAAAGATACTCCTCTTTCTGTCATGCTGTTCCTTTCATTCCAGCCTAATGTTTCACAAAGAAATGAGGGAAACCATACACTTTGCCTTAGACAGATATTTATTCTTTATACTTTTTATTCTTTATTTGGTTGATTTGGTCTGTGCTCTATGAAAAAGTAGCATCCTAGGACATTAATTTTCTATGTGGTTGGTCTTCTGGTCACTTCTCATTAGCCTGACATGAAACTGAAGGTTTGAGAAATAGATAAATACTTAGAATTATAAAAGGTTAATATACAGCATGGGCTGAGACAGAATGTTTTTTTTAAAAGATGATCAGCATAGTTACTCAGAATATTTAATCAGAATATGACTAAATAGTTCAACATGTAGATTCAGATAAGAAGAGATTTTAAATGACCTGGTAAAAATTATAATTCACTTTATATGGGACATAAATACATTAAAAAAACACATACATGCACACATATACACAGCTCTCTCAATGACTACATGTTTCTCCTAAGGTTGCAGTACTGCTTTAATAATATGAGTATTTTAAACATTGCACTGTTAGAAAATTTTACACAAAACAAAGTCAATAGGGATAAGATTCAAGATGGTGGTATGAGAGATGAGACAGAGAATTCTTCCCCAAACCACATATAGTCTGAAAATATAGTTAATACAACTAGCCCTAAAACAGCAACAGGAAAGAAGGCTGCACCAGACTGCATACAGACCTCATGAACAGAGCAGACCTCATGAAACAGGGTAATGTACAAAAGCCTTAATCTGGCGGGACCCAAGCCTTGCCCCCACCTCAGATCACTGGAGAGAGGAAGACAAACAGAGCAGGGAGGGTATGGAATCCAAAGACTGCTGAACACCCAGCCCTGGAGGTCTGCTTTGGAGCACAAAGCTGCATTGTGTGGTGCTCTGGAGGTTGGTGGGGTTGGGGAGCTGGGACAGGCAGAGTGCTTGAGAGACTGACATTCTGGCCATTTGTGGAGGACGGGAATCCACATCTGGCTGCTCTGGGACAAAGGAAAGGCAGGTGATTGAGAGGCTTCCTAGCAGCAAGAGGGCTGATGAAGGGGTGGGGTTGCATGGACTCCCTTGCTATATGGGAGAAGGGATAGGTTGACAAGGTTGTCTGGGCACACTCTGCCCAGTGGGTTGGGAACTTTGCGGAGCTTCAGGCGCTCCACCCCTCTGGCTGCCTACTCAGCTCCGAGAGACCTCACTGTGACATGCAGCCTGCTGTGACTTCCTTCTGGCATGCGGGCAACTGCTCAGAAACTGGCAGTCACTGCACTGGTGTCAGGCCAGCCAGAGGGAGACACTGCCTACAACAGCTAGAGACACCAAACACAGAGGCTTATACCTGTGTGCTTGGCCCACCAGTTGTGATACTGCAGACAGACACTGCAGCCAGAAATCAGGAAACAGCTCTTTAACCCCACCAGGCACTGGGGCTAAGAAGCTCCAGAGGTTAGAGCTTCTGGGCACTAGACAGCACCACATAGAATTATGAAACATCAAAGGAAACTTGTTCAGACCAAAATCTCACAAACCCCAGAAAAAGGGCCAAATGAAACTGAACTCACCAATCTTCCTGAAAGAGAGTTCAAAATAAAAATCATAAACATGCTTATGGAGGTACAGAAAAATATTCAAGAACTCAGGAATGAATTTAAAGTTGGAGATTCAATCATTAAGAAATTCCATATCTGAAATGAAACATACAATGGAGGGATTTAAAAGCAGATTAGATGTAGTAGAAGAGACAGTAAATGGAATAGAAATTAGAGAAGAGAAATACAAAGAAGCTGAGGCACAGAGAGAAAAAAGGATCTCTAAGAATGAAAGAATATTGAGAGAACTGTGTGACCAGTCCAAACGGAACAATATCTACATTATAGGGGTACCAGAAGAAGAAGAGAGAGAAAAAGGGATAGAAAGTGTTATTGAGGAGGTAATTGATGAAAACTTCCCCATTGTGGTGAAGGAAATAGTCTCTCAAGCCATGGAGGTGCACAGATCTCCCAACACAAGCGACCCAAGGAAGACAACATCAAGACATGTAATAATTAAAATGGCAAAGATCAAGGATAAAGACAGACATTTAAAAGCAGCTAGAGAGAGAAAAAAGATCACATACAAAGTAAAACCCCTCAGGCTATCATCAGATTTCTCAACAGAAACCTTACAGGCCAAAAGTGAGTGGCATGATATATTTAATGCAATGAAGCAGAAGGGCCTTGAACCAAGAATACTCTATCCGACAAGGTTATCATTTAAATTTGAAGGAGGGTTTAAACAATTTCCAGATAAGAAAAGCTGAGAGAATTTACCTCCTATAAAACACCTCTGCAGTGCATTTTGGAGGGACTCCTATAGATGGAAGTATATCTAAGGCTAAATAGATGTCACCAGGTGAAATAAAACCACAGCAAAGTAGAACAATTAATTACTAAGTAGATGCAAAATCAAATCAACTACCTCCAAAGTCAATCAAACGATAGACAAAGAGTACAGAATATGATACCTAACATATAAAGAATGGAGGAGGAAGAAAAAAGAGGAACAAAAGAACCTTTAGGTTGTATTTGTAATAGCATACGAAGTGAGTTAAATTAGACTCGTAGATAATAAGGGAATTACCCTGGAACCTTTGGTAACTGTGAATCTAAAGCCTGCAATGGCAACAAGTACATACCTATCAATAATCACCCTAAATGTAAATGGTCTGAATGCACTAATCAAAAGACATAGAGTGACTGAATGGATAGAAAAACAAGACCCATCTATATGCTGCCTACAAGAGACTCACTTCAAACCCCGAGACATACACGTACTGAAAGTAAAGAGATGGAAAAAGATATTTCATGCAACTAATAGGGAGATAAAAGCAGGAGTTAGTACTTGTATCAGACAAATTAGACTTCAAAACAAAGAAAGTCACAAGAGACAAAGAAGGACATTGCATAATGATAAAAGGGTCAGTCCAACAAGAGGATATAACTTTTATAAATATCTATGCACCCACATTTGTGGAGCACCTACATATGTAAAACAAATACTAACAGAATTAAAGGGGGAAATAGAATGCAATACATTCATTTTAGGAGACTTCAACACACCACTCACTCCAAAGGACAGATCAACCAGACAGAAAATAAGTAAACAGACAGAGGCACTGAACAATGTATTAGAACAGATGGACCTAATGGACATCTACAGAATACAGGAACAGGATACACATTATTCTCAAGTGTACATGGAACATTTTCACAATAGATCATATACTAGGCCACAAAAAGAGCCTCAGGAAATTCAAAAAGATGGAAATTGCACCAACCAGTTTCTCAGATAACAAAGGTATGAAACTAGAAATAAATTACACAAAGAAAACGAAAAAGCCCACAAACACATGGATGCTTAATAACATGCTCCTAAAAAATCAGTGGATCAATGACCAAATGAAAACAGAGATCAAGCAATATAGGAAGACAAATGACAACAATAATTCAACACCGCAAAATCTATGGCACACAGCAAAGGCCGTGCTAAGAGGGAAGCATATTGCAATACAGGTCCGCCTCAGGAAAGAAGAACAATCCCAAATGAACAGTCTAAACTGACAGTTAACGCAACTAGAAAAGGAAGAACAAATGAGGCCCAAAGTCAGTAGAAGGAGGGACATAATAAAATTTTTAGAGCAGAAATAAATAAAATAGAGAAGAATAAAACAATGGAAAGAATCAATGAAAGCAGGAACTGATTCTTTGAGAAAATAATCAAAATAGATAAACCCTTAGGCAGACTTATCAAGAGAAAAAAGAGAGTCTACACACATAAGCAGAATCAGAAATGAGAAAAGAAAAATCACTACAGACACCACAGAAATACAAAAAATTATTAGAGAAAATTATGAAAAATTATATGCTAACAAACTGGATAACCTAGAGGAAATGGACAACTTTCTAGAAAAATACAACATTCTAAGGCTGACCCAGGAAGAAACAGAAAATATGAACAGACCAATTACCAGCAATGAAATTGAATTGGTAACCAAAAAATTACCTAAGACCAAAACCCTTGGACCAGATGGCTTCACTGCTGAATTTATCAAACATTGAGTGAAGACCTAATACCCATCCTCCTTAAAGTTTTCCAAAGAGTAGAAGAGGGAATACTTCCAAACTAATGCTATGAGGCTAGTATCACTCTGATGCCAAAACCAGGCAAAGACACCACAAAAAAAGAAAATTACAGACCAATATCCCTGATGAACATAGATGCAAAAATACTCAACAAAATATTAGCAAACTGAATTCAAAAATACATCAAAAAGATCTTCCATCATTATCAAGTAGGATTTATTCCAGGGATGCAAGGATGGTACAACATTCGAAAATCCATCAACATCATCCAGCCCAACAAAAAAAAGAAGGACAAAACCCACATCATCATCTCCATAGATGCTGAAAAAGCATTCGACAAAATTCAACATCCATTCATGATAAAAACTCTCAACAAAATGTGTATAGAGGCCAAGTACCAAGACATAATAAAGGCCATATATGACAAACCCACAGCTAACATCAGACTTAACAGTGAGAGGCTGAAACCTTTTCCCCTAAGATCGGGAACAAGACAAGGATGCCCGCTCTCCCCACTGTTATTCAACATAGTACTGAAGGTCCCAGCCACGGCAATCAGACAACACAAAGAATTAAAAAGCATCCAGATTGGTAAGGAAGAAGTCAAATTGTCACTGTTTTCTGATGGCATAATATTGTACATAAAAAACCCAAAAGAATCCACTCCAAAACTACTAGAGCTAATACCAGAATTCAGCAAAGTTGCAGGAAACAAAATTAATACACAGAAATCTGTTGCATTCCTATACACTAACAATGAACTAGCAGAAAGAGAAATCAGGAAAACAATTCCATTCACAATGCATGAAAAAGAATAAAATACCTAGGAATAAATCTAACCAAGGAAGTGAAAGGCTGATTCTCTGAAAACTATAAGACACTCGTGAGAGAAATTAAAGAAGATACCAATAAATGGAAACACATCCATGCTCATGGACAGGAAGAATTAATATTGTCAAAATGGCTATCCTGCCTAATGCAATTTACAGGTTCAATGTAATTCCTATCAAAATATCAACAGCATTCTTCAATGAACTAGAGCAAATAGTTCTAAATTCATATGGAACCACAAAAGACCCTGAATAGCCAAAGCAATCCTGAGAAGGAAGAATAAAATGGGGGAGAGTATGCTCCCTGACTTCAAGCTCTACTACAAAGCCACAGTAATCAAGACAATTTGGTACTGGCACAAGAACAGACCCATAGACCAATGGAACAGAATAGAGATATAAACAGAACAGATATAAACCCAAGCATATATGGTCAATTAATATACGATAAAGGAGCCATGGATATACAATAGGAAATGACAGCGTCTTCAACAGATGGTGTTGGCAAAACTGGACAGCTACATGTAAGAGAATGAAACTGGATTACTGTCTAACCCCACAAACAAAAGTAAACTCAAAATGGATCAAAGACCTGAATGTAAGTCATGAAACAATAAAACTCTTAGAAAAAAACATAGGCAAAAATCTCTTGGACATAAACATGAGCAACTTCTTCATGAACATATCTCCCTGGGCAAGGGAAACAAAAGCAAAAATGAACAAGTGGGACTATATCAAACAAAAAAGCTTCTGTACAGCAAAGGACGCCATCAGTAGAACAAAGAGATATCCTACAGTATGGGAGAATATATTCATAAATGACATATTTGATAAGGGGTTGACATCCAAATTATATAAAGAGCTTATGCACCTCAACAAACAAAAAGCAAATAAGCCAATTAAAAAATGGGCAGAGGAACTGAACAGACACTTCTCCAAAGAAGAAATTCAGATGGCCAACAGGCACATGAAAAGATGCTCCACATCGCTAGTTATCAGAGAAATGCAAATTAAAACCACAATGAGATATCACCTCACACCAGTGAGGATGGCCAACATCCAAAAGACAAACAACAACAAATGTTGGCGAGAATGTGGAGAAAGGGGAACCCTCCTACACTGCTGGTGGGAATGTAAAATAGTTCAATCATTGTGGAAAGCAGTATGGAGGTTCTTCAAAAAACTAAAAATAGAAATACCATTTGACCCAGGAAATCCACTCCCAGGAATTTACCCTAAGAATGCAGCAGCCCAGTTTGAGAAAGACATATGCATCCCTATGTTTATCGCAGCACTATTTACAATAGCTAAGACATAGAAACAACCTAAGTGTCCATCAGTAGATGAGTGGATAAAGAAGATGTGGTACATATACACAATGGAATATTATTCAGCCATAAGAAGAAAACAAATCCTACCATTTGCAACATGGATGGAGCTAGAGGGTATTATGCTCAGTGAAATAAGCCAGGTGGAGAAAGAGAAGTATCAAACTATTTCACTCATCTGTGGTGTTAATAACAAAGAAAAAACTGAAGGAACAGAACAGCAGTGGACTCTCAGAACCCAAGAATGGGCTAACAGTTACCAAAGGGAAAGGAACTGGAAAAGATGGGTAAGAAGGGAGGGATAAGGGGGAAAAAGGGGTATTACGATTGGCACACATAATCTAGCAGGGTGGGGGATATAGGAACGGCAGTGTAACACAGAGAAGACAAGTAATGATTCTGTAGCATGTTACTATGCTGCTGGACTGTGAGTGTAATGGGGTATGTGGTGGGGACTTGATAATAGGGGGTGTCTACTAAGTATAATGTTGTTCATTTAATTGTACATTAATGATAGCAAAAAAAACAAAAACGTCAATATTCTTTAGACAAATATTTTCTGGATATATTGGTCTCTCACTCAGTTTGGAGTCACAGGGAAGTCAGATTCAGATACAGTGAAATGTGAAACCAGTCAAGAAAGCAAAGCAAGTTTTATTATGCTTTGAAACAGAGCATGCCTCGGAACTAGTGTCAGAAGTCCCTGACTGCCTATTATGAGGTTTCTTTTATGGGGTGTTTGGCAGGGCAGAGAAGTCCTTGATTTCCATTCTTTGGCCTTGGGGGCTTGATCTGTTTGGAGCATTGAAGACATGGGCTGCACTCCGACATTTTTCATCTGGGGAATTTTTGTCATCTGCAGAGTGCCTGTGTCCTTCCAGTCACTCTTGGTCCTGGTGGCTTCACTTAATTAACTCTCTGAGTCATCTCTGGCTCTCTGGCTTTATCTGATTAGCTCCCTGAGTTCTTGGTGGGCCCCACCCTCTTTTCATCCTGCTCATGTCTGTCTTTCTGCCTCACAGACAGCCACATACTGGGCACTGTGCCACACACCAGGACCAAAGAAGAGCACAGGACAAAAGTAGTCCTGATTCAGTGCTGGTTGCAACACATTTTTGTTGTTTTACTCACACTCAAAGTGGTGTCACTGCTCTGAAAATTTCCATATATGCTATTTTACTGCAAAACTCTTTCAAAACATTATTTGAGAAAAATAGCATAAAAATTTGTCATCTGCTTCATCTTAAGTGTGCCATAAAATTCCCCCAAGTTCAACTGAATATGTTTTCCATTGACCATTCCAGCTAACAAATACTCAAATGCCTTATAATCATGTGAAAAACGTGCATTAAATTAAAAATATTGACATGAAGAGGTGAAAAGTAGGTAATTTGAAAAGACTGTGTAATTTTCAGTATTCATTTAATTGATCTTTTTCAACAAATAAAATTAAATATAAATGCATAAAAATGGCTTCAGTAATTGTACAGATTTTAAAGCACTTATTCATGTAAACAATGTATGTGTCTCTTCACATTTATACACTTTGTAAAAAGGTCAAGTTGAAGATGTATACAGATAACTGATGCATGAAAAAGACCACTGAGAAACCATGGAAATGCACTTAAACAGAAGCTAAATTGACCATTTAATGGAGAAGAAGCTGTGACAATGAAGATAAACAGAGAACATTGAAGAAAACAAAGACTAAAATAAGGAGAATGAAATGCTCCATGATTAGTAAACTAGAAGTACTAGACTCAAATAATCATAACTCTATAATCTGCTTAGGAAAATGGAAGGCAAAAGGTGTTTTGCCTCTGGGGCCAACAATACAAGTTATCAGAATTTGGAATAAATGTTAAATGCAAGCGTAAATATAATACCATTTAATAAATACTATTAAGATAAGCCATGACAGTGTGTGGTATACCAGAAAAGTTAGGTTCTCTGTTAAGTATGTACTTGTATGTTTATCTACCAAATTGGAAATACACAAAACAAATTCACACAAGCTAAAGCTTTAAAACTCAGATATTACAATTGTGACATTAATAATTAAATCAAAATGGGTAATTCAAGCCCTTACAGGAGAAATGCTAAACGTATCTATTCTGGGGAGGTGCATTTATGCATCCATTTCTTTATGTTCAAAGTCTGCCCATCATAGTTATTTACACTGCTAAAAGGAACTCTTCTGGGAATCGTTTAATGAGAGGATGATAATATCTATTTTGCACTCACTCCTGGTATATTCTGAGCTGAATGCCAAGCCCAAGTCATCATATTGTCAATTACAAAAGCTTTATTTCAATATCCAAAGACAGGTGTCAAAGAGATAAGTATGAGGTGTGACAAATACCTTATTCCTATGAGAGAACATTATTTCTGCAACTATAAAAGATTCTAAGTGTGGAAATATTATTTTAAAGATGCTGAATAGTCTTGATGTACTAGGATGTTTACAACCTCTTTTTAGGTTATAAACATTGAAAATAAGATGAATTTTAAAAATTAATTTTATATTGGAGTATAGTTGACACACAATATTGTATTACTTTCAGGTGTACAACATTGTGATTTGATATTTATATACATTATGAAATGGTCACTGCAATAAGTCTCATTACTGTCTGTCCCCACACAAAGTCATTAAAGAATTACTGACTATATCTCCAATGCTGTACCTTGCATCCTGTGTCTTATTACTTCATAACCAGAAGATTGTATTTCTTAATCCTCTTCTTCTCTTTTGTCTATACCCTCCCCTCCCTCCCCTCTAGCAACCTGTTCTCTGTATTTATGAGTCTGTTTCTACTTTGTGTTTGTTTGTTCATTTATTTTGTTTTAGATTCATATATAAGTGAAATCATTCAGTATTTGTCTTTCTATGTCTAACTTATTTCACTTAGCGTAATACTCTCTAGGGTACCAACACCACTTTTCCCTAATATTAAAAAAAGTCTCTTCGTGCAATTCAAGTAGTAATCTCTGGAGAAAAGCATTGTATTGAAAAATGATCACATTTGAAGGCTGACACATAATGTCCATTAGATTATTTCTTATATAATTGTACCATTAGTAGATCTTTGGGAGTTTATTTTCTTTGTTGGGCCAATTGTTTCTTTAGTACCTTTTACAAAAATTATTAATTCCTTTTAGGTATCTCTCATGAGACAGGCCTTCTCCTACATCTGTATCTTTTGTTTCTATAGGTACCATTTGTTTCTGAGTTTGAGCACTAAGAAGAAATATTACTTTTTACTCCACTTGGCACAATATTTTGTAGGCAAAAACAAAATACTCTGGGCAGAAAGTTAATTTAAGTAAGATTAAGTATTGTAAGGAAAAGGCTATAGACTGCCTTTTAGAAAATATTTAATAAGCACAGCAAGAGTGGATATAGGAAACACTAGCTAAATATAAAGGAGTTAGTTTTAGGATAGACAGATACTAATTTTAACAAAGGAACAAAACAATTTATAAAACTCATTAATTTAATTCCTGGCACAGACCTCAAGTAATTGTTAACTCAGTTGGCAAACTATGTCCTGCAGGCCAAATCTAGCCCATGATCTCACTTTATAAATAAAGTTTTATTGGAACACAGTCATGCCCATTCTTTCATGTATTGTCTTCAGCTGCTTTTACACAATCATGTCAGAGTTGAGTAGTTGCAGCAAAGACGAATGACCCACAAAGCTGAAAATATTTACACTACCTGCTGCTTTATAGAAAAAGGCCTACTCTAAATAATTCTGCTCTGTTTTTCCTTTCACAGTTGACATTAGGTCGACTTCTATTATTCCAAGACTGTTGTCTAACAGAAGCTCTTCAACGTTATATAAAATTGGGCAAAGGAATCAGATTTATAATCTGATCATGAATTAGATTGCTTTTTATTACAGAAAGTGAGTTTTATGATATATGAACTCTGAACTCTGCAAAATTCTCTGTGACCCAGGCCCAGGGAGGCAAACGTTTTTAGAAATGCAGAATTCAAAGAAATTATGTCTGTATTATGAAGCTAAATAACTCAGAGAAATATCTTTGCAAATTTTTTCACAAACACAGCTAGATATAATGATTTTACCTTAGGTCAGCAATCTATTTCAAAGAGAACAGATTATGAGTACATCTGCTGCGGATTGTTATTGATTTTCTGGGTGAGTATTTATACAACAAATGGCCTGCTTACTTGCAAATATCAACTTCATCTAGGACTCAAGTAGAAGAAAAATACTGGTTGCACTATTACTGCAGAATGTAGATCTCATAGGTTTGTACGTGATTGGGATTAATACATCAAAGAGCATCTTTCTATCTAAACTATTGGATTTCCAACCTATGCTTTTTTTGATTGAGCATTCTGATCTTTATATTCCTGTTCTTTGTATATCTTTTTCTTCTGTATATTCCTTCAGCCTCACATCTGAGCTTGATATATGGGGTTATATAACAAAGCAACAACACTACCCTATATCAAATTATATCAATTATAAATTATTATTATAGCTTATACAGAGCATGTGAATATTATCTGATCCCCTCAACAACCCCTTAAGAGAGAGCAGATAAACTCAATGTGCATTTGAAGAAACTGAAGCACAGAAACAGTGAATGGTTTGTCTACATTTAGATAATAGTAAGTAGAAATTAGTACAAAAAAGCAGCTTTTTCATTTTAAATCTAGGGCTCATGTCATTGAAACTATAGCTTTCTCAGACAACCATGTTATTTTTAATTTGTGAGATGTCGATACAGAATCATTATGTTTACTATTATTATTGTCATTCATAATGCAAAGACGCATTTTCACACCTTGGACCAAGTGAGTTTGTGGGTTGAGAGGATCACAATTCATAGTTATGTTAAAAATATGTGTATAAATTGTAACTCTGCTTTAATCAGGCACTATACTTGATTTTCATGGATCTTGTTTGGGGTTTCCTTGAAAGAATCAATGGGTTGGATGAAGTAATTATAGGAATTTCATTTCTGTATTATTTTATGATCTGTAAAGCAAATTGGATAATTTGCAAGAGAGGAGCAGCTGAAGCAAGATCCTCAAGGGGTATAGGTTAGACCCAGTTGCAAAAGAAATCCAATTATATCGTAAACTCATTTCCTCTGCAGGCTGACATCCTCCTCCTTGAACTTCAGGTTGCAGTTACAGGGTTTGTATATTCTGCTTTATCAGTAAATAATAGTTGAGCATGTGCTGATCAAGTATGCCTCTACAATAAATGTGTGTATTTTCATTAATTTATAATTGTATATGTATTTCTATTTAATACCTAATAGATTGTGTAAATTATAAATACAAGTGAAGTCAAAACTAAAATTAAATGAGAAGGAATTAAAAATTTTTTAGCTATTTGCAGGTATCCTTTTCCCTCAAAAAAAACCAAAACAAAACAAAAAACTGAATCCACACGGAGAGGCAGACCGGCATTTTGGAATGTAATTAAATATAAGTTAGTATTTTTTTCCTTGATTTCTATGTAACTCTTTCTGACACTTATTAATACTGGCTATCATAGCAGAGGAAGAGTCCCACAAATGTATGCAGAACCAAATAAAACAAATGCATTATTGGCTGTCTTTACCAACTCAGGGCACTGTTGTTTTTAAATCTCAGTCACAATTAAATGAAGGGATTGTTTGGGTGGTTTTATAAGTATATGTGTTTGGTTTTCAAGGTCAGTGGATTATTCATACAAAACAATTCAGTCCAGAAGGAGGGACATAATAAAGATCAGAGCAGAAATAAATAAAATTGAGACTAAAACAATAGAAAAAATTAAATGAAACCAAGAGCTAGTTCTTTGAGAAAATAAGCAAAATAGATAAACTCCTAGCCAGACTTATTAAGAAAAAAAGAGAATCTACACACATAAACAGAATCAGAAATGAGAAAGGAAAAATCACGATGGACACCACAGAAGTACAAAGAATTATTAAAGAATACTATGAAAATCTATATGCTAACAAACTGGATAACCTAGAAAAAATGGACAACTTTCTAGAAAAATACAACCTTCCAAGACTGACCCAGGAAGAAACAGAAAATCTAAACAGACCAATTATCAGCAATGAAATTGAATTGGTGATCAACAAACTACCCAAGAACAAAACTCCCAGACCAGATGAATCACTGCTGAATTTTATCAGACATTTAGAGAAGAAATAACACCCATTCTCCTTAAAGTTTTCCAAAAAATAGAAGAGGAGGGAATACTTCCAAACTCATTCTATGAGGCCAGTGTCACTCTAATACCAAAACCAGGCAAAGACACCACAAAAACAGAAAAATACAGACCAATATCCCTGATGAACATAGGTGCAAAAATACTCAACAAAATATTAGCAAACCGATTTAAAAAATACATCAAGAGGACAATACACCATGATCAAGAGGGATTCATCCCAGGGATGCAAGGATGGTACAACATTTGAAAATCCATCATCATCATCCACCACATCAACAAAAAGAAGGACAAAAACCACATGATCATATCCATAGATGCTGAAAAAGCATTTGACAAAATTCAACATCCATTCATGATAAAAACTCTCAACAAAATGGGTATAGAGGGCAAGTACCTCAACATAATAAAGGCCATATATGACAAACCCACAGCCAACATCATACTTAACAGCGAGAAGTTGAAAGCTTTTCCCCTAAGATCAGGAGCAAGACAAGGATGCCCATTCTCCCCACTTTTATTCAACACAGTACTGGAGGTGCTAGCCATGGCAATCAGACAACACAAAGAATTAAAAGGCATTCAAATTGGTAAGGAAGAAGTCAAACTGTCACTGTTTTCAGATGACATGATATTGTACATAAAAAACCCTAAAGAATCCACTCCAAACTACTAGAACTAATATCTGAATTCAGCAAAGTTGCAGGACACAAAATTAATACACAGAAATCTGTTGCATTCCTATACACTAATGACGAACTAGCAGAAAGAGAAATCAGGAAAACAATTCCATTCACAATTGCATGAAAAAGAATAAAATACCTAGGAATAAACCTAACCAAGGAAGTGAAAGACCTATACCCTGAAAACTACAAAACACTCTTAAGAGAAATTAAAGAGGACACTAATAAATGGAAATTTATACCATGCTCTTGGGTAGGAAGAATTAATATTTTCAAAATGGCCATCCTGCCTAAAGTAATCTACAGATTCAATGCAATCCCTATCAAAATATCAACAGCATTCTTCAACAAGCTGGAACAAATAGTTCTAAAATTCATAGGAATGACAAAAGACCCTGAATAGCAGAAGCAATCCTGAGAAGGAAGAATAAAGCCAGGGGAATTATACTCCATGACTCCAAGCTCTACTACAAAGCCACAGTAATCAAGACAATTTGGTACTGTCACAAGAACAGACCCACAGACCAGTGGAACAGAACAAAGAGCCCACATGGTCAATTAATATGATAAAGGAGCCATGGATATACAATGGGTAAATGACAGCCTCTTCAACAGCTGGTGTTGGCAAAACTGGACAGCTACATGTCAGAGAATGAAACTGTATTACTAACTCCATACACAAAAGTAAACTTGGAATGGATCAAAGACCTTAATGTAAGCCATGAAACCATAAAACTCTTAGAAGAAAACATATGTAAAAACTCTCTTGAATATAAACATGAACAACTTCTTCATGAACATATCTCCATGGGCAAGGGAAACAAAAGCAAAATGAACAAGTGGGACTATATCAAACTAAAAAGCTTCTGTACAATATACACAATGGAATACTATTCAGCCATAAGAAGGAAGCAAATCCTGTCATTTGCAACAACATGGATGGAGCTGGAGGATATTATGCTCAGTGATATAAGCCAGGCAGAGAAAGACAAGTGCCAAGTGATTTCCCTCATTTGTAGAGTATAACAATGAAGCAAAACTGAAGGAAGAAAATAGCAGCAGACCCAGAGACTCCAAGAAGGAACTAGTGGTTACCAAAGGGAAGGGGTATTGGAGGGTAGGTGGGGAGGGTGGGAGAAGGGGATTGAGGGGTATTATGTTTAGTACACATGGTATGGGGGATCACAGGGAAAACAGTGTAGCACAGAGAAGGCAAACAGTGAATCTGTGGCATCTTACTACACTGAAGGACAGTGACTGCATTGGGGTATGGGTGGGGACTTGATAATATGGGTAAATGTAGTAACCACATTGTTTTTTCATGTGAAACCTTCATAAGAGTGTATATCAATAATACCTTAATAAAAAAATGAGAAAAAAAATCTGTATAACAAAGGACACCATCAGTAGAACAAAAAGCATCCTACAGTGTGGGAGAATATATTCATAAATGACATATCCAATAAGGAGTTGACATCCAAAATATACAAAGAACTCACGCACCTCAACAAACAAAAAGCAAATAATCCAATTAAAAAATGGGCAGAGGAGCTGAACAGACACTTCTCCAAAGAAGAAATTCAGATGGCCAACAGGCACATGAAAAGATGCTCCACATCGCTAATCATGGGGGAAATGCAAATTAAAACCACAATGAGTTACGACCTCACACCAGTTAGGATGGCCAACATCCAAAAGAGAAATGACAAATGCTGGTGAGGATGTGGAGAAAGAGGAACCCTCCTACACTGCTGGTGGAAATGTAAACTAGTTCAACCATTGTGGAAAGCAGTATGGAGGTTCCTCAAAAAACTAAAAATAGAAATACAATTTAACCCAGGAATTCCACTCCTAGGAATTCACCCTAAGAATGCAGCAGCCCAGTTTGAGAAAGACATATGCATCCCTATGTTTATCACAAAACTATTTACAATAGCCAAGAAATGGAAGCAACCTAAGTGTCCATCAGTAGATGAATGGATAAAGAAGAGGTGGTACATATACACAATGGAATATTACTCAGCCATAAGAAGAAAACAAATCCTACCATTTGTAACAACATGGATGGAGCTAGAGGGTATTATGCTCAGTGAAAGAAGCTAGGCCCAGAAAGACAAGTATCAAATGATTTCACTCATCTGTGGAGTACAAGAACAAAGAAAAAACTGAAAGAACAGAACAGCAGCAGACTCACAGAACCCAAGAATGGACTAACAGTTACCAAAGGGAAAGGAACTGGAAAAGATGGGTGGAAAGGGAGGGATAAGGGGGAGAAAGGGGTATTATGATTAGCACACGTAATCTAGCAGGGTGGGGGATATAGGGAAGGCAGTATAGCACAGAGAAGACAAGTAGTGATTCTATAGCATCTTACTATGCTGATGGACAGTGACTGTAATGGGGTATGTGGTGGGGACTTCATAATGGGGGGAATCTAATAACCACAGTGTTGCTCATTTAACTGTATATTAATGATACCAAAATAAAAAATAAAAACAAAAAAGAAAAGGCAGGAAGAGCAGGAAGATGCTGCTGAACACCCTACCATGCAAAGGACACAGCCCATCATGACAAAGAATTATCTGGCCCAAAATGTCACGCCTGCCAAGGATCACAATTCACGTCTTAATGTACTACCGTCTATTTCATGTTAATATTGACTGACTTCCAGTGAAACAGAGAAACTTTCTTTCCATGAATTTCCATTCCACCCCCCTCCTTTGTGCTATTGTTGTCATATCTATTACATCTGCATATGTTGTGACTCAAAAAAAAAACCAATTCAGTTGGATGCTGTACCATTTTCATAAATGACTTCAAAATCCACTGAAACTCCTCATTTCAAAAAAATTTAAATGAGTCTGAAAATTTTATATCCAGGTGATTTTTCTCAGAGTTTTTATACCTTGCACACACTAATTGCTTTCTGTATCAAAATCATGTAATAATAGAAACTTCTCCACACATTCATTTCCAAAATACTTTCCACAGCAGAGATTTCTTTACAAAAGCAATTACTTCTTCAATCCTTTAAAAATTATCTCCTTTAAAGAGATGGAAGAAGATCTTTTTTTTTTCTTTCCTTAAATACATCCTGGGTGGTGTCAGCTATGAGATCATTATTCTTCACCCCTTCCCTCCACAGTGGCTAACAAAGACAGCAGAAAGCTCTGTCATTTTCTGGTTGATCACTTATGCTTAGATATATAATATGTTCAATCCCCAGTTTCTTGGAAGAATCTTTTACAAACTGCCCATTTTTAAAATAAGGATTACTGTAATTAAAACCACATAGCATAATCCACTTAACCGGCTCCCTCAAAGCTTTGGGACCTTCACTTTTCTGTCAGGTTAATTCCCTCCTTTATGTTGCAGAGGTCTGAGTGAGCCAGACAGCATCAAGCTTTACATTAAAATAAGCTGACCTTAATTTTGTCTTTATGTTTTACATAATTAAATACACATCGCATTTCCAAAATGTCTTCTTTTTTTCTAGTCTAGTGGATGGTCATCAGTGTATGCTCATGTGTTTTGGAGCAAACACGGATCCGTGCTTCTACAGGTGAGGCACCTGCAGCTAACTGTGGAGTGTCTAAAATGCAGATGTCAAAGCACTGCCTCCTGAATCGAATTAGTCAAGGGTTGGAACACTGCTTCAATTAAGGTATGAGTCCAGGGTTTGTGAGATACCAGGTCCTAGGGGAATGCTTCAGACCCGCTTTCTGCTTCCCTGTCCAGCCGCTGCAGGCGCTTTGGCAGCACAGAAGTTTGCCATACCTCAGAGCCTAGAAAACTGTAAAGACCTGTTTTACCCCGGGATCATCTCTGCGTGACAGCTGGAGAAAATGTACCCTGGGTTTTCAAAAACACTTACAGCAAGAGACTGGCAAAGCTGGTCCGAAAGGTGATAACAAACAGAACTTTTTGACTTCATGTAACACTCTCACCAGCACAGCAGGCTAATGAATGCACACAGTCCTCATGGCTTTCTGTCATAGTGAACTTTACTTGAACTTGTTTCAAAGTAAACAAACAAGGGGCTGACATGGATGCATAAACTTTTGGTAATTTAGACATTAAGAAGAGCCAGATGTCCTTTTATTAAATATATACTTCATATGCTGAGTGCAGTCTGTACTAAATGAGGTGAACAGGGGTGGGGAGCATTTAAAATAGCAGCAGTAACAGTGTAGTTGGGAGTGAAGTGCTTTTAGTTCTTGGATTTGACTTGTCTTTGACCATGGAATTGAAATTATTTTATGCAAGTTATTAAATATTTATGTCTCAGAAGAAGGAAGCTCTATTGAAGCTAATGACATATACCTTTGGGCAGAGCCCAGCCAGAAAGCTTACTACAGCTATTTGGTTTCTTTCTGAATATATATCTAGACTACAAATCCTACCCTCTCCTGCAGTCTGATAGGTTTGCTCATGTCCCTGCTTTATAGCCAGTGGAATATCAATGGAGGGATGGATGCCACTTCAAGGCTTGGACCATTTTCTGTGCATGATTATTTCTTCCTCCATCTGCTAGCTAGCTTCTGAGAACTTGGTAAAAATTTTCTAAGGCCCTGGGCAGATTCATTAGATAAATGAAGCTTGGGTCCGTGAATCACCCAGCAGAAGATCCCTCAGTTAACACACCATTGGATCATGATGGGCCCATATGAATGTGCAGGGGGTGGTGTTAAGCTGCCAAGAACTGTCTGGTCAAGCAGCAAGCCATTATGTAAGCTGGTGTACCTTGTCCTGCTCCCCTTCTTGATCATGAATTCATGCCATGTCAGCATCATGTACAAAAGAAGAAATGCTCAATTCTACTTAAAGAGATGGAAGATGCTATCCTTGGGTGAGAACTTGAAAAGTCCTAAAGTGAAGAGCAGCCCTACGTACATTAGAACAATTTTTCTAACAAAGGATTCAGCTTTTCTATTATAAGACAACATTAAATTTGCAAAATTGACTTTTTATGTAGAGTGATATGAAAGATAATAAAAGCCCTTCCCTTCCCTTTCCAAAGTACTATCTCCTTTTTGGTTTATTTATACAAAGGCCCCTTTGATTTAAGAGATTATCTTTGGATGTCTGGTACTAAAACACATATTTTAACTAAAAGGGAACAAGATACGTGGACTTTATTTTTCTCTAAAATACTGCATGTGTTCATTTATGCTATTAATGTGTCATTGGAAAGGAGAGATTAGAATATCTAAATATACCTAAATCCTCCAGCTGGATATCCCTTGCTTTTTATACAAATAAAAAGCTTGAGCTTCCAGCCCAGATTTTTGAAGTCTGTAGCCTCCCCCAAATCTCTGGAATTTCATGGGGGACTATCTTACTGTGTTTTTTCCTTACTGCATATTGCTGATGGAGCTGAATTATTAATTATGCCAACTGTTGCTCCATTTCCTTGCTTGTCTTCTTTTCTCCCCGCCACTCTGGATGCCATTCCTCCTCCTTCTTTTCCTTAATCCATCAAAATAATAATGTAAAAGTTTTGAGAGTATCAGATTGTATGGAGAACAACGATACCTTGCCTTCTGCCATATTTTCTTGCTTAAGCGTCAGAGCTGAATCTTAGCATACTGTCACCTACTATAGTAGTAGTAATTTTAATGCAAGGGGATCATTATGTACAAGAAAATAAAAAGAATCACTTAGAAATTCTTGTATGTTTCTCCATATAATTAGGCTTAAATCCCTACCAGTATGGGCACCTTCTCTCCTGATCTTAAAGATGTGAGAAAGAGTTGCATATGGTCCTCTGGGAGGGAAGAAGTTGGAAAATGGGCTGTGATCTCCAGCTCTCGAACATGCAGACAATTCCTGGCAGTTTGTTTTTCTTGTATTCCCTGTTGGGTTCCCCACTTATATGTGAGCAGAATAGAATTTTACAAATGAAGACAAGTGCACACTGCTGGCCTGTTGGGCCCTGCCATCTATTGTGCATATGTTACTCATTATTTTAGAGTCTCCATTTCAGACAGGCTGCCCTAACTCAATTTTCATTTGCAAGGGTTACTACATTAAAAGCAGCAACTCTACTAAGTCAAATGTGCAATAACAGTTATCTGCTTTCAAGGGAAGGGAGGTAGGAAGCAGGCCTACTCCTCCAAAAAACAACCCATTACATCCTTATTTTATCGAGGAATTTAAGGGGACAATATTGAGAATAAAAGGGAAACTACTAGCAGGTGAACCAGCTTCCCATTAGAGCAATCTAGGTCCTTACAGACATTGAATTCTGGCTCCACTGGACCTTTCTGTACCTGTCCCCAGACAAGAGAGTACGGATTTGGATAGAGAACTCCCAGTGGAGGTCAGCGTTTGAACAAGTTCCAATAAGATTATTTTGATGCTTCCTCTATGTTATTCAGTTCTTATAGATCCTTGTGTTTTAAATTAGAAGTAGGATGATGTTCATTGAATTACATTTTTTTTCCCTGTTGCTGACTCAACTTTTTGAAAGGGGACCTGGAAAGTCAAAGTGTCTTTGCATTTGTCCCTGGTGAAATGGAAACTGATTCCAAAATATTGGAAAACTTCTAGAAAAGAATCCAGGTTGTCACAGCAAGAAAATAGGGAACTGCCATGCAGTAAGTGAGGCAAGTAAACTGGTACAGGGTTCCTGCTGGGGTGATTACTCAGCCGGCCATCACCCTCACACTTGACATTCTTCCTGTCCACCTGAAGACGGACCCAGTCAACCTTACATCTTCCTTTTCTGGCTTAGTTCCAGTGATGCCAAAAGACTTGCTTGATTTAGTAAACTTGGGGAAACATAATACTAAAACTACTTTGAAACCATAAAGTTAGCTATTCAGTTGACTGAGTAATTTGTGTTTCAATTTTCAACTGCATCCAAGAGCATTTTTTTCCTCACATTGATGGAGTATTACTGGAAAGTAAATTAATTCAATTTCAAGTGCCAGCTTTGTGACCTGAAAACAACAGGGAGGTTGAAAGGAAAAACAGATCTCTGATCCCATCACCTCCCGTCCCCTGTTCGCATCCAGCTCACCATTCTGGGTTAGTTTCCCCTCACTTCTACCCAAAGGTACCAAATGCCTTTCTGAAGTTCTTGGCAAACCCAGTGCTCATCCAATGTCCTGGCCATGATGTTTCACATTACATCTCTAGTAGTTATTTATCCTATAACTGGAAGTTTGTTTTTCATAACTGTAAGAAAAGATTATTCATGATATAACCTTTGTGCTCTTGTTGCCAAGTCAGGCAATCCTATTCAGCTCCCTCATGTGTAAAGGAGGCACAGAAAACTCCTGGTTAGTCAAAATATGTTTTGACTAAACATATTTTGAAGTGATTCAGGGTTATGCTCTTAAAGTTTGTAAAAAAAAAATCGAGTCCAATTTTACAACTGAATTTCACTTAGAATTGAAATCATTTTAATTTTCATGACCCTGACTAATGCATTTTCCACCAATGTGCTAGTACAAAAAAACTGCCAGAGTTACAGTTTAGCAATAGTTCTCCATTCTTAGCACTCTGATGAGAGGTCATGTTGACATAGAATTGTTATTTTCAAGGGATCCTGATGAATATACGTTCTCAGACTTGAGGTTGGAAATCTATAACAACAGAGAAATATTTCTGATTTCCTATTCTATCAAGGGAGAAAGAATTGCAAGAATGAGTGGTGGTGCTGGTGGTGGGGTTATTCATTATTTTTTTGTGTGTACATAACAAGGTTATATGATTACATTCATTGAGATTAGGTTCAGTTGAAAGTTATAGAAAACCCCAAATAACAGTGGCTTAAATAGGACAGGAATTTACTTTTTCATTCAGGTAAAAGTTCAGAGGTATGTATCTAAGCTGTTCCAATATAAAGGAGTCAAGATTCCTGTGGCATATTGCCCCACTCCGTTTGACTGCCATTCACTAGGTTACCTCATGACCCAAGATGGCTGTTGAAGATCTACCCATTACATCTGCATTACAATACTCAGGAAAGAAAGCAAAAAGGAGAATATATTCTCTCCCTGTAGGGCCACTTTCCACCATTTCTACTTTTACCTTATTGGTCAGAATATAGCCAACTGGCAGTACCTAGTTGCAAGGATAGGAATGTAGTCATTATTATTGTATCTGTTCAGGTAAGACTCAGGGATCTAGTGGCAGAAGAGAATGGCTATAGAAAGACATTTAGCAGTATCCATAACAATTACCTATACAATGTATGATTTGGGATAAGTTATTTTTCTCAATTTCATTTTTCTCACCTATGTAAGAAGATGATAGTTCCTACCTTTTGGAGTTGCTGGCAGGATTATATGAGATAATATATGTAAACAGTTTTGCAAAGGGTCTGATATAAGACAAATTTTCAATAATGCAATATACAGTATTCTGAGGCCAAAACAATATGTGTGCATGATCCTTTTTAGCAATGATTCTTAACACCCGAGAGAACCAGTAATGACAGTTAACTATGAACTGCTCTGTCACAAAAGTAAAACAAGCTCCATATTAGCCTAGCTACCCATGCCTACCTAGCTACCAAGCTACCAAGAAGTTTAAATACCTTTAACTCCACCCCTGGATTTCTCTGTGATCCTTTCATACCAGTATGATCTCAAGATTAAGACATTCTTTTGAAAGACAAAGGAAGCAGTCTTAACAAGGCTGAGAAACATGTTACCATTTAGCAGTGAATCATTTACAGTAATGCTAGTATTAGGTAAGTGTTAGCTATCTTTCATCTTATTATTATTATTGTTGTTATTAATATTATCTTCATAATTTTGGTGGATAGGCTCTATGTCAGAATGAGATTGGAAATATCTCATCTGAAAGGGTTGAAATTAGAGCACAATTCTAAAATAATAGGAATATATCAGTCAGGATTAAGCCAGGGAAACAGAGCTTCTCTGAGTATTTGCGGAATAAGATTTATTATGGACATTATATCTTACAGAAACATGGGAGTAGCTGAGAGAAATGAAGGTCTGGAATAAGGAGTAGGGAGCAGACACAGTAACCAGTTGGTCTGCCAAAATCACCAGCAAGAATGGAAAAGTCAGAGCTTGAAGATAAATACAGAAGCTAAGGATGCCCAGACCATGAAGTGCGTGCAGAGGGGGATGCCACGGAGAGGTCTACAAGAAGCTGATTACCTCTGTGTAGCCATTGCCAAATATCTATTTGTGGGCCTGGAACAGCTGTGTCCAGTCCAGCCCTCAAATGGGGGGAAAGGGGAATCTATGGACACCCTTGCCGTTGAACATCATCGTAACTGAGCCCAGTATCCTTCTGAGAATCATGAAAACTGTTTAACTTCCACCTTCCAGTCACATAGAAACCACACAGGGAAGGAGACCCCTAAAATACAAATCTCAGCTTAACCAAGTTGATGTAGCAAACTCCAGCACAAGAATGAAATAAATGAAAACCTTGTTTTAAACTAGAAGTTCTCATTATTTGGTAAATTTGCCTTCCTTAATACCAATATTTATTTAGTAATTTTAACATTTTAAGATATTTTAGTGTTTATGATGGTATAGAGAATTATTCTTAACCTGAAAACATATCAGCAAGATGAGTGTGCAACCTTTTAATATGCCAAAGTGTTATCTGACACACCTGATTCCCTCAGAAAACAGAACTTCCACTGAAGAAGTCAAAGCTTTTGATTAGGAGCCGCACATTTTACAGCACTGAAATATAGAATTTAAGTTGTAGAAAATGGATATTATTGCAATGATTTGTTTTTCTTCTGTTGGAGCTGATGACTTCCAAAAATCATACTTTCATTGCTCTGTAGGACATAACCCAATTTGCAGCTAATTTAACAATCTTATTTCAGCATCATTCTTCACTGGCCATATTAGATTCTTATTTTTCATTCTATTGGTTCCCTCATTAATGAACTAAATAAAACTTTTATGTATGCCCCCTATCTACATGTGTGACAATTATGTTTTTAACATTTTTAAAATTACACTTTGACAATCATCACAAGACTTATTTTTTAAATAAGAAGAATCTTCAAAGGCTGATAACATGAAGAGTAGGTAGGACTGAATGTCGGGAATCTGAGAATGTCAGTGGAAAGTGTGGTGGAGAAAGGAGGCAATTGCAAAGACATTTAGTAAGAGTCAGGAAAACAAGAGTGTTTGGAGGAAGTCTGAGCCCCACAGACTGAAGGGGCAACAGAAGGGAGCCTTGTTCCCACATGGTGCTATGACTGAAAAAGTGGAAGTTATAGCATATAATCTTCAAATTCGTTTATATTCTCCATTTCTCATAAGTCTGCTCATCCTTGACCCATGGATGAAGTCATAGTTAACTCATAGTTAACAAAATACCCTTTGGTCAACCAGCTCTCATTTGGTTCAGTAATTAATATACTCAGGTAAGCCTGGCACTTTGCGGTGGACAGCTGCAGTAGGAAAAAGAGGCCATAGACTATTTCCCCTCTACTGTTCTGCACATTTCCCCAGCTAGAATGACATTTCTGCTCCTCTGCTTACTAAATTTCCCCACTGGACCCCTCAGAATTGAAGAAGGAAAGGTAAGGAGAAAAAAGCTCATTTCTATAGCTGTTGTAACAAATTACCACACAGTTGGTTACAACACCGTAAGTTTCACAAATTATTTTACAGTTTTAGAGGTCAGAAGTCTAAAATCAATGTGTTGTCAGAGATGTGCTCCTTCTAGTTATCTCTGGGTTTGGTAAATGTTTAAAACTGATTCTTTCTCTCTTGGGAAGTTTCCATGAGTTCTCTGAAGACCACTGACCGTCAGCCCCATTACTATGAATCTGTTACTCACAGATCCTTCCCCATCAGAAGCAAATACATCTCTGCATCTAGCCAGAACCGTTTTTTCTTTTTTCCTGCAGAGATCTTCACATTCCTCCAGGAGGCTATCTCAGTCAGCTCTTGGCTGGCTGTCTTACTGATATGGCTTATATCTGCACCATGGGAAACATCCTTTGCCCTTTGAGTTTAAGCTTTGGAACTCACAAAATAGGGTTTAAAGACAATAAAGAGTGACATAATAGGGGAAAAGTGGCTTTGGGGGGTCAGGGTCAGTATAACTGAAGCTGTGTTTTATCAATAACAGTGTGCAGTCTTAGAAGTTATTTGCCTTTATGAGTTTATTTCCTCACATTTTGACATGATAAAAATAATAATGTTTATGAAACAACTACCACATTTAGATTCATAATTGCCCTAAAAAAAACTGCTAGTATATGACCTTCATATGGACAATGCTTTGCCTACAGCAGGCTTAATTTAAGAGCTCCTTCCCCTCCTTCTTGAAGGCAAGACTCTCCATGCCTGTCAGGTGTTCAGTGTGTGTTCAAGTATACATTCTTTTTGTTATCAGACTTCTTAGAGACTGTCATCAAATATTTGGGAAGCATTCTGAAAAAGAGGTCAACATTTTCACCTCAAATAGTTACCTTTAACTTCAATAACTGAAATTAAAATAGTGGGTAACAACACACTACATGAAAAGAAGTGACAGGATCCATTGTAGAAATTACCTCTTCTGAGACTGGAATTGTAATCAGTTCCAAAAAGATAATCTAGGTTTCAGAGAAGCACGTGTAGCCTCAACAGAGATTAATGTGCAGTTCTGTGAAACGGAACAGGAGCAAGGCAGCCTAAGTAAGGTTACAACATGTTTCAAGAAGAGCATAACTACTAAAAAATTAAGTTAGAAATTTGGCTTCTATACTACTGTATAATGACATAAAGCCTGATCAGATAAATCAGCAGGAATAGACAGCTACGCAATCTGATCTTTCACATTTCTAGATCCTAGTAACTGAAAGTCTAACCTGTCTTTTGCTCTGTAAAGAACACTCTTGAAAGAGTAAGGTTTTTTTGTTCTTAATTCAATGTTGCATTTCTTATATATTAAAATATTTCTTACATAATAGTATATTTTAAAATACCTTTATAATAAGATGCATATTTTAATAGATTTTTAACAACCTATTCTCTTTTTCCTCAAAATGGAGCCAAGAGTGACTGCTATATTCACATTTAATTCTTATCCCCTCATTATGAGATCTATCACCCAATCCATGGCAAAAAAGTACATTTATTTTTTCTATACTGCATGTTGTAATAGCACAATGAACTTAGGAATCTCCATCCTCACTGGCCCCACTACTTATTTTCTTAGCAGCTTCTATTTCTTAGTGTCTTCTGTTAATTCAAAATAGAAAACACTTACAATTTTATCATTTTTGTTCAGGTCCTCATGGTATAGGCATTCAGAGGGAAATAAGACACAGAGCTTATTTATCTGAATTATTCAGGTGATGGACAGGAAAACCAGATTTTTAAATTAGGTTGAATCAACATTATGTGCTCATTATCTTCAGATATCATGCTAATCATGGAATATATGCAGGAAAAAGGACTGGCATAACCTAAAATCCTTTTGCTCATTTTTCAGCATGAGAGCTTTAGGCACAAAACTTACCTAATCTCAATTCATTCCTTGCCTTGAAAGTCTGCCTTTAATCACTGCAGCCCAAACTCCTAAACCCTACAAATATTCTCCCTTAAAGTTTCCTTCCTGAGACACAATGCAGACCGCTCAGTTATTCTCCCTGTCTGCAGCTCGGTCTGATTAACTTTGTTTGATCACCAGTGGAAATAAAGTCACAGTGCCACAGTGGTTGGCAGTTTGTCAGCATGTTGGGTATCTAGATTCTCTTTTTCCAGAGGAATATGCTAGCCAAGTAATACTACTACATTTTTTATGATAGATAAACATCTACTGAGCCCCACATCTGTGATTTTACATGTATTACCTTTTAAAATCTTTACAAAATCTCCATAGGCTTGTAGTATGATTATCTCTATTTTACTGAAAGGAAACTGAAGCCAAAAGAAATTAATTAACTTTCCCAAAGTTACCCAGATAGCAGGCATCAGAGCCACTTAAAAATTTCTGTCCAGGCACAAAGGCTCCAGATTACTAAACATAGCTTTGTGAGAAAAATGGGAAGGAGATCCAGCCAGACTCAGATCTCCCTGTGGTCCACATCACTCACCAAGGGGCTTAGCTTTAAGGCTCTCAGCACGGAAGACTGAACGGACAGATTCCCATCTCAGCCTTATTCCCACTCAGCATTGCCATTCTCTTCTGGTGCTGACTGGCTACAAACTTGCCCCTTGAAAATTGGTGGAACTTGTCTCCAAAGAATATTCTCAGTCACAATTCAAACAAAAATATGTCCTCAGAAAACTTAAAATTGTATTATTTCTGTTTCCATAGTATAGATGTTCAAAGGGAAACAATTCACAAATTTTGCCTCTGTGAATCATTCCATTAACAAATAGGAAAACTGATTTTTTTCTTACTGGAATACAGTTGATATACAATATTACACTGGATTCAGATGTACAACATAGTGATTTGATAATTCTATACATTACTAAATGCTCACCACGATTAAATGTAGTTACTCCCTGCTACTATATCAAAATATTACATTATTATTATTAGGAAAACCAGATTTTTAAATTAAGCTTATTTACATTGTCTTCTTTATGGTGTTAGTTGTTAACCTGACCGTAACTATTTCCTGAGAAAATAAGATTTACCACAGTAGTCCCCACTCACAATCTATCCAACCCATGGTTTTATTGCCAAAAAAGGCCCCAGAGAACAAACAACATATTTGATATATAGTTGTTTAAAAAATTTTTTTGTTGCTATCAATTTTCTATTATAAACTCACTGCTTGTGTAAATATTTTGTTGTGATTTTTCTCCCAAAGATTTATTACTATTATTATTCATGTCCATCGGGGGCAGATAGAGAGAGAGAGATGAAAGTCTCATGTTTCAACCCTTGCAAGTTCCTCAAAGTTTTAAAAATACAATTACCATATGATCCAATAATTCCACTTCTGCATATATACTCAGAAGAATTGAAAACAAAGTCTAAGAGATAAATGTGTACAACCACATTCATAGCAGCATTATTCACTGTAGTCAAAAAGCAGAAGTAGCCACACTGCCGATTGGTAGATGAATAGATAAGCAGTGTGGTATATACATTTACAAAGGAATGTTACTTAGCCTTAAAAAGGAAGGAAATGTATATTTTCTTGAATATTTATACATAATATTGATCAATCTTGAGGACATTACAGTAAATGAAATAAGCCAGTTACAAAAAGATAAACCCTGTGGTTCTGTTTTATGAGGCACATGGAGTAACCAAAACCATACAGACAGAAAGTAGACAGATGGTTGCCAGAAGCTAGAGGAAGTGAGGAGTTGTTTAATGGATAGGGAATTTTAGTTTATCACAGTAAAAAAATGTATGGATATTGGTTGCACAACACTGTGAATGTGTTAATGTGCTTAACACTACTGAACATACTTAAGAACAGTAAAGATTTTAAAGTTCATGTTACATGCATTTTACCTACATTTAAAAAATTTAAAAATTATCATCACTAAAAAAATTCAACCAGTATGCAAGCTCATGGTAAGTGATTTTTAAAAATCAGCTTTTACAATTTGAAGGTAATATCTCTTTAATAATAAATACTGCAAGTTTGAGGAGAGACAAAAATTTTATTTTTCCAACTGAGTTAACGAAGGGGGAGGTGGGATGGCTGAGTTCATACAACACCTATCCTAAATATGGGATGACTGAATGTTGCATAGTGAGAAAAGGCCAGAACTGCCATTTAAGAAGACATTTGTTCTACTATTGTTCCTATCATAACTGTGACAGGGGCAATTCACTTTGCTTCTCTGAAATTAAGTTATTTTATCTAAAACCTGGTTGTTAAAATGGATCATCTGTAGTTGCCAACGAAGATATATATTCAGAAGCTGTGATTTATCTCCACTGCTTCCTAGAGCCATGCATACATGTGTCCTTAGTGAACAAGTTTATAGTCAATAAGTCAGCAAATTACTACGGTTATGGGTGTACTGCTGTCTGTATAAGAGTCCTTAGTATATGAAATTTTATTTCATAGGAATTACATGACTTTACAGTATTTCCCTATATGATAATTTCTAATACATGAGAAGTGGTATGAGCATAATGGGGTACATGATATAAAATGCAGGACTAGATCAGTTTATAGAGCTTGAATGTTGGGTTGGACCAGCTGTCTGCAGACGATTTAACAGAGAACACAGGGAATAATCCTGCCAAGGAATAGCACCCCAAAGGGAATATAATAAAACCTGCTTGAAAAAAATTGCAACATTCACACAAAATTGCAACACCACCTATGGGTACAGGTTCACCTGTCAGTCTGATATGACTAATCAGTTATTTACATCTCCTGAGAACACAGTACTTACAGTAATATCAGCCAAACCTGTCATCCAATTGTTCATGAAAATCTAAACATAATAAATGAGTTTCAAAAATCTCAATAGATATGTAGCAAGCCCCTAGAAGAAGATGTGATTTGCATTTGTAAATCCTGATGAAAAATGGGGATGATTACACAAGTGGCAGTAAATAAGTAAAATATGTCTGCACTCTCACCTGATAATTTATGTGAAAATTCATCTCATAGGAATAAAATTCCTAATACATAAGAGTAAGTGCTCAAGGATGTTTATTGCAACAATGTTTGCAGTGATAAAAAGTTATAAAGAACCAAGATCCTCATCAGTTGAGGAATGGAGAAATAAACTCATACAATATAATGTCATGTAGTTGTTTAAAAATGATGCATTAATGTGGCACATATTTTACAATTGAGCCAATATTGGGACATTATTATAACTAGTTTACATTATTTACATTATCTCATAGTTTATAATAGTACCACATTAATGTAAGATGTTAATAACAGGGAAAATGTGTGGATGTGTGTGAGGGGAGTGGAAAGTCTCTACTGTAGCTCAATTTTTCTGTAAATGTAATGCTGTCCTAAAAAAATCTCTCAACTTAAAAAAATACAGAAAGCAATGCTAAAAATATGAGTAGGATGCATATTTTCTGACCTGAAAAAAGATCTTCAAGGTATTATCAAGTGAGAAAGCTGGTCAAAAATCAGTACATGTAAGTCGACTTGTAAAAACAAATATCAAAAAAAGCACCTTATATTTCTTATTGTGATTCTATGAAAATAGACAAAGAGTGAAATAAGACACACAGGTTGACCTGTTCATTTGGAGGTAGATGTGTGTTGAGAGGATGGAGAAGAAAATATGGCATCATAAAAATGGAAAAATACATGTGCTGTAATGTTAAATTAAAGTGAAGAATGTGATTTTTTCTGTCTTGTCATGAAAACAAATGATAGCAAATACAAAACATATTAAATGGAATATTCACCATCCTTCATAACTATGGCAAAATCTCTAAGCTCATATTTCCAAGATTTACTCTAAATATGAAAGGGAAGGCTTTTGTAATATAGAAAAGCATTTTTATATTTAAAAATGTCACTTGGAATTCAAAAATATATTTTAAAACTTGAAGTTACCATTAACCTCTTTGTTCTGTCTGATATCTGCAATCTGTGGGAAGCCGCAGGGAAACTTGATTTATGGGAAATTAATTTAATACACCAATTTAATATTTTTCAAAGATACTATTTTTGTTATTCAAGACAGATAACAATGAAGCAAAGTTGTGCTCTCCCCAATAAAAGTGGAGTCTAGGAGTAAGAAAGTAACTTCTTCATTATATTAAGTGTGCTTGTAGTCTTGTCTATGCTGAACAAACATTTCTCAATGTAACTCTTAGAACGAAAGTAAGTGGGTGTTAATGACTTACTGTCATCACAATTGCCTTCCTCAGCTGCCCACTAAGGTTGCTTGCCTGCCATCCAGGTTATAGGTAGAAGCAAATACAATCAATTAGGGAAGATTCCTGTCTCTGTCTGATCCTTCAGCCCTAGATTTCTATACACTGGTCCTGAGTAAATACTCAAATAGGCTCTTTTCCGCATGGGATATGAGGATGAGTTGATGAAGGGGCTGCAGGATGGGATGGGTGCCAAGTGGGGTGGGCTCTCTAAACAGGAAGAGAAACAATCAGTGGTTGGGGAGTCAGCTAGAGTCTGGGGTTTAATCACACCCCTCTACCCATCTGAGTTATTTGCACATAAATTTCAACCTTTAAAATATCATTAAATTTTAAAATTTCACTGAACATTAAAATAATGCTGCTGTGCTTGGTAGAACTAGTTTTGGAGAATATGACTTGAATTAGCAGCCTAATGGACTTCCTAAAACTTTTCCATATTCTCTTATATTGGAATAATTACTCAGTCAGCCCTCACCACAGTGGCAGACCTCTTCTAAACAGCCCTCCCACTCCCCAAAAAAGGGTGTGTCTGCTATTGGCAGTTTGCTCCAAAATAGAGAAGGGATTGAACTACATATGCAGTTTCTCCCAACACTAATGAATCAGATAAGGAAGTGAAAAGGGTGGCCATGAGAATAGCTTTAACGGATATTTCCGCAAGGAACTATGAGGACTAGGGACCAGGATTCCTTGAACAGTAAGAGTGTAATATCTCAGTGAGGTGGTTATTTCACACTTTGCTCTCTAAAAGCAAATGCGTAACTAGGAACAAGTAATGGTGACTAATTATAAAAGGAACCTCTAAAAAGTATTGAATATTATATATCATTCTAGCCCCCCAATTCATATGATTCCATTCACTGCAATTTAATGCTCTATAACAGCTACCACACCAGACAAAAAATATAAAGATGGATAAAACATGCTCCCACCCATGAAGGAATATATAACTTGTTTACCTTTTCTTGATATTGTTACACAATCTTCTCACATCATCTGAAGGGCATTTTTTAAAGTCTATCACTCTATAGCTGTTTCTGAATTTGGGGTTTTCTGGAAACCATACTCTGAAACAAAGTGTAACAGGCACAAAGAGAAGACAAATTCCAATATAGACCTAATAACAGTCTGAGATCAAATACAGTCTTCCGTACATCTATTGTGTAGCAGCAGCCCTATCTCCTCCCAGGGGTCAGGGTTAATTGCTGGCCAGTAGGCTGACTCTTCTTACTGCTGGTACCTGTCTAAAGTAGTCAGACAGCAACCGTGATTTATAGATCAGTGTGTCCTCTGGAGGAAGTGTCCTCTCTTTGGGGACCATGAACACTTCACTCTATAGAGCCCAGAGTCATGGGTATGAGAAGAACAAATTCACCAAATGGGCTGCTGGAAGTGAGGGTAGGTAGGGCCACTCCTGCTTCTACCACTTGGTTCTTGGACTCATGTATTCTTCCTATTGTGGCCACAGAAACATAGAAAGCTTTTTTGATTCAAGTAACATGCTGCATTCTAGAATATGTAGGCATCATCCTCAAAAAGAATCTGAGCTGATACTTATGTGACATGATTAGTGGGACCTCACAGCATGGGCCCACTCCCAAGTATTCTTTACTGTAAAGCTGTGTGTGTGGTCTGTTGTGATGGCAGATGGAATTCCATACCTGTAGATCCAACACTTTATAAGCCATTGGATGTTGGTGCTGGTTGCAATTCTGTTGGCAGGAAAGAAAAACCCATACTCAGAGTATGTTTCTATTTCTGTCAAACAAACAGCTGGTCAGTGCTCTAGTGATTAGTGATACAACAAATGGTCAGTTGATCTCCTCAAGAAATAGTGCCACATTGTGTGTGTGTGTGTTTTTTATTTTATTTTACTGTGGTAAGAAACTTAATAAAAAATCTTCTTTATATGTATATATGTATAAGACATATAACAAAAACATATATCCTCTTATCAAAAGTTAACTATGTTACTGTTGACTGTAGGTGCAGTGTTGTATAGCAGATCTCTAGACCTTGCTCAGCTTGCTTAACTGAAACTTTATGTCTGTTGATTAATAGCTCCCCGTTTTCCCTTCCTGAGCACCTGGTAACCACCATTCCAGTCTTTGATTTTTATGAATTTGACTATTGTAGATACTTCATATAAGTTGAATCATGAAGTACTTGTCTTTCTGTCTGGCTTATTTTACTTAGAATAATGTTCCCAAGATTCATAAATGTTGTCACACATTGCAAAATTTCCTTTTTTAGGGCTGAATAGTATTCCATCTCATGCATATAACACATTTCCTTTCTCCATTCATTTATGGATAGATATTTAGATTGTTTCCTCGTCTTAGCTATTGTGAGTATGAGAGTGCTAATATCTCCTCAAGATCCTAACTTCAATTCTTTTATACCTAAAGTGGACAGTGGGGTTGCTGGATCATAATTTTTCTATTTCTAACATTTTGAGGAACCCTGTACTGTTTTCCATAGCAGCTGCAGGAATGGTGCCATATTGAGGGTTCAGTATTGTTCTCTATTTAGAACATTATCAGTTCTCTATTCTTGTTAGCAGACTAGACATTCAGTGGTGGCAATAGGTACATCAGCTTTGGTCCATCTTTTCCACTGGCCATTTTTTCATGTGCCTATCATGCCAGTGCTGATGACAGATGCTGGCTCATATGAGCTTGCCAAATCACTCTGTGTTCTTAGTGGGTTATGCCTATTTTGTGATGGTTGGTTTCTTATGCATGTTAACATATGATACAAAAATCTTCATATTTAGCCCCTCTGGTAGGTCTAGGCACATACCACTACCCCAGTTATCTTTTTCTTGGATCTTCCATTCATTCTCTCTTCCAGAATCATGACTAAGTAGCTAAATCATTTGATACTGCCCATGAGTCCTTTCCTTGGATGTGATAATGTTTTTGATTCAGTACCTTGGTCAGGGGAGGGAGGATAGTTTTATAGACTTTCACTTGGCTTTTCCCACTGTGATTCCTCTTGCCTCACAGGCCAAGACCCCAAAGGGGGGTGAGGGTTCTTTCAGCTCCCAAGTATATGTAAGCAACTATTGCCCAGGCCTTAAAAAGGAATTTGTGTGACACATTTCTGTGCCCATCACACATAGTGCAATGCTCTCAATTCAATAGATACTGTTTTAATCTGTTGAGGAATTATATTTTGTCACACATTTACTATGTCCCTAAAAAGGGAATAAACTAAGTTTGTGATAATTCCATGTTACAGTTGATTTATGGTTTAACTACTTTCTTCTTTCTCCTCACCAAAGGGACTGAGGTGGGTCACTCCTAGCAAAACTGTCTATTCATGATCCAGACCCTAAGTTATCAACAATATTATTTTTTTAAAGGGCAGACATAATCACATAGGTCCTCTGTTCTAAGTCTTTCAATGGGTCCCTACTACTTTCAGAATAATTAAACAAACGACTCATTGCAGTAGATGAAATGAGAAAGTTTAAGTGTGGGAACTAATACATTAGTAGTGAAGAGAAGGGAAACATTCAAAAATATTTTGGAAATAAGTCACACAGACTCTAATAACCAGTATTGTGTGACACACAAGGGAGAACGTAAGTTGAGGATGATGCTGAGATTTCTAGCTTGAGCTAAGTCAGTGGTAACTTCATTCTCCATGAAAGAGAATAAAGCAGTATAGAAGCTGTTCCTGGATACGTGTTAATTTTTTCTGTTAGACTGATTTATTTGAGCAATATACTAAATCGTCTTTGTACTCCCCACAGTATTTACTGTGATATACTGCATGTGATATTAATCTCAAACCAGTATTTGATTTATGAGTGGACTAACGTGGACTACCAAAATCTTATCTACAACACCACAAATCTGCTGAAGTTTGTGGAGAAACCAGAGCAAAAAGGCTGTTTTTAAAAATCCTGACATGCAGGTACACATGCAGGCAAGTGATATTATATCACTAATACCTAGATAAAAATGAGAGTATTTCTCCTCCTTTGTGACTCCATTTTGACCAGAGTAGGACTTGTTTGCTTTAAAGACTATTCTTAATGTTTATGTTAATGAGCAGGGAACCCTGGGGTGAGGCTATGTGCTGAAGAGAGGCCTGTTCACCAACCACATCAGATATGCTGGAAAAAAAAAAAAGTACAAGCCTCAGGGGATTGTGAGTTAAAAAGCAACTTCAAAGCCTTCTTCCCTCAGACTTCAGCTAAGTCGAACTACTCGTGGGCAGATCAGTCTTTTACGTTTCCTATGTGGGGCAGGGGAACAAATGATGAAGGAAGGATGACAAAAGTCTAGCTACAAGTGGTGGCCGGGACAAGAGCCGTGATTTGTAAACTAAAGTAGAAAGCAAAACAAAACCACTGATAGGCATTGTTGAGACCCCAAACAGTACCCAAGACTGAAGGAGAGATCACATTAACAACTTGGGAATAAGGCCATCGCCGTGCTTGGCATTTGTCCCGCTCAGGGTCTAGGCAGCCTGGTTTCTTGTTAGGGGGCACGGACAAGATATTTGGCACTGAAAAGACATCAGAGAGGAAAAAAAAAGATCCTGCCCTGGACAATGGCACCACTGAGGAGCATTAATTCACTTAGCCTGGGACTCTTAGATTTTTCTTTTCTTTGCCTCTTCAAGCAGGAAGCCATGGAAAGAAAAATGAGCAAGACATCTAATTACTGCTCATCCTACTACCACCTCATTCTGTCCTTATGTTCTCCCTTTCTCTCTGCCTTTCCCTCCCAGCCTTCTCAAATCCCCTTTCATACTTTCATTCATTCTGCCATCTTTTCTTTTTGCCTATGTCTTCCCTTTCTCCTCTGTATTTCTGGGAAGTTGACAACAGGGGCTATGTGGTACATTGACTAGATGTGTTTGTAACAGTTTTCTCTGGATATCTGAAGTTATTATTTTACTAATTATATTTTTAAGTGAATTCAAATCTATGGTGATCAGAGGGTCCACTTTAAACTGCACTATAACTTATGCCTATTTCTTGCATGTGATATCTCATATTTAAATTAGCTTTTATCTCAGCTATTTGAGTCTGGCTGAAATATGAGATGAATTACAAACTTGATTATTATTCAAATATGTGAAACATGCTTGCATTCCATGTCAACAGGAAAATAATTGAATATCATGTATTCATATATAAAAGAATATATTTTATACATGTATGTATATATATGAAGAGAGAAAAAGGATAATTAAATCAAGTGTCTTGATTTAATTTTTAATGCTCTAATGATCTTAAAATAGAATACAACCTTTTTCTTTGTTAGAATATTTCGAGCACTAAGCTTGCTGGTGTGGAGATAACCCCTTGATTAACTGGCATAGTTAAGAGACAGGCTTTGTTAGCAAATACTATGTGTCAAAGCCAGACTAAATCTGGAACCCAAACATTTTTCTCATTGACAGTAACACTTTGGATTGACTATGTTTACCAAGGAACTTAAAAATATAATTAATTAAATTGTTGTTAGTTTGAGAAAGGAGAATTTGAAAAGAAAAACTGAAAAAAAGTCATAATTACTCAGTAATTCAAGTGGGCTTGTGGGAAAATGAAAACAAAGTCTCCAGAGAAATTTTCTAGTGCAACTTTAATTCATCTAACATGGCAAAATCTACATCTACTGGAGACAAATGTCTTTCAATTCATACCTTATTGGACTTAGATGTCTTTAATATCACAAAGTTCAGAGTTGTTTTCTTTTCAGTTAGGAAGTTCCAATTTTCCCAACATGCTGTGTCAAAGTGTGTACATTCCTTTTAGAGCCTGATAAATAGAGAGGCAATCTGTCATCTGATATCATCTATGATAGCAAAAGTCTGGGCCAGTATTTAAATAAATACCCATGAGCAAGAGATTATGAGCTCTACAAAGTATTTATAATTGTCCTTTGGAATTTTCCAAAAGAGAAAGGTGCTTTCCCACCCTTATCTCATGTAATTTTCAAAACTCTCCAGAGTTTGGGGACCAAAATAATGCAAAAATTCCCAGAAGTCAATCAGAGAGTTTGCAGTAAAGATAGGAATTAAACCTAGGCCTTCACAGATTTCCTTCTAACTAAGTGACATATGTATCTAGGCCCTCATAGCTGCTTGCAGCTTCTTATCACTGTGTTTTATGGTGTGGAGCTTCTCCCATCCTGGAGCTGGTCTGTCAGATGTTCATGGACTCCAACTCTGGAAGTAGAAAGACCTTGAGAGCCATCTAGGTTATCGTCTATACTTTTCATTTTTTTTTTAATGTTTAAAGAAATTGATTCGCAAAGAAGTGAAGGATTCCATCAGAATTAATAAATTCTAAATCCAGGAATAGAATTTGCATTTCTTGTATCCATATCAAAACTTTATTTTCAATTCAACAGAACAGTTCTCGTCATTTAACTTTCTAGTATGTCTTCCTAACACCCTGGTCAAAATTTAATCTGTGTATTTTCAGTTTAAATACTTGTCATTTTAACTGATTAATTGTTAGTATCTCTACTTCGTTGTGTGATGGAGTTGCAATATTTATTTAACTAGTGCCATTCCATTGAAGTGTAGCCTTTATTTCCCCATGACTGAACTCTAGGCATTTGTGCAAATAGCTGGTGAAATGATGTAGTCAGAAAGAGTCATGATGGTAAGGCATACAGGTAGATTTTTTTATAAGTATCATGTCTGAGATTTCAAAAATTAATAAAGAATATTGAAAAAAATTCTGAGGATGTTTATCTTCTTAATTATAATAAATTGCATTACACCTAATATTGAATATTATTTTCTTTGAAATAAAGAGGAACACAGTAACACAATGTTTCAAAAACCAAATATCATTATACAAAAGCACATATTTCTGTGGTAACAGTTGTCATATTAACTTCTTACTTTGGCCTATGCTTTGTATAAAACTCCAGTTAGTCTTTATAGGATTTTAATAATGTAGGCACTCTGTATAGATGGTGATTGGAGTATAATTACAGTTCTTCATGGTTTATATAGAACTTTGAATTGCATGAAATGAACTTCAGTTGAGATTCATTATAGTCCTACAATTTATAGGTCTATTATTATATTATAAAAAATAGCATTTAATGGTGTAGTTTGAGATTTAATCATGTTTTCCAACTCTAAATTAGTCAGAAAAATGAATATTAACTCGAGCATCTACTATGTGCCAGATACTGTTCTAAGTGTTCCAAGCAGAGGAACTTGAGATGGGAATATTCATGCTGTGTTAAAAGGAAATGATAAGGGATAGTGTCAAGAGATAAGGATGATAACAAAATAAAGGGGAGATTGTGTAGGACCTAACATACCATGTTGAATAGTTTGGAATGTTTTATACTTTCCGTGGAAAGCCATTAGAGTATTTTGATATAAAAGGTGTGGTGGGATCAGATTTATGGTTTAGAAAAATCACCCAGCTGTACTTTGTATGAGGATATCTTGGGGCAGGAGGAAAAATTGAGGGTGCAAAGAAAATTGTTAGGAGGCTACAGAAATACCGCAGTGAGACAGCATGGTGTCTTGGACTAGTAGCAGATAGCCATTAAGATAGTGAGGAATGTTAAGATAGGGGATGCATTTGGATTAGACTGACAGGATGGGATGTGGAAAGAGAAAGAAAAAAATCAGGCATAGTTCTTTTTATATAAATATTTATAAGGAAATACTCTTCTTCTAAAGAATTAGGGGATTATATTCTGAGCAAATGGATAGAAAATGGCACCATTTTCTGAATTAGGAAAGGCTTATTGTGAGGGATGTTAGCTTAACAAATATTTGTGGAGTGCATATTACTGGCCCATGATTATACTTAGTACTGGAAATATAGTTGTGAGGAATACAGACTAAGTCCCTATCTTTATTGTGCTAGCTTTCCTGTGTGGGAAGACAATAAATAAATAATACATGTATTTATGATAAGTGTAGTGGAAAAAAAATCTAATGTTACAAGGAAAATAGGAAGGGTAGATTTGCTATTTATATAGTTTTGTTGGGGAGGTTTCAGCAGGAAGGTAATGTTTGAAGAAAGACCTAAACATCAGGAAGGAGTAAGCCATGATAAATTTGATTGGTTTATACATTCCATTCCACGTATACAGTGTTGCATACATTTTCTGCATACATTTTGAAAAGCTAGATACTTAAGACTGGAGTTTAGAAAAGAGGTTAAGAAAAGATATTAATTAGAAATCATTAGTATACAGCTGCATTCAAGAACACAGAACTAGGGGAAGAGATGAGGGCTCAAGATACAAACGTCGGCCTTGGAATGGCAAGAGAGACATCAGGTAGGGAGGAGAAGTTTCTATTAAAGAATAAAGAAACTAAGACCATAGTCAGAGAATCAAAAAATAAATGTATTGAAAGAAGGAGCGAGTGGTCAGCTCTGTCAATTGATGAGAGAAGAATCAGTCAGATGAGGACAGAAATGGCCATTGCTTTGACAAGATTTGGGTTATTGGTAACCTGAACAAAACCAATTTAATGAAATGATGAGGACTAAAGCTGAATTGCAGTGGATTGAGAAGAAATTGTGATGTAAGGTAGTGGGGACAATGGATCTACAAGCCTTGGGAGGAGTTTTCTGCAAAGGAGATCCAAGACACACAGTTGTTGTTGGAAGCTCTCATGGGATCAGGGCGGCTTATCGTGGGTTTGTTTTTATGATGGAGATACTAATACATATGTTTAACCTGAAAAAATGATCCAATATGGAGAAAAATAATTGCTGATGTAGGAAAGAAAAAGGATAATTCAAAAGCAATATCCTAATAAAGGCAAGGAAAGGCAAGCTCTAGGGCACAAAGGCAAGGAAAGGCAGGATCTAGGGCACAAAGCTAGCAAAAGGGACTCTGATTCCATCATAAGATGATGGAAAACAGAATTGTGTGTCTGGATAGATAGCAGTACCTTGAGGAAATTGGTGTGGGAAGATGAGGGCTTTTTTTTTTAAAGATTTTACCTATTTTTTTCCAATGAAATATGTGTTAGAAGTTGATGGCTGTATATAGAAGACAATTAAGGTTTAGAAATTGAGAGAACAAGTTGTTGTTGCTTCAGGGTGGAAAGTGGATTTACTAGAGCAGTGGTGAATGCCCATCAGCGTGAACACAGATTTATAGTGAGTCCAGTCAGCAATGATGTAGAATTGGTCCAGGGCCCTTAGCTGCTTGGGTACAGCTGTGTCAAGTGAGCAGATAGTTGACTTTAACTAAGACTAGGGTTTTTCCAGTCTGGTATCATGAAAGAAGAATTTTTGTAAGGAAGTCATTATAGCCTTGGACTGTGAAATCTGTGTTTGATAAGGAAGAAAGTAGAGACTTAGAAAGGGGCTAGGGATAATGAAAAAAAGTGGTAGAGTCAAGATTGAAATTAGCTTAGGGAAAGATGATAGAAAAGTGTAAGTAATTGTCAAAGAACAGAATCACTGAAGTGGAGATTTGAACGGGTCGTTGGGTTAAGGAGAAAAGAAAAGACTCTTGGTCCTGAAACGTAGGAGCATTGAGAGGCCAGGGTGTCAGATGGCTACCTGTGGATGTAAAAGTCACAATGCTAGACGAAAGGAGTGGCAAAGTCCATCAGTGAGACAGAGTTTAAGAGTTTGGTCGATGACATCTCATGGTATGCGAGAGTGGTAAGCACTATGTATGTGCTTCAAAGAAGAAGAAGCCATTTTGGAAGATGTGAAACAATTTGGGAGTGACAACAATGAGGGGACTTATTTAATTTCTAGACTCTAGGGACCATAGGGAATAGAGTACAAAATATGTCAGTACTTGAGGGAGAAGCAGCAAGAAGTGTATAAAGGCAAGCATCAGGTTTCATTTAGAGCAACAGGTGTAAGGAATTTTCAGAGAAGAGGTTGAGGATGTGGAAAGGATTACTGAGGATAGACTAGCAGCTCCAGAAGCCACAATGGAAACATTTCACGGGATGGAGAAGGGTGAGAGATGTAGTCAGATTAATGATGTTACAGAAGAGTAGGGGACTGGCATGTGTGTGATATCCCATGTGACTTGGACTTAAGATGGTGACTGAGGGGAGCAATTTCTGAACAATGCTGGGTCTGGCCCAGAGCATGTGGCAACTGAAGATTTTGGACAGCTGACTCAGTCTGCAGGTGGAAGTACAGGGCAAATGGAATCATGTGAGGTCAAAGTCTTGAGTTATTAATCTCATCCACCTCTTAATCCAAATCTAATATTTTCCCTTCCACTTAGCTGGGTCTCTTATACCACAATATTTTTAAAGTCCTGTTTGATATGTGAGTATATTATGTGCTATATGGGGTACAGGAGAAAGAAATTTGTTCCCAGTTCTTGTGAAACTCACAGAACAAGAAAAGGAAAACAATTAGAGAAAACAAACTACACTTCTTTATATGATACAAACCATACATTTCTATTAGGAGGGAATGTATAGAATAGGCTTCCTAAAAAAGAATGCTACTTGGAGATAGCACATTTTGAATCACGTCTGGAAGAGAGTGCTTTGACGGGAATCAGAGTGTAGGGTAGTTTGGTTTGGCTCTTACAGTCGCAATGAATGGAAAAAATTCAAGTTAATTCACTTTATTGTGAGGTTGCCTTTGGGAAAATAAATAGATTCTGACGGAAATTTTGGGATGAGAAGTCACACTAATGTCTCACTAAACCTAGAGTTTGATAGAGAGTAGTTGGCTTCTTAGGATCACTTGAAAGGTTAGAATTTCTAATTAATATAATTTATCCTCTAACACTGCGATTATGACTTGGCCATACTCTAGGAGTTTTGGTTTTACTTTCCAGTTGTGAATTCCTTACTTCCCACTGTAGTCAGCAGAAAGAATCTGATTAACTTTCATATCAGACCAAGGGATATGAGCATCCCATGGATTAAGTGCCTTTGACCGGGAACCAGTCCTGCTTTAATCAGCCAAGACTGGGAATGAGATGGGTGTGATCATGCGGCTGCTTAGGTGGCAGGGATTGCGGGCGAGCAGAATCCCTTAGAGGGATTTAGGAGCAAACAGGCAGAGATTGCCATCACTAACAACTAAATTATTCCAGGCTGCAGAATAATATGAGCAAATGCTTGAAATTATTTTTTTGGACTGGGGAATGATCATCGGCATTCTGAATTCATGTAATTTAGTCTTCTAATTGTTTTTTATATTGCATAATGCAATGTCCCATTTGGGCTCATATTCTAGAACTCTTTTCAGAAACTTGTATATGAGACACAGGAAGGGAATGATTTAATAAGAGAGTTCTCAGAGGATCATCTTATTACTTTGATGCCTGTTGACTTGGTGTGGGGATATACGAGAAGCATATTTGATAGGAAATTTACAACTTACTACTAAAATGTTTCCGTTCCTTTATGCCAAGTGCATGGAACAGATCGTCCTTTTACTAATATGACAAATGTAACCCTTGGTACGGCTATGTCTCTGCCAGGATGAGGGTGAGACGTTTGAGGGAGGGAGGGTTGGGATACTCATCTTTGGCTTTGCTTAACCCTTGTTTTCCTTCCCCCCGAGGAAACTGAACTAAACAGATTTTACTGCTGGGTGCTTTCTACTTATGAGCTTTTACCCAATGTTACGGAAATCAAACATCTTCCATAAACTTTGTGAATAAATCTGGTCAGAATTAATCTGACCAGATTAATTGGCGACTATGCCACTAGACAGTGGCCTTGAAAATTTTTCTTTGGTGCATTTCCTCTTAAGGCTCACAGTGACTGTTTCCTATTGATGAGGGATAAAAGGACTCCTCTACAGAGGTTCTTCTGGCCTCTGCTGTTAACCTGTGCCGTGAACCCAGCTTCTGTCCTTCCTAGGACCGAGATCCTGTATTAGTCTCCTGTACTGGGGTTTCATTCTTAGTCTAATGTCATTCTTCTCTGGGCCTGTGGTCTACTAGAAAAGTCCCCCCATTCCATTTATATCCATCTTATATTATAGAACAGAAGAATCTAGGAAACTTATTAAGAAGAAAAATATGGCAATAAATCTTTTTTCTCTTTTTCTATATCTGATCACCAGCAATGGTCACAAGCATTACTATAGGCCTTCAAACTTCAAGTTTGCATTCTGAGGACCATGTTTACTATCCTTTCTGTAGAATATCTGAATGTGAGTTGGGGTAGGGGATAACAATACAGACATATTTTTCTTTCTTGGAAAGTCATTTGTTCTAAAAGGGGCTCATAAATCAGATCAAGGACAGGTTAAAGAGAAACTGATCATTGCAATCTCTAGGGGCTGCACAATTGACTTTATCAGCTGCAGCTTTCAAAGAAATCCATGAAATATTATTGTTATCTAAAAACACAGTAAGAACCTGTATCTTATCTGTTAACAACATAAATAGGATCATTTTTCACAACCTGGCCTTTATACCAGGTACTTTTAATCAGACAATAAATCAACAGAAAAGAGAGAAAAAGGTAATGACTAGTAGGATTAGTATGATAAATAGGAAACTAAACCTACTTTTAAGACAGCAGGCTTGAGATCCTTGAACACTGGGTGGAGTTTCTCTTTTTCCACATAAATCAAATGGCTTATCTAAGACAGTGTATACTGCTATTTGACTACATCATACACAGAATAGAGGTGGGTTTTGAATTTATAGGAAATGGGTTCCTTCCCAATTTATAAAGCAGACAACTTTAGATTCTGATAAGAAAGCAACTGAATTTGATTTCATCTGATAGTTTGAGGATAACATTGAAAAATGGAGAAACTAGACTACAGTAATGTCGCATTAGTAAATAGCAGAATGTTTAAATTGAAAATAAACCATGGCAAAATAAGTATATATTCTTTCTATTTCTTCAAAATCTGGAGAAGTTGGTATAAACATAGTGCCATTCAAAAAATAAAAATGTGTACCCCAAAGGTACAAATAAATTATTACGGTTTTTACTACAGTTTTTTCTCATATTACCTAAAAAGTAAAACTTGACTTCAACCACATACTTTTATAATATAAAGGGTGAAAAATTTCCCCAAATATTCTCTCCAATAACATTTCCAAAATAACTGCTGTTAGGACTTCAGCCTTTCTCCTGATTTTCCTATGCTTTTTCTAACTCTTTCTCAGACTTTCACCTTATATAGTCTCATACTGTCTCAATACTTAGAAGTATTCACTTTGTAATAAAGATAAACTGGACATATTGTCTCTGAGTACCTATGCTAATAATGACATGACAAGCAAAAGGTCAGAAACATTGATGAATTTAACTGAGAACTTTAAAATGTCATGCCTGTATGCCTAGCTAACTGCTCTTTGGTCTATGAATTGTAACACTTTTTCAGGCTGGGATGGGAAAAGTTAAAAGGGAGTGAAAAACAGCTATCAACTTCATTTCTTGGGAAGGAGTACATGCTGAATGTATACTTATTTTAAATTTATTTTGGGTGGATAGGTGCTTACTCCTATGTCTGGCAAAAGTTTTAGATATCTGTTTGAACCTACCAGTTTGCAGAGGTTGACTTCCTTGCATGGGGGAAAGAGACTGGAACCAATGTTGATGTACAAAAACATGGTATACAAACGTCTGATCAACCTGAGTGGCCCTAACAGTGCCCAGATCACAGAAAAAGACAAGAAGACCCCAACTGGCAGGAAGAGTGGAATTGTGAGTTCACATTTAGCAAAAGGTCCTATTGGTATAAGGACATAGCTGATTTTGACACTTATTCCAGCTGGAGACCATGGGGATATTTGTGTGACTTGGGACAGGTGACTAAGTGTGTCAGTACAGAAAATGCTACACCATCTAGGGACTCATGCACCTTTTCTGAGGAGTATCCCCCTGACTGAGCAGAAGATATGACATAATACATAGGTGCAAATATTCATCCCATCACATATAATACTGATAGTTGGGTAAATCAGGAGGTATCCTCAAAGGCAGAAGTGACAGTGCCTGGTGGTGGCACTCAAGGTCAAGGAAATTGGCTACTGAGTGGAGCTGCCCCTCTCAGTGTGTGTCTGGGCCCATGAGCACCTACCTTGGTCATGTTCTCATGCAGCAAATGGGAAGAGTTCTATCATTAACTACCAGAAGATTTTAAGGTATATATATGCCCTTGCTGTAGGCCTTTCCCCAAACTGAGCCTGGTGATGTAGGAATGGGTCCAGAGCATGGTTTCAGTTCCAAGTTAGCACGTTAGGAAAGAAGTCAAATCAGGCTGGGAAGCAGCACCAGTAGCACGAGGAGGCAAAAGCCCAGAAGCAAAGCTTGTAGGCATCCATGAGAATCCTCAAAGACATTTAAAGAGGGATGTGGAGCTCAAGATTTGAGTACTAACAGATATTGTTGTTTCCTACACTATATTTGTTTTGTTGTGAGTGTGTTGGTGGAGGGGACATCTCCCACATCAGTCAGGATGAGTCATGAACAAGCTTTTCATAGACAATAAATTAGAAATTATTTTTCTAAGTCACTGTGGCTACATTTATGCATATCATCAAATAATGATTTTTGGCTTACAAATGTTTTAGGTAAGTACCACTGATTTACTAAGGTCAAAAACTTTATTTTCAACAAGGGAATTTATTATTAAATTAACATTTTCTTTAGTTTCTTCTTTTAAAAAAATAGAGTTTGTGTTTGTTTGCTTGTTACTGTTTTTGTATGGAAGCGATATTGCTTGGCTAAGAAAAATTTGAAGATCAAGGTAAGCATGAAGAAGAATGAAGTATTACCCATAATTCTACCACTAATTCCTGCAAAAACTCACACAGCTAGCTATCAGGATGTGTCAACCCATGGAATTTTAATTCCTTGCTCTATTCTTCACTCATCTAAGAAAGTAATTCATGGCCCAAATTCCTTTTATTTCAGATTTTCTAACACAGAAGTTAAATTGACTGTCATCTCTCAAAATAAAATGCCATTCCAGTGAGAATTATTCTTCCTAGTTCGTGAGCTGTTGAGTTGGTTGCACAACTCCAGGGTACAATGATAATGAACAGCAGGATATCACCAGAAAGGTATATTATTTAGTAGCAGTAATATTGGTAGCTAACATATTTTGTATTCACTATGTATGTGACTCCATTACACCCGTTTTACATGTATTTTCTTATTTGGCCTTCACAAGAACCCTGTGAGGGGATGCTATTATTATTTCTGCTTTACAAATGAAGAAATGAAGGCATATAAAATTAAGTAACTTGGTGGTCACATGGGCAGACTACTTTAGTTTATTAAGTATGGGAGATTAGTGGGTGGCCTGCCACTTACTGGTATGCCTTCCATTTGATATTGGCTATTGACATATAATTAATTCTTGGCAACTTTTAACACGGTAAGTTTCTGAATTAAAATAGGGCATATATAAAAGCTAATATTTCAAAATTCCAGTTGGAAGACACCATAAAAGATTGTAATTCCCTTTGGAAGATGTCAATCATTCGTGCCTCTTGTTTTAAGAAGTTAAATTATTGTGTTTTAATTACAGATCACATGTCCAACTCTGATAAGGGACATTCTTTGCTGCATCTTAAGTTCAGCATTGTGAAAGTATGAAATTGGCCAATTTATTCTGGTCAAAGGGAAAAAGTATAGAATTGACTATTATTATAAATTCATGTTGGCTCATAGTTCCTTTTCCAAGAATCTAAATTTAACTTACTGCTTTTAGTAAATCTAATAAATTTTATGGGAACATATGATCAAGTTATTCCAGATGAACACAAGTGAACCATTTCCAGTGAATGGAAAGCATTGTCCTACACCATCCTGTTACTCATTCAATGTACAGAAATGTTAAGCAATGAACCTTATACCTGGGAAGTTTATTCATGTTGCCTTTATCAGAAATTACACCTGATGTGATCCGTATTTTGCCAATCTTGTTTGTTTTGGGTCATGAAGTATAGGGAGTGGGAGGATGAAGACATAATAGAGAAATTTCATCACGTGGAAATCCAGTTAGATAACTTGCACATTGGGTAAAAGGAGGCCTTTCCAATTAAAGCAGCACTTGCCTAAGAGATACAAAAAATAAATGCAATTTTTTGTTAAAACTCAATGAAACCAAAGGCCATGAACTTTGAAAGGCCCATTCACTGAAGGTGCTAAATGACAAAGAACTTTGAGAGCTATAAGTGCCCTGCACCCTAACCAGATGTAACTCGTTTCCTCATGAACAAGGAGCAAGAGGACTTGTTTTCACCAATTAAAAACCAACTTAATTCTACCTTATTGAGAATGAGATTTTCAGTCCTTAATTAGCATAACCATAATGAGCTCCACCTTTTTAGTACATTAAAACTCCTTGATTTTTTCCCACTAAGATAATCCCTTAGTAAATTGCTTTACTGTTGTGTTCCTTTCCCTGGCAAGGAAATAAACTCATTGATCATGTTATTGATTGCTGCAGTAGTTCTTGTCTTTTCTCTAACAATTGTCTTTTCTCTCTAAAAACCTTCTGCTTTTTTTCCATATGTTAATGTTATATTAATTTTTCAATACTTAAACTTTCATTTACAACCCAAATACAAGTTTATGTCAAAATATAATTTTGATGCACTTAATTCTATATAACGAAAACATGCTAAAAAATTTTCAGCTTGAAAGGGTCTTTGTTGCCTTTTTCTGGAAAGCTGTACAACGGAGTTACTCATAGACCACTTGTGTTGCCAACATCAGAACTATTACAAGGGCTTAGGCCAGCCATCCTTATTTCATTAGATTCTGTTTACACTGTAGTTCTCATCTTTTTGTCTTATCTGTATTATACTGGCTTCCTACCTAGAGAATTTTTCATCTGTCTAAAACATTCAGGATTGCCCTTTCAAACTAGAAATATCTGACTTGGTTAATTCAATCAGATTTCTTCCTTTTAAAGTGCTGATTTAAAACTCATCTCCAGCAAGTTTTCTCTGGTCAGCTCCACTACTGATTTTGCCTCATCTTTAATATTAGTATAGTTAGATATATTGTTTTTGATGTTTTGCTTGCTAGTTATGGTTTACCTGGAGTTTAACGTAAAAGAATATTCTAAGTTCCCCATTGTTGTTCACCATGTCCCCTACATCTTTTGTAATCTCTCACCTCATCTGCTCTTTGATTGTAATAAATCATCATCCTTGGTAGGGTTTGAGAACGGATTGATTCAACCATTTATTAATTGTCAGAGTTTTGTTATTGTTTTTATTTTTTTTAATTTTGGAAGTGATAAATATCAATCCCTACAGCTTTTAGAAGCTCCTTCACAGCCTCTTTATAAGGCAGAATGTTGTACTGAAAGCAAGTTTAAACCAGTATCTGTCAAATATCAAATAATCATTAGAAAACAGACACAAAATAGTCGTAAATCTTGTTTTTTGTGTAATCTCAGGGAAGCCCTCAAACTCCATCCTCAATTACTTTGGACAATCACTTTGCAGAAAAAAAAAATATAAGAACCTACAATTTCTGGCACGGTAATCTTAAAGCTCGGTTTTGTCCAGTGCCCCCATTCCTATCACAGAGGAATTTGTTGCCTTATAGGACACAAAAATGGTGAATTAATCCTATTAAAATCAGCTTCAAAATAACCATTTCACACTCAACCCAGGGGTAGCAGAATATTCCCAGACAAAGTGGGAAAACCCTTTAAGTAGAAAACCATTCTGCAAGTCAAAGCATCACCAAAAAGTTTCCATCTTCCACAGCACATTTTGGGTATATTTGGAAATTGGAAATGGGTCAGGTGATGATATTCAGGAATAATTTTTAGTTTTGTTAGACATTACTTGTTATTTCGTGTATTAGGCATTAATGATATTTTGATAATAAAAAACCACTTTTGTCTTTGAGAGTGAGATTTTTATTGTTGGTGTAATATTTGGTTCTGACTCTCCCTCCATTACCCTTCCTCCCCATTTCCTAGAGGAGTCATTTTGTGGACTGATTAGAGTGTTGTATGGTTCTGCCAAAGACTGGCCTTACTTTGCTGTGAGAGCACACTGAGGACAGGGTGGGGTTCCCCCAGCTAGCATGACTAGACTGATTGACTCCTTCTTTTTGCTAATAAATATTTGTGCATTTGGCAGAAGGTAGTTTAAGACTTGCTTCTATTGCAGCAATCCACATGTTAGCAAGAGGGTCATAGCCTTCCCTTCTCATGGCTGGAGGCTTTCTACATCTAACTGTTAACCTAAAATTTTCAGGAGACAATAACTAAACAGAAGTGTTTATTTGGGATCAAAGAATTGCAGTTTGGGGTACATGGCAACCCAAATAGTGCCCCACTAGGGAGCAAAAGTCAGGGGTTGTGAAAAACAGAAAGGGATTGCTTGCATAAGTTGTTTACAAAGAATTTTGATTAGCATTGGAGGCAGAAAATTAATCTTAGTTAGACATAATTGGTTGCCAAGGCTATCACTAAACAAAAGCCTGTTAACTGTAGAAATTTGCAGGTGTTCCTACAGATCCGTTGGAGTATTTATGGTTTGGCCCAGTTCAAAAGCTCATAGTTCCACCTAGTAAGGGAGTGCATAATGCCCATAACCCAAATGGGCTCATGGCTCCATTTTAAAACCCCTTGACCTAAGTGAGTCCATTTATTTCACCTTTCATAACAAAAAGTCTTGAAGTTTTGCAAAGACAAAATTGACTCACATAGTTTTGCAGCAATAGGATTTTATCATTGAATGGGCATTTGAAAGATATGTTCTCTCAATCTTCCTCCCACAGTAAGACACTAAACAATCTAGCAGAAACTATATTGACCTATTAGTAATGAGATAATTTTCTCCAGACCTTGAAATAATAGCTGCTTCATGAAGGTCTTCTTCTCTGAGTTTTTAAAATTACCATCTTCTCTCTGCAAGTATGAGGGTATTCTAGATGCACTAACAATCCAATCCAAGGGCTCATTTTGCAGTGATTATCAGTCTCCTGCTTTACAGAAGAATAGCTAGTGTAGGTGAAGGCTGCAAAACAGGTGAGTGTGGGTCAGACAACAGGTTGTGTGGTGGCTTTTTTTCCTTACTGCAGCAGAGGGCAGTAGTGAACTGCGCATATTTCCTCTAGAGGCAAACCAATTAAATGTAATTATGTAATTTAAAAATCACACTGAAAAATGTTTCACATTCAATAGCATTTTTGGTTGTCTACCAAATGGTAATTTACCTGGGCTACAGTCCAGGATATAGTAGCATTTTTCAAATTTCAAACTTCTGGTTCATTTCACACAACTTAGGATTTAAGTGTAACATATTGCATCTAGACATTCACAATCAAATGTGGGCAGAAATTAAATATTTTTGGTTTTTCTCTAAGAAAACTGTAATTTCTTTGAAGACCTTTTTAATACAATAAAGGTATCTTAGTTATTTGTAGGCTAAAATGTTGTTTTCCTTAAGATAAATATATTTTAATGAAATCCTATCTTCTTTAGAAGCTATTCTAATAAAGTAAGTTAAAATATTGTTGCTTACCAGTAGTCACATTTATGGAACTTTTTTATTAACTAACTTTTCATTTTATGCAATTGACTTGAAATACTAAATTTTAACTTTCTCAGTTTTTTTTCTTCTGATATTCACTTACATATTTTCATCTTCATCCTCATTTTCCCTTTATTTTTTATATTAAATGTCACCTATTGTCTTCCTTGTAAAGAAGATAAAAAGCTCTCTTACACTTCCCTCAGACATTCCCTCAACATATTCTGTAAAGTGCCATTTTAAATTATTCAGTTTTGGGCCCTGGGTCTTACTCATGGAGGGCAAATATTTAACATACGCCTACTAATAGAGTAATTCAAACAGCCAAAAGGGATTGCCAATGAAGGAATGTTACTCACATTTACGGAGTCTCCATTCTATGCTCAGGATTTTCACCTGGTTTTAAATCACTATTACACAGAAAACCATTTCTGTTTATCTTTCCAGGTTACAGCATTTAAACAGGTATTTTCAAAGTAGAAGAGGCATATATTCTTGGGAAAAAGCTTGGTAGAGAAGAAAAGACCTCAGATTTCAGTTGCATAGCCCATGTTTAAATCCCAGCTGTTCCACACACTAGCTGCCAACCTCCCATTTCATCACCTCTGCTTCCTCTCTAAGGCTTCCTAGAGACGGGTGACAGTGGCAGTGATCATTTTCCTAATCTGTTTATCTTGTTTGCTAAAACTTATTTGGAGGAACCTACCTCTCCCTTGAGGAGGCCCTATATTTAAACTTAGATATATTAACAATTATATTACATGTAAATGGAAAAAAGTTCCAATTAAAAGGCAAGTTTGATAAACTGGATAAAAAAGAAAATTGAAATACATGCTATTTGTAAGAGGCACATGTTAATTACAAAAACAAAGAGAGGATGAAAGTGAAAGAAGAAAAAAGATTTCACATATGAGCACTAGTAAAAAAAAGCTGGTGTAGGTATATTGATATCAGAGTAGACTTTAAAACAAGTATTACTAGATATAAATGAGCTACTTCATATAGCAAGGTCAATTCAAGAGAAAGAGAGCAATTCAATATTTGTAGTCCTTTAATTACACATTTAAAAATATATAAAGCGAGAGCTGACAAAATTGAAAGAATAGATTAAAAATGAATATGTGAGATTTTGACACACCTCTTTCTGTAACTGATGGGAAAAATTGCAAACATTAATAAAAATTTAGAAGATTTAAACAACATAATTAACTACCTTGACTTTATTGAATATATGGAGTATGTCTTCCTGAAACCACAGAATACATATTCTTTTCAATTGCACAGGGAACATTTACCTAAATAATATATGTTTTTGGTCCATAAAGTAAATCTTAACAAATTGTAAAGAATTGCAATCATGCAGAGACCTCTCTACAATGGAATAAAACTAGAAATCACCAAGGAGGAAAGAAGTATCAAATCTTGAAAAGTTTGGAAATTACTAAAAACACTTCAATCCTCTACTTGAAGAACTTACAAAAGAAATTAGAAAATATTTTAAATTGAATACTAATTCAATATATTAAAACCTATGGAATACTGCTAAAGCTGTGTTTAAAAGAAAATTTAAAGCAATACTTTTTTAAGACAAATTTTCCTGAAATTGATCTATAGATGCAATACAATCTCAATCAAAATTGTACTTTTGTTGTGTGAAAATTGACACATTTTCTATGGAAATAAAGATGACCTAATATAGTAAGACAATCTTGAAATAGAAAAGCAAATGGAGAGGAGATTAAAGATGGCGGCATGAGAGGTGAGATAGAGTCTTCCTCCTAAAACCACATACAATACGAAAATATAATTAACACAACTAATTCTGAAAGAGCAACAGGAAAGAGGACTGTGCCAAACTGCATACACCTGGAGAAAAGAATAAAACTCATGGAACAGGGTAATGTACCAAAGCCATGTCCTGGTGGGACCCAAGCCCTTCCCCCACCCCAGCTCACTAGTGGGAGGAAGATAAACAGGGCAGGGAGGGAGTGGAGACCTGGGACTGCTGAATACCTAACTCTAGAGATCTGCTCTGGGAGCACAAACCTACATTTCATGGTGCTTTCATGGTACTCTCATGATTAGGGTGTTGGAAAGCTAAGACAAGTAGAATACCTGGAGAAACTGAGACACCAGCTACTTGTGGAAAACAGGGATCCATATCCAGCTGCTCTGGGACAAAAGAAAGGTGGGCAGTCTGAGAGACTTCCTAACAGCAAGAGGGCTGCTAAAGGGGCAAGAATTGCACAGAGCTTACTGCTCAGGAGAATGGACAGGTAGAAAAAATAGTCGGGTGCACTCAGCCCAGCAGGTTGGGAACTTTCACAGTCTTCAGGCACTCCACCTCTCTGGCTGGCTACACAGCTCCAAGGAACCCCTCTGTGATACGCAGCCTACTGGGCCTTTCTCCCATCCAGCCCCACCTGGCTCAAAACCGGCAAACCTGACCCTGGCATTAGGCCAGCCAGAGGAAATCCCTGTCTACAGAAACTACAAACACAAAGCATAGAGGCTTATACCTGTGTGCTCAGCCCACTGTTCTGGCAGTGGAGACAGGCATAGCAGCCAGGAAGCAGGAAACAGCTTTTTCCTCCCCTGAGGAACAAATACCACTCACCTGCGACCCCTGACATTGCTTCAGGGGCTGAGCAGCTCCAGAGAGTAGAGCTTCTGGGCACTAGAGGGCGCCATATGCAAATATGAAATGCCAAAGGAACCTGGTTCAAAGTAAAATTATGAATACAACACCTGAGAAAGAGTAAAATGAAATCGACCTCATGAATCTCCTGAAAGGGATTCAAAATAAAAATCATTAACATGCTCATGGAGGTACAGAAAAATATTCAAAAACTCAGGGATGAATTACGGTCGGAGATCCATTCATTACAGAACACAGTATCAGAAATGAAACATACAATGGAAAGATTAAAAAGCAGATTAGATATGGTGGAAGAGACAACAAATGAAATAGAAATTAGAGAAGAGGAACACAAAGAAGCTGAGACACAGAGAGAAAAAAGGATCTCTAAAAATGAAAGAATATTGATAGAACTGTGTGACCAATCCAAACGGAACAATATTTGCATTATAGGGGCACCAGAAGAGGAATAAAGAGAAAAAGGGATAGAAAGTGTCATTGAGGAGGTAATTGCTGAAAACTTCCCCAATCTGGGGAAGGAGATAGTCTCTCAGGCCATGGAGGTGCGCAAATCTCCCAACACAAGGGACCCAAGGAAGACAACAGCAAGACAAAGAGTAATTAAAATGGCAAAGATCAAGGATAAGGACAGACTATTAAAAGCAGCCAGAGAGAGAAATAAGATCACATACGAAGGAAAGCCCAACAGGCTATCATCAGACTTCTCAGCAGAAACCTTACAGGCCAGAAGGGAGTGGCATGATGTATTTAATGCAGTGAAGCAGAAGGGTCTCAAACCAAGAATACTTTATCCAGCAAGGTTATCTTTTAAATTTGAAGGAGGGATTAAACAATATCCAGATAAGCAAAAGCTGAGAGAATTTACCTCCCACAAACTGTCTCTACAGTGTATTTTGGAGGGACTGCTATGGATGGAAGTGTTCCTAAGGTTTAATAGCTGTCACCAGAGGTAATAAAACCACAGTAAAGAAAGTAGAACAGTTAATTACTAAGCAAATGTGAAATTAAATCAACTACCCCCAAGTCAATAAAGGTATAGACAAAGAGTACAGAATATGATACCAAATATATAAAGAATGGAGAAGGAAGAAAAAGGAGGAAAAAAAAAGAACCTTTAGATTGTGTTGTAATAGCATATTTAGTGAGTTAAGTTAGACTCTTAGATAGTAAGGAAGTTAACCTTGAATCTTTGGTAACCATGAATCTAAAGCCTGCAATGGTAATAAGTACATACCTATCGATAATCACCCGAAATGTAAATGGTCTGAATGCACCAATCAAAAGACATAGAGTTACTGAATGGATAAAAAAACAAGATGCATTTATATGCTGCCTACAGGAGACTCACTTTAAACCCAAAGACATACACAGACTAAAAGTGAAGGGATGGAAAATGGTATTTCATGCAACTAATACAGAGAAGAAAGCAGAGGTTGCGGTACTTGAATCAGACAAAATAGACATCAGAACAAAGAAAGTCACAAGAGACAAAGATGGACATTACATAATGATAAAGGGGTCAATCCAACAAGAAGATATAACCATTATAAATATCTATGCACCAACACAGGAGCACCTACATATGTGAAACAAATACTAACAGAATTAAAAGGAGAAATAGAATGCAATGCATTCATTCTAGGAGACTTCAACACTCCACTCACTCCAAAGGACAGATCAACCAGACAGAAAATAAGTAAGGAGACAGAGGCACTGAACAACACATTAGAACAGATGGACCTAACAGACATCTACACAAGTCAACACCCAAAAGCAGCAGAATACACATTCTTCTCAAGTGCACATGGAACATTTTCAAGAATAGATCATATTCTAGGCCACAGAAACAGCCTCAGTAAATTCAAAAAGATTGAAATTGTACCAACCAGTTTCTCAGACCACAAAGGTATGAAACTAAAAATAAATTATGCAAGGAAAATGAAAAAATCCCACAAGCACATGGAGGCTTCACAACATGCTCCTAATAATCAATGGATCAATGACCAAATAAAAACAGAGATCAAGCAATATATGGAGACAAATAACAATGATAATTCAACACTGCAAAATCTGTGGACACCGCAAACGCCGTGCTAAGAGGAAAGTATATTGCAATACAGGCCTACCTCAGGAAAGAAGAAAAATCCCATATGAACACTCTAATCTCACAATTAACGAAACCAGAAAAAGAAGAACAAATGAAGCCCAAAGTCAGTAGAAGGAGGGATAAAATAAAGATCAGAGCAGAAATAAATAAAATTGAGAAGAATAAAACAATAGAAAGAATCAATGAAAGCAAGAGCTGGTTTTTCGAGAAAACAAACAAAATAGATAAACCCCTAGCCAGACTTATCAAGAAAAGAGAATCTACACACATAAACAGAATCAGAAATGAGAAAGGAAAAATCACTATGGACACCACAGAAATACAAAAAATTATTAGTGAATACTATGAAAAATTACATGCTAACAAACTGGATAACCTAGAAGAAATGGACAACTTTCTAGAAAAATACAACCTTCCAAGGCTGACCCAGAAAGAAACAGAAAATCTGAACAGACCAATTACCAGCAACAAAATTGAACTGGTAATCAAAAACCTACCTAAGAACAAAACACCTGGATCAGATGGCTTCACCGCTGAATTTTATCAAACATTTTGTAAAGAGCTGATACCCATCCTCCTTAAAGTTTTCCAAAGAGTAGAAGAAGGGGGAGTAGTTCCAAACTAATGCTATGAGGCTAGTATCACTCTAATGCCAAAACCAGGCAAAGACACCACAAAATAGAAAATTACAGACTAAGATCCCTGATGAACATAGATGCAAAAATACTCAAAAAAATATTAGCAAACTAAATTAAAAAATATATCAAAAAGATCATCATTACCAAGTAGGATTTATTCCAGGGATGCAAGGATGGTACAACATTTGAAAATCCATCAACATCATCCAGCACAACAACAAAAAGAAGGACAAAACCCACATCATCATCTCCATAGATGCTGAAAAAGCATTCAACAAAATTCAACATCCATTCATGATAAAAACTCTCAACAAAATGGGTATAGAGGCCAAGTACCTCAACATAATAAAGGCCATATATGACAAACCTACAGCCAACATTATGCTTAACAGCGAGAAGCTGAAAGCTTTTCATCTAAGATCGGGGAACAAGATAAGGATGCCCACTCTCCCCACTTCTATTCAACATAGTACTGGAGGTTCTAGCCATGGCAATCAGACAATGCAAAGAAATAAAAGGCATAGAAATTGGCAAGGGAAAGTTAAACTGTCCCTGTTTGCAGATGACATGATATTGTACATAAAAATCCCTAAAGAATCCACTTCAAAACTACTAGATCTAATATCTAATTCAGCAAAGTTGCAGCATACAAAATTAATACACAGAAATCTGTTGCATTCCTATATACTAACAATGAAGTTGCAGAAAGAGATATCAGGAAAACAATTCCACTCACAGTTGCATCAAAAAGAATAAAATATCTAGGAATAAACCTAACCAAGGAAGTGAAAGACCTATACTCTGAAAACTACAAGACACTCATGAGAGAAATTAAGGAGAAGATACCAGTAAATGGAAAACCATCCCTTGTTCATTGATAGGAAGAATTAATATTGTAAAAATGGCCATCCTGCCTAAAGCAATCTACAAATTCAATGCAATTCCTATCAAAATACCAACAGCATTCTTCAATGAACTAGGGCAAATCATTCTAAAATTCATATGGAACCACAAAAGACCCCGAATAGCCAAAGGAATCATGAGAAGGAAGAATAAAGTGGTGGTGATTACACTGCCCAACATCAAGCACTACTACAAAGCCACAGTAATCAAGACAATTTGGTACTGGCACAAGAACAGACCCATAGACCAATGGAATAGACTAGAGAGTCCTGATATAAACCCAACCATATATGGTCAATTAATATACGGTAAAGGAGCCATGGATATGCAATAGGGAAATAACAGCCTCTTCAACAGCTGGTGTTGGCAAAACTGGACAGCTACATGCAAGAGAATGAAACTGGATTATTGTTTAACCCCATACACAAAAGTAAACTTGAAATGGATCAAAGACCTGAATGTAAGTCATGAAAACATAAAACCTTAGAAGAAAACATAGGCAAAAATCTCTTGAATATAAACATGAGCAACTTCTTCCTGAACTCATCCCCTCAAGCAAGGGAAACAAAAGGAAAAATGAACACATTGGACTACATCAAACTAAAAGTTTTCTGTATGGCAAAGGATACCATCAACAGAACAAAAAGGCATCCTACAGTATGGGAGAATATATTTGTAAATGACATATCTGACAAGGGGTTAACATCCAAAATATATAAAGAATTCACATGCCTCAACACCCAAAAAGCAAATAACCCTATTAAAAAATGTGTGGAGGATATGAACAAGTACTTCTCCAAAGAAGAAATTCAGATGGCCAACAGGTATATAAAAACATGCTCCACATTGCTAATCATCAGGAAAATGCAAATTAAAACCACAATGAGATATCTCCTCACACCAGTAAGGATGACCACCATCCAAAAGACTAACAAATGCTGGCAAGGATGCGGAGAAAGGGGAATCCTCCTACACTGCTGGTGGGAATGTAAGCTAGTTCAACCATTGTGGAAAACAATATGGAGGTTCCTCAAAAAACTCAAAATAGAAATACCATTTGACCCAGGAATCCCACTCCTTGGAATTTACCCAAAGAATACAACTTCTCAGATTCAAAAAGACATATGCACCCCTATGTTTATTGCAGCACTATTTACAATAGCCAAGATATGGAAGCAACCTAAGTGTCCATCAGTCGATGAATGGATAAAGAAGAGGTGGTACATATACACAATAGAATACTATTCAGCCATAAGAAAGAAACAAATCCTACCATTTGCAACAACATGGATGGAGTTGGAGGATATTATGCTCAGTGAAATAAGCCAGACGGAGAAAGACCAGTGCCAAATGATTACCCTCATTTGTGGAGTACAACAATGAAACAAAACAAAAATAGTAGCAGAGTCACAGACTCCAAGAAGGGACTAGTGGTTACCAAGGGGAGGGGTGTGGGAGGATGGGTGGGGATGGAGGGAGAAGGGGATTGAGGGGTATTATGTTTAGTACACATGGTGTGGGGGGTCATGCAGAAAATATTGTAGCACAGAGAAGGTAAACAGTGATTCTGTGGCATCTTACTACACTGATGGACAGTGACTGTGAGAACTTGATAATATAGGTAAATGTAGTAACCACATTGTTTTTTCATGTCAAACCTTCATAAGAGTGTTTATCAATAATACCTTAACAAAAAAAATTTTAAAGAAAAAAAAGAAAAGCAAATGAAGGATGTATAGTTCAAGATATAAAATTTATTATAAAGCTACAGTAATTAAGACAGTGTAGGATTTGTACAAGCACAGACAAACAGATCAATGGACTAGGAATAACCTAGAGACAGTTCCATACATGACATATGACAAAAACCTCATTGCAGTTCAATAGGGTAAATAGTGCTGAGTCCATTGGATATCTCTGTGGAAAAAAATGCACTTTGACCCCCCCCCCCACATATTTAATTAATTAGTAAACTAATTTGAGATGGATTATAGACTTAAATTTAAAAAAAGAAAACAATAAAGTTACTTGAAGAAAATAGAGAATCTCCAAGACCTTGTTGTAAACAAAGATTTCTCAAACAGTGCAAATAACCCACACGTAATAGAAAACACTTGTAAGTGGACTACATTAAAATTAAGAATCCATAATAATTTCCTATTTCCTAAAGAGAGATTACTAGAGGTAACAGTACTTCATCAAATTCATGTTAATTACTTCAAAGATCTTGATACATAATAGCTAATTATTTTCCTGGAAAGATTCATCAACTTACATTCCTGGCAACATCTAATCAGAACGCAGGCTTATAATTCCTTTTACATTTTGTTTGACAACTGGATAAGCAAAATATGGTATGGCATTGTCTTCATATGAATTTGCTTGATTAATTGTGAGATCAAATATGTTTTCTTGTTTATCGACCACTTTTATTTCCTCTGATTTTCACCAGAATTCATTTAAGTGATTCCACATTCTCTGTTCTTTTGCCCAATGAATACTTTTTAAAATTATTTTTTAACAAAGAGTAAAGATAGCAACACCTTATAAAAGTACCAAATAATTTACTAGTTTGTTTTTTTCACTGAGGTGCATATAATAAAATGCATAAATGTTAGTGTACACAGCTTAAAGGATTTTAACGCATGGAGACACTTACGTAACAATTACCCAAAAGTTTGTATTTTAAAATACTTTATAATTTTTTGACACTAATACAATTTTGACTTTTTATGCAGGCAAATGTGTCATTGTTCATTTTATCTTTAGTATTTGGGGATTTTATTATGCTTACCTTTTAATATTTAACCCATTTATAATCTATTTTAATGTATTTTGTAAAGGAAAGATCTAATATATATAATTTATTATATATATTAAAACTTTTTTTTGCAAAAGGTAAAACTTTCATACAGTGTTTAAAGGTAATCCATACTTCCCCCATTGGATTGTTTCATTCATTACAAAAGCTGTACTTTTGATTTTTGTTTCATGCCTTACAGCAATCGCTGGAAACTCTAATACAATATTAATAATGCTATTTACATCAATCCTTATTTCTTCTTGATTTTAATAGGAATCCTTTTGCTATTTATTATGCAATACTTATAATTCTATTGCAGTCTATAATTTATGATTCTCTTTTTGGTCTACAAGTTAACTTGGAATACTTTAAAATTTGTAAATTGTGTTTGTGTATATAGTGATGAATGAGATTAGAGGTTGTGGTCTTGTTATTTGCTTTTAACTATATTGTATTGTACAGTAACTGACACCTATAATTCTGTATTTTGGAATTTATTAATGACTACTTTGTGATCCAGTTTATATTTTCAGGTGTCTCTTATGAATACTTGAAAATGTGGATTATAAAGTTGAGCTTACAGCACTTGATTTCATTTTGTTTTTCTTTTTGTCTACTTGATTGGTTGATGGTTGAGAGGTATATTATAGTTGTAGGACTGTACATGCATGTAGTGGAATATATCAATACAGAATAGCCCTTAAGTTAGTTCTTTTTACCTTGGATTCTGCATTCATATTAGTAGCACTGCACTTTTCACAGCTTCTCAGATGTATCTTAGTCTACCTCTTTATTGTAACCTTTTATTTCTATTTTGTTTTAGATGTAATTTTTTTATAAGCCAAATGCTTTTGAGTGTTAGTATTAATTCAATAAGAGATCTGTTTTTAGTAGAGGAACTTAACCTATTCACATTCATTTCATAGCAAATTAGCATGTCCAAAATACAATTCCTCCCTAACTGTTGTTATTCTCCAGTTGTTCCATCTTTGTAAACAGCACTGACATCAATCTGAATTCCACAGTACTAATCACAATTTCTCCCTCTTGCATATCTTGAAAATTCAACCCATCAGCAAATCCTAGTGGTACCTCCAAAGTGAAGTTCAATTCTACCTGTCCTTACTGTTCTTGTCTCACCTATCATTTTCACTTAAGATTCTCACAGTGTTTCTTCATTTATTTCCTTCTCTAATGGATTTTCCCTTTAGGAGCCAGATTTATATCTTTAAAACATAAATCACATTAGGAAATTTTCATGCTTGAAACCTTTCTATGGATTCTCATTGCATTTCAATTTATATATAAAGTGATTACTTTTTCATACAGACCTTATATTGTTTTACTTCTGTATCTCTTCCCAGCCTTATGTCACGGGTTCTCAGTCTCTCCTACCCATCCCCAATGGCCTTTGGTTTCTTTGAAGGAGTACAGTTCATCCTTACTTCAGGTTTTTCCATCTCCTTTGCTGAAAATCATCTTCAACCCAGCTTTAGTATCTTGCCTTCTTTACATTTATTATGCTTTGGTTCATGCACACCTTAACCCATGAAGCTTTCCAACTATTCTATCTAAATAAGTCATTGTCTGTCTCAACCCAGTTACTTTATCATAGTGACACTTCAACATGAGAAGACATTCTCAGGGATATTCCAGCAAGGACAAATCTAAAGGAAATCTATCAGTTCAGTCAACTTCCACATATTTTATTGTCCTAGGGTGTTTGAAAATCTCTCAGTTGCCAAGCAAAGGGACAAAGGAAAGCTTACTGAAATGTTTAATCAAGACCACACACCTTTTAGGCAGCTCCACTTTTGCTCTTACAAATATTTGTCTGAAGGAGAATTATGGCAATTGGCAGCAGGGTATTTTGGCTCTGCTAGGATGTTTTGAATATAGACACATGGTGGAGCAAACAGGTGCAAGTCACCCACTTAACAAAATTCAAATTAACAAAGTCAAAGACTGCGTCAATCTACTAGAGGGTACTATGAGACCAAAACAAAGGAAGCATGTGAAAGAAATGTGAATGCAAAAAAAAAAAAGAGGTTTGAAAACATACTTAAACCCATGAAATTATTTCAGAAATTCCTAATGTTCTTTCTTGATTTCCTCTTAAAAACAACCACTTTCAGCATCAAAGCAGCATAATTATAGTGCAAATCCTTATAGTTAACTGCTATGTAAATGTTCTTTAATGCTATCAAAATTTTCAATACATATTGGATAAAATTTATGCAACACTCATATATACTTTTAACTTTGGTACACATTAGCCAAAAAAGTAAATAAAATGACTTTGTTCAATCACATTTTGACCTATCATTCCAATTTCAGCAAATGTTTATTCTTTTACCTCATAAATTATTGGATATTTTTTATATCTTACTAAAAAAGAAATTACATACTACATGCTACAATTTCTAATATATTTCATTATTATATACTAGCATGAATACATTGAAAAGTTTTTAACATAATGTTTAATAAAATTATTGGCATTATTAAAGATTTTTGTTACCAATTCTTGTTTTCTTCCTAAAAGCCAAACATTAGAATTTGACATCGCACTTGCACACATATATTAAGGATGCATCATATCTTGTAGCAAGCTCTATCATAAATAATAATTTTAGTTACTGATATTGCATTAAAACTTAAGTATGAAAAAAGGCATAATGATATATCTTGTTTTTCTAATTTATAAAGACATAAATTAAATTTTTCTATGTCTTTTCAATGTTCAATGTTTTTACTAATCTCTTTCACAGTATATACTGCAATTCAGTACTTAGTGGTTTTCATGGTTCTTATTAAAATATCTTATTAATGCTTGTGTGAAATTAAAACTGCAGTATTTTTTTCATAAAATAGGACTGATTTGTATACCTGAAATGATAATGAAGATTTGTTTTACCAACTTAAATAATAAGACAAATATTTTTCATAAGTTGAATATGCTAATGCTATAGCTCCAAGATTTTAGTAAAAATATTCTTTATGTACATAAGATAAAAACCTTTCTTTTATCAGAAATATTGTATTGGCAAAATAAAACACTTTGGTTTTCCAGTTTTCTGAGCTTACTGAATTTGTGTGGAAAAAAGTAACCAATATAATTAATAGTTATTTGATACTTCTTGGAAAAGTCATTTTGGTATCCATTCCAGAAACAGAAAAATTAATGTCAGAGTGGTCTATCATCAACAAATATTTTTAATAATATATTACCTGAGAATTCAATTAGGCCTTCCTAATGTCATTTTTGGCATATAATTTATAAGACATGCAAAGAAATCAATGAAATTGCTCTAATATAATTCCTTCAATTACTACCTAATTATGTATGTTAACAAGTTTTTGTTCATAAATATTAATGATTAATATTTATATTAATAAAAAATAACAATGGAATAGGCTATCTCTTTCTAACAATGTATTATATTTACCCATTGACATAAAAATTAATTGGAGTGTTTTTAAAAACCCTATCATTTCATTAAGTACATTTTTAAACATACACATTTTTTGCATTGGACTCATTTAAAAGAGTATTGTAACAATTTTATTTTAAAAGTGTCAGTATGTACTATATTACAGAAGTTATAGTCTCTGCTAGTCTTTAGGCTCCTATGAAGAAACAGGATGTCACTTTAAAACATGCTGAAGGTCCATACTAGCTTAAAATTCCTTAGGGGAGTTGTGCTCAAAAAGTCTGGGGACCACTTCTTTCTCATACCAACGCATATGTTTTCTTTGCAGTAGCTGGTATTTTTGTAGTTCATTACTTCATTGCTCAGAGGTTCTCAGATATAAATAACAAACTGCTCTCTGACTTCTATCAGAAGGCATGGAAATTATTAAATATTATAGACAGCTTTCAGAATTCTTAGAAAGGCTAAAGATATAGACCTTGAGGCTATATTAAACTGGTAACAATTCTCAACCATGCTGTGTGCTCTTCTTTGGCAGTAACACCACTGCTATCGGTCATTGTCATGTGACACTTTGGAGTTCCACCACTGCTGCCCTGGGATTCCATGTATCTCTACCTCCACTTGCCAGGTGACTGATTCCTCCCATACATTTGCTTTTTCTGTTTGCTCATACATTTGGGTGCAAATGATAGGTGAAACCTGGACCCTGTCTCTGCACCTCAGCTAAAGGAAGTAGGATATATAAGTTTTTTGTTCTATATTTAGAAACTAAAACAAATAATACAGAAAATTACCACAAATAAAGAAAGGAAATGTAATGATTCTGGACAAGTGCAAAGGGAAAATATCCACCATATGTATTTCTGTAACTGTCTTTTCCAATGGAGGAAAAGCTCCTTGAGAACTGTGCCTGTGTTTTTCACTCCATCTACCATGATGAAGAGACTGTACCTTCAAAGATAAATGGTGTCACTTCCGTTGCATGGATTTTGGAAGTAGAATTGGGATGTGTTTGTCTGGCAACATCAGTGAGCAAGCATGTTTGTAATAGAAGGTCAACTGCCGCGTATTTTGGTTGGTAGAGTCCAAGGTCCCTGAGCTATGAGACATAGAAGGAAAGATAAAAATATCTTCATTATCTTTCTTCATGTGGATGCTGCTGCTTTTTCAAAAAGGAAGCAGAGGTACTTGTCTGCCATTCAGCTAGTGGTGTATAAACCTCTTGCTACATCTGAGGGCCTCTATGCTAGGCAGCCTGAAAATGAAAGGTTTATATAAAAGTGGTCTGGCCTTGAGAACAACTTTATTTCACCTTGTCTTATCTTTCTGATCTTTCCTTGGATTTAGGCTTCTCATTCCTTTGCAATGAACTACTCAGATTTAAATAGCTGAGATTCTGGTATTAGCCTAGAAGGAAAGGATCAAGGAAGCAGCTCGCTCTGTCTTTATTACCTTAGGATTCTTACAGTCCCATATTGTCCATCCTCAGTTACCAGGAGAATTTATAGGTAAAGTTGCGAAGAACTGACATCTTAACATTACTTATTTTCCAACCATGAATGCAATGTATCTCTCCATTTATTTACATATTTGATTTCTTTCATCAGAGTTTTGTAGTTTTCTGTACCTTGATCCTGTACATATTTTGCTACATTTGTAACAAAGTATTTATTTATTTAGTTGGGGGTGCTATTGTAAATGGTATTATGTTTTTAATTTCAAATTCCACTTTGTATTGCTAGTGTTAGGCAGGAAGCCAGAGATTAGTGGGAGGAGAAGTCAGGTTGACCACAGAGAGGTTGGGACTACAGATACCTTCCACCAATGAGAAAATCCCCAGAAGGAGTAAAAGCAGAGAAAAATTCCATGAGCTAGAGTCCAACTGGGCATGCTCCTGGGGTGTCCTGAAGTGACCTTTCCTCATTATAAGGTCATTAAAATAAATCAGCATTGTGGTTTAGCCTCTCTTGGTGGGCAGAGAGAATTATGGGAAAGAGCATGTGCAGTAAAAATTAGCTTACATCTTTGCCAGCCCATCAATTAACACTTGTTTGCCTAACACTACCCCCCTAAAAACCCCTTGCAAACCCCATAAAAAGGGACTCAACATGAATATTTGAAGCCTGTCTGGCACTAGGTTGGGGCCTGCTCTATACAGAGCATTATAAAACTTGCTTTGCTTTCTTGGCTTTGGTTTCACTTTCACTTTATCTGACTTCCTGTGACTCTGAACCAAGTTCTTTCCCAACAACTTCAAATTCCACTTGTCTATTGTTAGTACTTAGGAGAACAAAAACAACTTTTATGTATTAACCTTTTACCCTGTGACCTCACTACTTTTCTTATTAGTTCCAGGAAGTTTTTTTTTTTTATAGATTCTTTGGGATTTTCTACATAAGCAATCATGTCATCTGTGAACAAAGACAAGTTTGTTTCTTCTTTTCCAATATGTATATGTATATAATGTACATGTATAATTTATATGTATATAATGTATAATGTATATGCATATAAATGTATATGTATACATTCTATTTCCTTTTATTGTCTTATTGCACTGCAAGCACTTCCAGTGCAATGTTAAATAGGAGTGGTGAGAGAGGACATATCTTGATACTGATATTAGATCTAAAGCAACCAGTTCCTCACCATTAAGTATGAGGATAGCTCTAATTTTTTGTAGATAGTTTTCATCAAATTGAGAAAGTTCCCCTCTTTAGTTTTCTGAGAGATTTTATCATTTATAGGTGTTGGTTTTTGTCAACTGCTTTTTCTGCATCAATTGATATGATATATGATTTTTCTTATTTAGCCTATTGATGTGATGGATTACTTTGATTTTCTTGAAGGTTGAACCAGCCTAGAATAAATTTCACTTGGCATGGTATACAATATTTTTCATTTATTGTTGGATTTGATTTGTTAATGTTTTTGTTGAGGATTTTGATTCTATATTCATAACAGATATTAGTCTGTAGTTTCTTTTCTTGTGATATCTTTACCTCACTGCAGTATAAAAGTAGTATTGGTCTCATAGAACAAGTTAGGAAGCATTTACTCTGCTTCTATTATCTGAAAGAGGTTGTAGAATGCTGGCATAAAATCTTCCTTAGATATTTGGTGGAATTCATCAGTGAACCCATCTGGGTTTGGTTCTTTCAGCTTTAGCAGGTTATTAGTTATTGATCCAATTTCTTTATAAAATATATTTGTTATGCTCACAGTAGCATCTGATACAGTGCTATGGAAAAACTATATTAAATAAATACTACTTAAATAATGGAATGATACAATTATGTCTCAAATCTTAAAGGAGAAGGCAGTTTTTTCAGAATAAACCTGTCATTCAGAATGGTATGATAATTATTTCAAGTTAAAATGCATGTATGTAACAATTAGCAAAAGATAAAAGAAGGTCTGTGGCCACTAAGGATGTGCTGTAAAAGGAAGAGTCATAGTGTGGGGTCATAATGTGTCACTAAAATGACTAAAAGGACTATTGTAAATTGTGTTCCTTGTTAGTATATGTGAATGCACCAAGGATATATTCTGCATTTCTGAGTTTTTGTTTTAACTGAAAGAACTTGTCCATTTTTAAACATATCTAAGGTTTCCACATTCCTCTAAGGCACTCTGGATGATCATTTTAAAAGCAGGCATCAGAAATTCACCTATGACCAGGAACACAGTCAGCATGGACAAAATGTGTTGCTAGCATTACGGTAACAGGCTGACTCCTTTGACATCAACAACATGCTTTTCTTACCGCAATTTGTTCCCCTATATTGTTTGATTGTTATGAGTACTCATCCAAAACTCATTTACAAAGCTGATTGCCAAGTACAGTGTAGAATTATTGCAGGAGATTTAGGTGTGTGAAGTTCACACTTGGTTGTTAGATCTTTCACTGCTTATTGTTTGCCAAGCACAGTTAATACTTGAAAACAGTATGATTATATTGATTAATATGATGAAAGTTCAAGTTCCCTATGACTCTCTTTACTTGCCTATCCTTCTCCCCATCCAACTTTGATTTTATTTCCAGAAAAACATACTGCCTTTTAGTACATTCTTATATTCTTGGAATCAATTCCAGTAAGGCTAGTTTTGTGGTGGTCTAATCCCATCTTGCTGCACTCCAAGTTGGCTTTTGATTGTTATTTCAAATAAAATGATTTTACTGCCTCTCTAATGTGTCTGTGTAGTAAAAGTCTCAGAATATTGTTGATGCCTATTTTTGAGACGGGTAAATTCAGCCTTCGGGAAATTGCGGTGAGATTTTGGTGGTTGTTGATATGGAAAAGAACTCGTGATGAGTCTGTGATTCACAAATGGCTACGCAGGCATGCATGTCTGCACACATACTTGCCAGCTCTGTGACCAGAGGCATTGGCAAGAATGGGTGGCCATCTGGCCATAGTGAAGCAGGAATCTGGGGAACGGGGCCAGAGGCTGCTGGCCCGCGGGCTCTCCAGAGTTTTCAATGACTTGCAACCACTGTGACGCAAATATGCTGTCAAACTAAAATCCAGAACACAAAAGAATTGACAGAATGACAGACAAATATAAGAGGGCACATTAAGGAAGATGGGAAAAAAAGAAAGATCAGTATGGGGAGGACAAACTTTCTCAACCATTGTCAGCACTATTGGCCATGCATAACAAATATTCTGTCTCGACATTCCAATACAAAACCAGAGAGCCAGCCTCTTACCCATGCTGAGAGTCACTGCACTTGCGGCATTCAGTAGAGATGCTGAGAGAAATATTAATCTGTTCTTACTGAAAAGTTGTAGGTTGTAGACTTGTAACATATTCAACGTGAATTCAAAGCTGTGTTGTGATAAGGTTCACTAGTACATTGAGCCTCATGGGAGACTGCAGGATGGCGGCACTGTGCAAATATGTTTCCAGTTCTTGTCCAGGCAGCTCTTTTCCATTCTCTCCCTTTTTATCCAGACCACAATTACACTTGCTATTTTGGAAGACAGCTCTTTCAAAAGCATTAAGAGGTATAAATAATTATATATTGTTTTTGTTCCTCAAATTCAGAAAAAATATATATTATGATATAAATACTTCTGTGGTATTTTTTAAGTAATTTAATGTTTGGTTATTTTCTGGGATACTGGGATTTAGGACTTGATATGAAAGTACATACAATCTTTACTTGTTGTTTATAAACTTTCAGTGTCTGTAAGCCAGGTTAATTGGAATTGTTTGGACTTTCTATAGAGAAAGTTTAAAAAATATTTGAATGAGAAATCAAGGGATCTGATTCTAACTCTGATCTTAGATAAGTCACCATCAACTAGAAATCTTAATGGGAGAATAGCAAGTTTTCTTTTCTGATATATATATATATATACATATTTATATTATAATGCTTAGGGTTTTTCCCCAAGTTTTTTAGGGTAAAAACAGTCCCATAGTATTTGTTTCATTTAGTTAAATTTAATATTTAGCTACAACAGATATGTGTGGGACTATATTTTAAGAGGTTAGGTCACTTTAGTGTGATGTGTTGATCTTTTCCTGCTGCTGATTTGTAAAATTAGTGATATTTTTATAGAAAAGTGAGATAAACATAATTAACCTCTTAAAATTAAATAGGAAACACAGCTAATTTAAAAATTATTTCAAAGTTGATATTCTATAAATTATATTTTCCTGTTAATTTTAATAGAAAAATTTTAATACTTCAGAAAATGTAAACTTAAATAAGCGCATAAGAATTTCAATAATTTGCTTTTACCTTCACTGTAGTTTACATTTCCAATAAAACTATCTTCAAATTTGTTATACTCTAAATACGGTTGCATGTTATTTTTAATCCTTAAGATTGCTACTGACAATAGAATACAAATTACTTGAAAATTTTCATTGTCATAATATGTAGTGATTGGAACTCTTCTAAACATCACTGGGACATCAGCAGAATGACAGGTGTGCCAAAATAATTTAATTGCACTTTGATATTCACTGACTTTCAGGTAAATAAAATGTATAGCCTTGCACATATTCTTCATTGCATTGTTTTTAATGGGCATTAATCAATGTAGGAGAGGGGGGCATATTTTATTATGTAGTTTGTGGTTTGATTTATACCTTATGACTGTACAGACATATGGTACACAGGCCTTGATTTGTTCTCTTGCCTCAGGTCCTGCAAATGGATCAGTCTGTTTTGACAGCCTAGATATAGCATGAATTTTACCTTTGCCAGATGTGTGGAAAGGGCTGTTTCTCCATGTGTGTTTTGTTAATGTGAGAATCCTTAAAAGATCATAGTTTCTAATTTATTTTGAATAGAATAAAATATAGAAATCAATTCATACAATGTTCTAAATTTGTAAGATAAATTGTTATTGTAAGTGTTGTTTTAAATATGAGAAATTATTTATAATTTCAGTGAAGATCCTGGACATTGAGTTTGGAAATATTTAGTAATATACCACCAATAGTTCAGATGAACAATCACTGTTTAACTGATTATTCATTTTTTTGTCTGGTTATACACTGCATGTCTTTTTATGAGGGAGTTCCATGTGATGTCTTATTTCCATTAGCAGAATCTGTCAGTGATGAATCTATCTCATCAATTATCTTTTCTCTCTTCTACCTAATTGGCCTTCCTGACTCAAGTGTCATGATTCAAGATGCAAGTCTGTCTAATGTTGCAATTCTGTCGTCGCTCCCAGAGACGCCTGGTGGGGACACCATGTTTAAGGGGACATCTTTGGTATCTGACTCCCTTTCCTTTTGGTAATAACTCCACACTTTATGCTGTAATGTTCTGTAATTAGTTTTCCTTTCTCTTTCTATATAAGCCTTCAACTTGCCTGGTTTTTAATTGCTTCAATCTTTACTTTCAAAGAAGTCATAATTTATAACTTTTTCCCTACCTCCTACCCCTCCAAGTTCAAGTAGTTTCATGGGGCGTGGAGCCAGGGCATTAGGGTAAGATAACTTGTCATTACGTAAGGGATATAGTGTCTAGTCTCACTCAGCCTTCAACAAATTCCCTGTGTAAATCTTTACCTCTCTGCACCTTTTACACAGCCTGTAAAAGTAGGGACTGATGGGCCTTTTATGTCTGTATTGAAAAGTCATTATTAAACTACTGTTAGTTCACAATTGATGAAAATTATGTAAATATAATAAATTTTGAAACAAATTATTAATCATAAAAAGTATTTTTGGAAATACATCTGCTGTTGATTTGTATTGGTTTATTAACCAGAGTTAATATGTTTATGCATAGTGTGGTTTTGCTAGATTAATGCTTAGAGATATATGGGTCACAAAATTCAAAAATTTTAACTTCAATATGTACATAATTTTCTTGAATAGAAATATGAGTGATGAGCAGGATGAGCGTAAGATTTTCAAGCATGAAATTATATTACCTTGGGATAAAACTATATAGGAACTAGAATAAAAATTATACTTCATATTGGAAAAGACTGATATAAAGCTATGACTATTGAAGACATTTCTGCATTTGTAAATGTTTTAGACTGCAGTAGATACTTTTAAGAGTATTATAATAGCTTAATTTTAAAATATAGTATTTACCATATACTTGAATTTATATCTTTTGCAGCTAATTAAACTTTTGTTAAAAACTTATTGATATCAACTTCTAAATGTGTGTGAGATATTTTCTTCAGTATTTTTTTAAGAGTAAAAAAATGAACATTTGGAAGACTCCACTCTTTACCACACTTTATAAAATCATTACATAGCCCTTCAGCCCCTTTTAAAGATAAAAAGTGAACAAGTCTGGATCGCCAAACTGCCCAGAAAACCTCTAGACGCCACAATTTCATGAGATTATTAAATATTTTCTATAATCTAGTCTAAATAAAAATTTTCCTTTAAATTTGGTTTTAGTTACTATTCTGGAGTTACTCAGCAAAGTTGTACTTTAAGATTTGTCTTTGGTGCCCTTCACATTGAATTAATGGTGCTCACTGCCACCAGCACCTGCCCTCATTTCCAGGTCATGATTCTTTCATGATGCTTCTCTGGCTCTCTAGAATTCCAAATTCATCTTGACCTTGCTGGGCAGGGATTTATACCTTAACACCCTACAGTCTATTGAAATTATGCCCTGTGGGCTTTAAAAAGTTAGTGTTTAATTATTTAATTTTTCTACTTGCTTTTGGAGAGCTCCTGTTATTTGACAGAAGTTCAAAGTTTCACTTATTGTTTGATACGTAAATTAGAAAGGAGTATTACAACCTATTTAAAGTACTAAAAAGATGATACTTGAAATAATAATAATGTCACAAACAACAGTTAGGAAATTTACCCAAGGCTACATGGTCATTAAGTAGCAGGGTAGTTTCATGCCAAAACCCAAATTCTTAACTGTTACACCAAAAATTAATTTTTAGTATCTGTGCATACTACACGTATAATTGGCTCTCTCATGTTCTAATCTTTTTAATATAAACTTATTAAACTAAGTTTTAAGTGGTTAGGTCATAAAAATAATATAGTTAGGAATAAATGGTTGAATACCACACATCCCAGATGGAGGATCACAGATCTTTCCCTTGATGTGGTCCATTTTTCTTCAAATGGTGTCACTGATTTCACTGGGGACCAGCGTGGATCACCACTTCTAGAGGACTTAGGAGTTCAGATTCTACCAACTGACTGACATTATATTAGAAAGTTATCTTTATTAATAAGCTGTGATACTAGAAAGGCAACAAAATTAAGTGTCCTTTTCTGCTGGAGATTTTTTTCCCTCTTTGTAAGCCTGAGTTCCAAAATCCATCTGAATTCAGATTTTGTTTCTAACATTAGTTTTAAATAAAAAATGGTCATAATATGTTTCTTAATGTTGATTTATGCCAGTCCCAACCATGCCGAGGGAGAAAAAAGATGACAGTCAAGTTTGTACTTCAAGTACATAAGGCCTTTTATGTAAACTGCCGCTCTGAAGTATTTTTTAAAAAATAGTCATGGGAACCGCAAATACCACTTTATGCTCTGAATCAAATATGAAGGAATCAAATAAAATTATTTTTGGTAGCTTTTTCCTTTTAATGAGAAAGTGTTTCCCAGGTGTTACATACACGCCTAGTGCTGCATGTTCTCCCGAGATATCCTTCACAGAAAATATCATTAAGCATTTTTCTGAAATTATCACGATAAATGATTCAATAGATGTGGCAATCACAAATAATATGAGTTAGGGAAAGAAGGCTCAGTACCACAGTAAAATGAGCCTAAATAGGTGAAAATTGGAAAGAGAGAAAAGCTAGAAGTTAACTAATTCGTGGTGAGTCTCAGAAATGGGAAAAATAACAATTACACGTTGTGCTAAAATAAGACAAAAAACAAAGGTCAAGTAGTGTCAGGATCAGATGCTTCTTTCCAAAGTTTCAAAAAGATGGGTAGAATATTAATGATTTTGTACAAAATGGAAGACCAGAAAATTACCTTCTGTAAAATTTTCTTTGAAAATATTCTTAACTTTAGTGTTGACTTGCTCATCATTGTATTTTGAGTATCTTCTTAGAAGGAGATCTACATATACACTGGATTTTATAAGTGGAAATGTATGAAGAATTGTGGAGTTAAAGGGAAACTTCACAGTTCAGCCATCTTTTTCTGTTTATTCAATATTCCTTCATCCATCAACAAATATATTCTTCAATAATGGGCCAATAGAGTGAATAAGTAAGTAAAAATCCTTGCTTATATTCTGGTGGGGAGATTCAAACAAATGTAAATACGTAAAATGGTGATAAGGGTTTTATAGAAAGAAAAAGGTAAGGAGAGGTGATAGAGAATGGACATAGTTGTATTATTAAATAAGATGATGGAGGGAAGGTTTCATTGAGAAGATGACATCTGAGTAAGGCCAGATGAAGGTAAGGGCTGACACCTGAAGTATCTAGTAAAAGAATTGCTCAGGAACACTAAATGCAAAGAGCCTGAGATGGTGGTGTGTGTGCCTGGCTTCAGGGAAGGTACCAGCAGTATAGAGCATGCCAAAAGGCCCACTCTGGGTAGAAAAATCACTGAAAAGATGTCCTGTTTTATGCACTGATGCAGGATTTCAGTCACGGATACCCATAGGTTGTATGGGGTCCCAGGCAAAAAATTTCTGTGGGCCTCCTTCATTAACAATTTGGTTAAATTGTATTACACTTGAATGCATGAAGATTTAGAATAACTAGCAGGTAAGAGGTACTTATGTTCATTATGAGCAACCATCCGGGCTGCAGATGGGGCAGGGATTATTATTCAGCCCCTTTCCGAGCCCCTGGTACCCAGACCTTTATAAGAGGCACTTTCTCCCAACCTGTTAATTCTGTTGCCTGTTTAATTTGTCCTGCTGCCTAATCATCAATTCAATCTCTAGCTCTTGGTAAGACTCTGGCGCTGTTCCGATGCAATTTTATTAGACCAACTAATGTAGTTGAAGCAGAGACACCAGTTAGACTATTGCAATAGCCCAGAAGACAGAAGATAGTGATCAGCTGTACCAAATGCTACTGATACTTCAAAAACGATGAGGACTGAGAAACAATCATTGGATCATCAGTCTTCCCTGATTGTTCACGTTGACTAATGAGTGAACACCACAAGACATGGGAGAATCCTTGATAAGCACTCATCCCATACATTCACAACTCTAGCTGTTATATTGCTGCTTAAGGTTCACAATGTCCAAAACTTAAGGATGTGTTCATGCACTAGTTTAGTTTTTATCTTTTGATAGCACCACAAAGAACACTGACATGGCAAATCTTCTTCCTTCATCGAACCTCTTAGGAAAAGAGATTTGACTGTACTAGAGGCTGGAAACACAGGAGCTATCTAATAGTCCCTGCCCCATCTACAGCCAGGTGGCTGCCATATTGAACCCCATACCTGGTTAGGCAAAGGCACCTATGTGCTTCTTGCTTTGGTGCCACAGTCACCCAGAATGTGGGTCACTCAGGCTAGCAGGTAGAGGTAAGTAGAGACATGTGTTAGGCAGTTCCTGACATTAGAAAATGGTTAGAGAGGCAGTGACTGTGGAATGACCCCCAAAAATAGAACCTTGGAGCTAGACATTATGTATGACAGAAATATATTCTACATGCAGAACACAGCTGCAGTGTGGTTCAGATGAACTAATGTGAAGTATTATGCTACATAAATTTAAAATAGCATTATGATTATAGTTCAGGGAGCATTTTGTTTCACACCTGTCATATATTTGATGGCATTGAGATATCTCTGGCAAATGAGATGCAGAACTCAAAATATCAATCAAGGCTGCAGACAAAATTTTCTCTTTCTGTTTTATTTTCTTGAAATTCTTTTAAAGAAATAACTTAAGCAAACGACATATCCAACAAGGGGTTAACATCCAAAATATATAAAGAACTCACACACCTCAACACCCAAAAAGCAAATAACCTGATTAAAAAATGGGCAGAAGATATGAACAGACACTTCTCCAAAGAAATTCAGATGGCCAACAGGCACATGAAAAGATGCTCCACATCACTAGTTATCAGGGAAATGCAAATTAAAACCACAATGAGATATCACCTCATACCAGTTAGGATGGCCAACATAGAAAAGACTAGGAACAACAAATGCTGCCGAGGATGTGGAGAAAGGGGAATCCTCCTACACTACTGGTGGGAATGTAAGCTAATTCAACCATTGTAGAAAGCAATATGGAGGTTCCCCAAAAAACTAAAAATAGAAATAACATTTGACCCAGGAATTTCACTCCTAGGAATTTACCCAAAGAATATAATTTCTCAGATTCAAAAAGACATATGCACCTCTATGTTTATTGCAGCACTTTTTACAATAGCTAAGATCATGGAAGCAACCTAAGTGTCCATCAGTAGATGAATGGATAAAGAAGAGGTGGTATATACACAATGGAATACTACTCAGCCATAAGAAAGAAACAAATTCTACAATTTGTAACAACATGGATGGAACTGGAGGATATTATGCTCAGTGAAATAAGCCAGGTGGAGAAAGACCAGTGCCAAATGATTTCCCTCATTTGTGAAGTATAGCAATGAAGCAAAACTGAAGGAACAAAACATCAACAGACTCACAGACTCCAAGAAAGGACTAACAGTTACCAAAGGAGAGGGGTGGGGGAGGGTGGCTGGGGAGGAAGGGAGAAGGGGATTCAGGGGTGTTATGATTGGCACACATGGTGTGGGGAGGATCAGGGGGAAGACAGTGTAGCACAGAGAAGGCAAATAGTGACTCTGTGGCATCTTACTACACCGATGGGCAGTGACTGCAATGGGGTATGGGGGGGACATGGTAACAGGGGTGAATGTAGTAACCACATTGTTTTTTCATGTGAAACCTTTGTAAGAGTGTATATCAATAATACCTTAATAAAATAAAAAAAAAGAAATAACTTGAGCATTTGGTTCAGGTTATAAATAAGAAGCATCCAGGGATAAGACCCATCCATGAGTCAGCATGAGTCAGTAATTCAGTAAGCCTGGGAACTGGAAATGAGTTGGAATATAATAACTTTCTAGCACTTAAATGTGAATAAAGCTTTTGAATGCCTGAAATTTCAAATGTCTGTGGTTGTCTGTTTGAAGACGATTTTGTAACACAAAGTAATTCAGGGAAAGGTCTTTCAGATGGGACAAAAAGTTGCTACCCTGTCACATTAAAAGAATTATTTCACCTGACTAACTCAAGCATGATGAAGTAAGAAGTTTAGCATGTGAAATCCTGGAACACCCACCACTAGTGAAAGCTTAAGATGAAACTCAAAATAAACCATTTCAGGGACAAACTTTAACAAACTTAATATTATAAAACGAATGGAACTTTCAACTTTTCAAACCCTATGACCATATAAAGAGAGGTGCCCACATAGTGAATCAAATAGCTACATTTAATTTCATCAGTGGCTTCAGATACATGGACAGTAGGGACTATGGTGATAATGGTAAAGACCTCTAATTGGTTGTGAATTATTCCTGTTATAGAAAAACAAGCAAACAAATAGGCCAATAATTACCCATTATCAACTACTGAGCTAATTAACTCAGAGATAAAAATAGGGACACTGAGAAGTTATAAATTATAAGAAGTAGCAACATTCCAAGAAACTAAAAACAAAACAAAACAGGATAACAGTCACAGACCAATCAGAATGGGTGAAACAGTAATTCAGGAAAGATACCAGCTGTAGCTAATCAATAGTCTTACTGGTAAGTATCTGCTGAATACTAATCCAGGTTATGAGTAAATTCATCCAGCAAGTTAATGATATAAGTGGGACTAATTTCACCTACATTTGCTGAGTAACTCTCCCTTTCACATACAAAAATTTTGTTCATCTTTATTTGTTGGAATTTGAACTCTATGTCACAAGCTGTTTGGAAAAGTATACTAATTGTTTAGGCTGCTGAGAAATAAAGTTTTTCAAACAAGAAAAATTAATTTGGATAAGGGTAGACAATAATAGATTAAGTAGCAATTATTTCTCAAGGCCCTTGTGAAAGTGTGATAGCTACATATTTGACTCTAGTAAAAGGAGTAGAAACTGACTCAGTTTGTAGGATACATGGAAGACTCAGCTAGTGTATATGCTTTGCTGTGACTGAGTAATCTGTGGTTTGTGTTGAGAGATAAGATCAGCATCACTGGTTTCTTATTTATGATGCTGTAACTCTAACAGCAGCAATTGGAATTACTGATATGGCAGCCAATATCTTACCCCACTTCTAAATCATAAAGTTGGCTGTAAATTACAGCTTGATGACTCTGTATTGTATTCAAGCTCCTTCAAACCCACTTGTGTTGTAGGCCAGCGCTAGATTCTAAGAGCTTCATGATAAACTCTTCATCTGAACTGGGAATTATAAAGTAATTGCTGTAGAAAAAGAAGTGTAGGAGAGAACATGGGCCCTTTTTCTTCTCCTTAACTATTATTTTCAATCTGATTTATCTTATTAAATAACATGAAAGGTTTTTTGATTTTCATACATTACTTATAAATACGTGAGGCCTAGCCCATGTTTTTTTATTTTTATAGAGTACCTGGAAACATAGCATTTTTGAAATAGGCAAAATTCAGTTTTGCAAGATGTAAAGAGTTCTGGAGTTTGGTTGGACAAGAATGTGCGTGTACTTACTACTGAAATGGAGATTTAAAAATGGTTAAGATGGTAAATTTATGTTGTGTGTATTTTGCCATAATTTTTTTAATGCCGGGAAAAAATAGGCAAATGACAAGCAGAAAGCAATGACATGCTTGGGAAGCTCTGAAGTCGCTTCACTCATGCAAAGTCCCACAAGTAATTTAAAGTATCATTAGTTGTGCAACTTCTTAATCAATCAGTCTTTTTTAAAGCACCCATAGTAACTTATTTCCTGTAGGGTGGAAACAGAGGTTTTTTTCTGTTTTGTTCAGTGCTATATCCCAATTGCCTAGAATAGTGATTGGCACAGAGCACACAACAAATATGAAGCCACATTTCTTATTTTCTGTTACATAATCCGCTAAAAGTAAAAAAATAAAAATAAAAAGCCAGTTCATGAAGACAAATATTTTTATGACGCTCAATTCTAGAGGAAATGTTATTTCAAAGCCCTGTTTTTGAGCATAATACGCAGCCCATTTCAAAATATTGTTTATGCAACCGTGTTTTACATTCCGTAACAGTGTCACCCAAAATGATATCCCACACAATTTGCTGCTTTCTGGAAATTTCGCAGGGATGTTGAATGCAGAAAAATTTGGACTGCAGCAAGATTGGGAGGGTCGAGGTTACACCTCCCCCACTTTTCTTTATAGCATGAATTCTCATAACTTTTATTAACTCAATGAGCATCAGGAACTACCAAGAGGGGAATTACAACATGCTGCACTTCCCAAATCATAGAGCATTGTGAGTATGTGTATTTATCTGGTACATGTGAAATATTTCCTGGAAAGAATGTTCTCAAGCCCAACATTTCACACAACAAGAGTCTGAGAGATGCTGTTCCAGTTATGAACCAAAGAGTGTTGATTCTAAGTCAGTGACACCATTTGTTAGGTGAAACCATATTAAATTTCTGCTTAGTTGGTCAATGTGGCCCAGGTGTCCTTTTGAATGATTTCATCAGGTTAACATTTACAGAATCTCAAAGAAATCCATAAATCCCCTTTGGTATTAATTCAGCCTCTGACACTAAGGTATGCGTGGGGAAACATTTTTCTCAGGGCAATTATTAAATCATACACAGCCTGAGAGTGACATTCTTCCTTCTTGTTATTTTTATCATAACTTTCTAACATTCATCTCCAAAGTTCAGCTCAGTTGTTTTTTTCATGATAAAAGCAATTCACCTTAATTTAGTTTCTTCAACATGACACTGCTGTTTTTCTGTTCAAGAACAAGTAGGAAAACATTTTATTTGGGGGTCATGTTTTTTGTATTATATTTGAAATACATTGCACGAAGATTCAGGTATACCTTCTTCTTTCTAGGTGATGTGTACTCCATAAATTCTGTTTAAACTGATGTTTTGTTAGACGGTTTTATTGAAACATATGATTACCATGTTTTATATTAAGCTACCCAAGAGCAAATTCTTTTGGTAAGCACAAGAATCCTGCCTTATTTTCAAAGGATATATGTGTTTGATTATTTTCATAAAGTAGGATGCAACTGCAACCATGCTATTTTAGCTGCAGTGGTATCGGTTAAAACATGATGATAATTCAGAATTTCCAAGGAGATTTGTCCCTATGTTCATTGAATCCTTGTAATTATCCTGTAAGGTAGATATTATTATAAAATAAATAATGATACTGAGAATCACAGAAGTCTAAGTGACTTGCCCAAGTTTCTACAGTTAGTAAGATGAGCTGAACCTTAAGTCTAGGTTTACAAGTCCAGTTTTGATTCTTCTTTCATTAGGCTATAGCTACTTATATTCTTCCTAAAAATATGATGTAATTCAAACAATGCAGTGAGTATTTGTATGATGAATTGTTAGAGAAGGAACTGATGGATCAAAGGATACATACATTAAAAACTTTGGGTAAATATTGTCAAACTCTTTCCAAAGGCTGAGCCAATTACATTTTCACACAGGAGTTTCTGTATTTCTTGTGCCCTAGGCAGCTGTCTGTACTATTAAACATTAAAAATATTAATAAGTTGTCCTTCCAGTAATTTTGAGTTCTTAAGTAGTGAGTTATTTTGAGGAACTTTTATGTTTTTAGAGATATGTATGGCTATGTTTTTATAAAATACTCTTGCACTTTTTAGAAACACTGTTAGTTTTCTCTTACAGATTTGTAAAGACTCACTGTACCTTAAGGAGATTAGCCTTAATTTTTTGGCATATAAATTAGTGTGGAACCAAATTCACCTTTATGACGACACTCTTCTTATCCCCTCACACTCCAATATACTTTAGTGGGAGAGTGGGGGTGGAATACTAGCTAATATACTGGGAATTTTGCATAACCCGTGGTCTATTTCATCTGTGTCTTGGTCTGTCTTTGGAGTTACTTGCTTTATTTCCCAACAGATTTTCTTTTATGTCAAAATATGGATGTGCTCATGGGAAAGTGTCACACATGCAAAAGTCATCTGCTATGAGTGTCACAGAAGAAAACAGTTTAAGAAAGATTTATCTAGTCCAGCATCCCTCTTTCATACCGTGGGGGTGGAGATGAATAAGTGGGAGTGGAAGGGAACCCACGTTCATGGAGGTTAGGTGACTCCCCAAGTCACAGGATTAAAGAGCAGCAGAGCTTGAAAACCCTCTTTGGAGTCCTCACATTTTTACCCCCACTCTCCAACACAGACATTCTACAGCCTTGGCACTGTGTTTCTTTTTCAGATCCAAGCAAGGAATAACAGCACCCTAAGAAGCTCTGCAACATTCTTGATACAGTTTCCCATAAAAATCCCCTTGACAATCAGCTAACACGAAGCATTCACACGAGTTTATTTGGGAATTGGCCGCTGCTCTGTTTGTGCTGTTGCTGCTGAAATAGTTTGAGTCTGAAATCACTAGGGCTGTGGTTACATTTCTTTGGCCAGAGGATATTGTGAAAGCCTCCATCACCACAGAAACAGATGAATATGCCTCCGATCATACTGGAAAAAAAGTGAATTGGTGACAGCAGTCCGAGCTGCTTCATGGGAGGCCTGGAGTATGACTCAGGCTCGTGAGCTGATGTCCCCAAACAGGATGATCCATTTCCTTTCCTGCTGGTCTTAACTGCTGCGTGCAGGGTCCTTTGTACGATGACCAGATTCCTGGAAAAGTTATTTTTCTACTAATTACTTTTCAGATTTCTGATAGTTTTCATGAAGAAAGGCTGGCCTCATTATCCTATCTGGAAAAAGAAACTAATTTCTTGAAGTTAAGGATTAAAATTCCTAGGTTCTGATTCTTGAGTCATAATCTTTTCCTTTCCTCTAATATCCCACAATAATAGAAAATTCACAAGACACAAACAAAACCCAAAGAAATCACCCACTGTGCCAACACCAATATTAACTAACTGTTGACATTGTAGTGAACAGGTAGTTTCTTTTCTATGAGTTTATGTCTTATGGCCTTTAAAAGCTTTGCTTTAATTAAAGGTAGCCTAAGAGCACACAGGATAATTATTTTTATATACTCACATAATACTGTAGTTTCATTTGGTGAAACATTCATCTCCAGGTTATGAAAAAACTGAATACATAATGTGACCGTGGCTGAATGAGGCTGATTACAGAAGACACATCCTACAGCGGGCTCCTCAGTTAACTTAGTCATGAATCTTTCAGCAAAAAATCACTAAGCTTTTTGGCTTTGTTTTATTTACCCATCTCTAAAATGGGGTTGATGATCCCTAAATTCTTTTTAAAACCCATACTTTTATGATTCCACTCAAAAGCAAACATAGGAAACCCCCCAACCCAAACACCCAATTTCATAAGCATGTGAGAAGCAAGACGGACTAGTGAGGAGGTTGTAGTTTACCATCTCGGGAGCATGAACAGCATCAGACTAAGTGGGTATTTTTAGTTACAGATATATTTTGGTTTTCAGAGAAACCAAGAAAATGACACTTCCATTGGGAGAATGCTATTTGTTGCATAGTTCAGTGTTTTAAAATGTGGTAAGAGTCCTGAGAGGCTTCTGGCATGTATCAAGATGGCATCTTTTTTTTCTTGTAAATAATGACCTCATGGTATTAAAAAACATGAGTTCTTTATAGAAAACTCATACAATTCCAAAAAAAGCACCAAGATGATGTAAAAAATGACTCCAAATCCTAACACCACAAAATAACTAGAGTTAGCATTTGATGAGCATCATTACAAATATTGTCTTTGTATTTATATAGAGAAAAAGATGGACAAACAGACTAACATGAATGTGGCAAGGAAGAATGACAAATAGGCATAGTATGCACATTCCAGCTTTATAGACTGGATTAATTTCATAATATTGTGATCATCCTATATATACAAAGTTAATAACATTTTACAGTTTAAATATACTTGAACCTAATGGAAAAAATAAGGAAACTGAATTTGAAGGGAAGGAAATGCTGAACTATATTCATATCAATGCTTCTTCAAGCCAAGGGATAGAGGAAACAATTATAAAAAATATAAAAGTGTTGACTGTAATGGGGTTGGTGGGGGGGACCTGATGAAGGGGTTAGATTAATACCCATAATATTGCACATATAATTGTAGATTAATGATACCAAAATAAACTATAAAAAATATATTAAAATGTTATAATCAATTTTTTCTTTAATTTCTTTTTTCAATTTCCTGGAAAGTTGACTCTCTGATATAAAAGACAAGTTGCTCAGGGAGAATCTTACATTCTTCCTCCATTTCTTCCCCCATCTCATTTTTTTTTTGGTTTTATTACCATGATTGTTTTTTAAGATTTCTGCAGACATAATTTTTACAGCTGTTTCATATTTGTTGTGTGTTCAATTGATTAATGATCATCAGTTCTTTTCCCAAACTGAGTATTTTATTTTAATTCATCTCTTGATAAATTAGTCTAATTTAATCCACAATACAAGTTTTCAAGAAGGGCTCTGGTTGCTATCCTCAAACTCTCTCATTCAAAATTGTCAACCTCATGCCTTTATACCTGAATTATGATTTTGCTAGATAGAAATTCTAGGATAATAGATTTTTTTCTCCCTGAATTCTATAATTAATAGTTACAGTTCCATTGTGTTATCAGATTTAATGTGCTTTAATAGTGCTTTGATAAAACACTTAGAACAGTGCCTGGGAAGCACACTAGAAAGTTTACATAAATGTTTTTTAATAAATAAAAATCTGAGACCAGATTTCTTTTTAACCACTTTATAGGTGTGTTGCTTAATTTGTTTAGAGGCTTGAAGATATTTTTCTTTATAATTACATTTAAATATTTCGAAAAATATTGATTATTCTGCATCAACATTTCTTGGAATATGATGCATCATTTCAAATAGCAGATTGTTTTCATTTTGGGGAATTTTCTTCTTTTATATCTCTGAGTACATTTTCCCACTGTATTTATTCATGTTTCTATTTCAGGGACACCAATTTTGCTTCGATTGTTTCAACTCTGCTTCTGCATATTGATAAACATCTCAATCTCTGTATTTTTCTTCTTGTGTTAACTATAATTATCTTTAATCTTTCCATATAATATTTTTAGTCAAGAATGTCTTTCCTCTTTTTTGTTCTTTTTAATTAATTTATTAAATATGTAACAGTGGCTGTTATTAAGATGTTTTCATAGATTTTTAGTCACTATTTTTCTCTTATTCTATTGTTTCATTATCTTTTCTTTGATTTCATTTTTCCAGCTTTATTGAGAAGTTAATGACATGTAACATTGTGTAAGTTTAAAATGTACAATGAAATTATTTAATATACTTACATATTGTGAAATGATTACCAAATAAGATCAGTTAACATATCTATCAACTATATATTTACAATTTTTGTGTGCATATGGCGAGAGCATTTAAGATCTACTCTCTTAGCAACATTCAAGTAACAATACAGTATTGTTAACTATAGTCACCATGTTTTACATTAAAGCCCAGAACTTATTCATCTATAACTGGAAGTTTGTACCTTTTGACTAAATCTCTCTATTTACTCCCAACACCCTGCCTATGCCAACCACCATTCTACTTTTTGTTTCTGTTGAGTTTAGCTTTTTTAGATTCCACATATAAGTGAGATCATACAATATGTGTCCTACTCTTTCACATACAATATGTGACTTATTTCACTTAGCAAAATGTCTTTAGGTTTCACCCATGCTGTCACAGATAGAAGGATTTCCCTCTTTTCAAAGATCAAATAATATTCCACTGATATTTCCTTCATCTGTTCATCCACTGATTGACATTTTGGTTACTTCCATGTCTTAGTTATTGTGAATAATGCTGCAAGGAACATGGGGTGCAGATATCTCTTTGAGATAGTGATTTCATTTCCTTGTCTATCTGTGTTTTCCTGTAGTTCACTGAATTTAAGGGGATTATTCCAAATTCTTTGTCAAACAATTCATAGATCTCCATTTATTTAGGGTCAGTTATTGAAACTTCATTAGTTTTCTTTGCTGGTGTCATGTTTACCCAATTATTTGTGACCCTTGTGTTGGTATCTGTGCATTTGAGGAAGCAGTCTTCTCTTCCACCAAACTTCAGAAACTGGGTGGGGCTGTCTGACATGCTCCTGTGCCCTAGTGGGTTACATGATGCGCTCTGCTCCTTCTTGGCACCTCTGACCAGGCTTCCTGGTTTTATGGGGCTGGAGGCTATGCTCAGTATTTGGATGGGACCAGTGACTTGCTTCTCTGTCCAGATGTAGCTCTAGAAGGGGCTTTGCAGCCATGAAGGCCCACTGGCCAAGGACCTGTACTGGGCAGGACTACTGACCCAACTTCCTGTGTTTTCAAACCCAGGCATACAAATATAAATTCTCAAGACTGAATAAATTTTCTGTTAAGTGTCATCCCTAAGAAATTTAGAAACAGAGCCATACTGTAACAGAATCTTGAGTTCTTTTCCTTAACAACTATTTTCCAAGTGGCATTAGGGCCTATTTCTTCTGGTGAATTTTTATTGAGTTTTTACAGTTTTTTTTACAATTTCTGGTTCACTTAGATGTTGGGAGAGAAATTTTCTCTAATTCAATTTTGCCAGCTGTGTCTAGAAAAGCAAATGAATTGATATTTCTTTTCTTTTTTTCTTTCTTTGTCCTTTCATCCCCTTCCTTTTTCACATTATTATGGTTTATTTTAATTTACCTTCTTTGTAAATGTAATACACTTACATGATCTAAAAGGTAACAAGTTTATTAAAAAGGTATGTCTCATTCCTATTCCCACCCTTTAAGTTCCCATGCATGTCCCATAAGTAATAACTTCTGCTACTTTCACATATACGCTTTCAAAAGTTCTTTATGCATATAAAAGCACAAATGAATACAACATCTAATTTTTCCAATTTTACACAAAACAGGCCAGTTAGAAACGCTGTTATGCATATTTTTTCAGTGTTTTGGAGATTTTTCCATATCAGAACATAGAAAGCTCCCTCATTATTTTTTACAGCAGCCTCAAATTCCATTGCATGCATATAACACTACTTTATTTAGCTGGTTTACTATTGGAAGACATTTGGGTTGGTTTCCAATTTTGATGTTATAAATACTACCAAAAAATATTTCACGAAATTCTTAATTTGATGCTCATACATTTGCAATCCCCATTAGCTATGTATGTGAGTGTTTTCCTACAGCTTCACCAACAGGGTTTTCTTCAAACTCCTGTATTTTTGCTTATATGATCAGTGAAAGTGATATATTAGTATTGTTTTAATTCACATATATGAATTTGCATGTATTTGGGCATGTTTTCACTGTTTAAAGGTGTTTAAAGAAGGGGAGCCCCATCCTGGGGCAAGTTGCTTATGAATCTGGCCAGGGCATGCACTCTGCTCCCTCTACCCATGTCCTCCAGCAGGAACTCCATGGTCAGATCCGTGGTGACTGACAGGCACCAGATCAGTTAGGTACCAGGAACCGAGGGGAGGAGAGAATGGCTGTTTTCTGTCCACCCCTTGCCCTGGATGGACTGGAGGCTCTGCTGCATAAACATCCATTGGTTTATAAGTGGATGAAGGCCAGGCAGGAAATTCTGGAAATTCTTGGTGAAAACTTCCATTTACCCCACAAAAGGCCATTTATATTTTCTTACTCTGTGTTCATTTATCCATTGGGTTCCTTGTATTTTTTCAATTTCAAATAGTATGAAGATACCAATAGCTCATCCTCAACTCAATGGTTGGGGTGCTCTGTTATTGAGGCAGATTGTTATCCACAGTGGGCATTAAGTTGAAGAACCACTGAGTCAGGGCACACATACATCTACCTCTGCTATATGTGAATGTGAATGTGGGCTTAATATACATACTTACAACTATCACTTATGATGGTGATCTTTTCATCTGAGACTGCAAAAAGGTTCCTTTTTTATGTCTTATTATGATGTCATTCCTTCCTCTTCTCATTGCTTAAAATTGGTTTTCCTCCCAGTACTAAATGGTCCATTGTGGGACAGCTGACTCTCATGTGCTATAGAACTAGATAGCTACCTTGAAAAAGACTATAAATATCAAGTGGTCCTGGTGGAAAAAAGGCAAGTTCTGCCCAAAGCAATTTCAGTCATTATCTTAAGAGGGAGCAATTGACTCCAATATCATAAATGATGTTATTTTCATTTTCTAAAATTATATTTGGATTTTACAAGGGAAAGTTGATGCATACACAAACACATACACACATCATCCGATGGCTTTCCATCTTGATAGAGGTAAAAAAATCATCTATTTTTACATTTACATATCCTTTAAGATACAGAGCAGAATTAAATAAAGAGCTAGCAGAGGTTAAAATAAAAAGCACCTATGTTTTCTTCTTACTTTAAAGCCACCTGAGGCTATATTTCGCTGCCCTGGCAAAATATCTTAGAAAGTTTCAATTTTTTTTTCATTTATTCTTCAATAGTAAATCTTATGGCTCTTTCCCAAGAACAGCCTCAATTCAGAATTAAAAGTCTTATGCAGTATAAGGATCACAATTTCAAACAATATTTTAAAATAAAACTTTCCTCCTTCCTTAGGACAGAACTTTAGACTGGAGCCTGTAGTGGGGAGGAAGGAGGTGGTGGTACGGGGGGGCTGGTGTCAATTCCTTCTCCTCTTCCACCCAGAGCCACCTCTGGTGTGCTGAGCTGGGAAAGCAGAAGGGAGAGGATAACAAAAATGTGCAGGAGGTGTTCTGAATCCTGGAGTTAGTGCTTTGAGATACATATATATATATTTATATATATAAGTAGATAGCAAATGGTAAAATTGGTATTCCTACTAGGAAAATACTAACTTATTTAAGAGAGAGCCCTGAGAAAACTGATTAACAATTTAGAAAAAAAAAGTAAGACCCTTATGTCACAACATACTACAAAATAAAATTAGATTTAGAAAGGAACTGTAACAAACCAAAAAAAAAAAAACACTTAAAAGGATTAGGAGAAAAGTTATATAAATATTTACCTTACTCAAGCTTGGGAAAGGTCATTCTCTGAATAAAAACACAAAAAGGCAGATTGTTAAATTATACTGCATGAAAATTAAGGTATTCTACATATGAAAAATGCTATAAAATTAATAGACAATCTGAGAAAAAGTATTTGCAAATAAATACATAGATAATAGATTAAAAATAATTTTAGAAATAACCATCTAGATAGAAAAATTGAACTTTCAATTGTGCTTAGAAAATGTTTAATGACACAGGAAATTGCTCATGACCTATTACCAATTAAAATTCCACTGAGAATCTGTTAACAAAAACAGACTATGTAATGTCCATGGTGGTTAGCTCTGTGTGATGGGAGTATGGAAACTTTCTTATATTTTTATGCTTTTCTGAATTGTCTCAATTTTCTTTCACACTCAGAAAATTAATATCCTTTTATAATTTTTGTAAGGTCACAAAAATGTCACAAATGGGAAAAATAACACAGTAGGTTACATGTTGTCTAAACTCCATCACTGACTGTGTGTCCTTGAATGAATCATTTTACCTCTCCGCATTTTAGTTCATTTGCTATAAACCTGTGGTTTGAGCTTTAAACCTACGTAATGTTTGGGCATATCAGGAAACATTTTGATGTGGGCAGCTAGAAGTCTATTAGCATGAAGGCTCTTTGCATAATATCCCAAAGTTAGCAGGGAGTCAGGTAGGGGTAGGAATGCTTATTAACCAAGTTGTAACCATGAGCACAGAGGAGTAAGTTTAAGTACACACAATTTCTCTGGGTATTTAAATAAATTCAATTTTGAATTTATTTCTGGCTTATTCCCCATAGTCTTGTGACCTAAGAAAATAAACTTTAAGTAAAAACCATAAAAATAATTTTAGTAAATATTCTGTAAGGTAATAGAGCATAAACTGCCTTACTCAGAAACCCAGGTGTTTCTCCCAGCACCACAGGGAAGCTTCCATCCAGCCCCACAAAGTCAGGGTGAGAGATGATGCCCGGCAAGAGAGGATGGAGTAGCCACAATGCCCAAAAGATCCATTTGATTAGACACACTAATAGGTCCTCCTAGAGGGATTTTGGAGAGGAGCAGCTTTTGCAGAAGGTTAGAAAAACACACCAACAGTGGGAGCAAGTGTACATAATATGTATTTACTCAGTGCAGACTCGACATGATCTACTGAAAGAGAGAACAAAGCAAAGCCTGGACTGGCTGCTCACTTACTGTTTTATCTTGCAGGGGCCACAACTCTTTACTCTTAATGATATCTGCAAGGCAGTGCCAACATAAGGAATTGTAAAACGATTATAAAGCAACCAAAATGAATTTGAGAGTTAAAATAAGACCAAATTCAAATTGTGAACATTCTTCATGATATTTCCATATGTATAAACAAGCATGTAGAATTTATGCAAATTGGGTTATATTACACTATTTGGCAATACACTATATTACACTATTAACTTTTTCACCCAGAGCTATTCATTGACAGCTTCCTGGAAGATACATATCATTCAGTTTAGAGGCTGCATAGTATTCCATTGTATGAACAGGTCATATTTATTTAACCAGTCATGTATTGATGGAGATTCATTCATTCAACAGTCTTTATTGAGCACATACCATGTGATAGGCAACTGTGCTGGACATTGTGGTACTACAGTGAGCAAAGTAGATGATTTCTTCTGTAAAGAGCATATAACCTGGTGCAGAGCTTCCAAACACATGCACAGAGACAAAGGAGATCCTGATCTCTTTTGCTCTCACAGCAAATGGGCAGGGCCCACTGAGAGAGCAGGGAAGAATTTGATTCAGTTGCCTCTGACTGTGAGAAGTCCTGTTCCGTGCTCCACAGAGCAGGGAAGCCATTAATGAGGCTGTCTGTGGTCCTTGTAGACTGAGCTGAATGAGTGCACCAAGCACATGCTGCTCCATTATGACATGGAGGAAAGATCAAGGTCAAGGAGGTGCTTCCTACTTGGACATATACATGAGTGGCCAGGTGCAGAGCTCACCTCTGCTGCCCATTGTACCTGAGGACCTGTGGAGCTGTTGAAAGAACGTATATTCCAAGAGCTAAGGAACAGGCTGAAAAGACCAGCGTGTGCCTGATGTGCTACTGGGGGAAAGGAGGCCAGATGGGGCACCTGGCAATGGCAGCTCCAGGTAACATCCTCCATTTCTGTTTCCACATATCAGAAAATTCTATACATCTGTTGTTTTTTTTATTAAAGTATAGTTGTTATGTGATATTGCATTGGTTTCAAGTATACAACATAGTGATTTAACATTTATCTACATTATTAAATGCTCACACCAACTAGTTGTAGTTACTATCTGTCAATAAAGAAAGATGTTACAGAACTACCGACTATATTATCTATGCTGTACTTTCATCCCCATGACTAGTTTATATTTATGCTTGAGATTTTGGGTCTCTTTATCCACTTTATCTGTTTCACCCATGCACCCCAACTACTCCCCCATGGTAACCACCAGTCACTTCTCAGGTTTATGTTTTGTTTTGCTGTTTTGTTCATTTTGTTTTTCTTGTTTTGTTTTGTTTTTAGATTCCATGTGTAAATAAAATCATATAGTATTTTCTTTTCTCTGCTGGCTTATTTCATTTAGCATAATACCCTGTAGGTCCATCCATGTTGCAAATGGCAGAATTGCTTTCCTTTTTACGGCCGAATAATATTCCACTGTATAAATGTACACATCTGCTTTATCCATTCATCTATTGATGAACACTTTGGATGCTTCCATATCTTGGTGATTGTATAATAATAATGTATAATGAATAATAATAATGCAGCAATAAACACTGGGGTGCATATAACTTTTTGAATCAGGGATTTTGTTTTCCTTGGGTAAATTCCTAGAAGTGGAATTACTGGGATGAATGGTATTTTTAGTTTCAGTTTTTTGAGGAACCTCTATACTGCTTTCCATAATGGCTGCACCAATTTACATTCCCTCCAATAGTGTAGGACAGGTCCCTTTTCTCCACATCCTCACCAAGACTTGTTATTTCTTGTCTTTTGGATTGTGGCCATTCTGACTGGTGTGAGGTGGTATTTTATTTTGGTTTTGATTTGCATTTGTCTGATGATTAGTGATGTGGAGCATCTTTTCATGTACGTATTGGCCATCTGTATGTCTTCTTTATAAAAACATCCATTCAGTTCCTCTGTCCATTTTTTAATCTGATTGTTTTTCTGGTGTTGAGTTACATGAGGTCTTTATATATTTTGGATGTCAGCCCCTTATTGGATATGTCAATTGTAAATAAATTCTCCCAAAATATAGGGTGCTTTTTGTTTTGTTGATGGTTTCCTTTGCTGTACAGAACCATTTTTAGTTTGATATAGTCCCACTTGTTTATTTTTGCTTTTGTTTCCCTTGCCTGGGGATATGTATCCAGAAAAAATTACTCCTGCTTATGTTTAAGAGATTTTTGCCTATATTTTCTTTTAAGAGTTTTATGGTTTCATGTCTTATATTTAGGTTTTTAATCCATTTCGACTTTACTTTTGTGTATAAGGTTAGATTATACACAATCTAATTGTGTATGTATGTATATAGTTGTCCAGTTTTCCCAACTATTTATTGAAGAGATTACCTCCAGCTTTATTCTTTTCTCAGGATTGCTTTGGCTATTCAAGGTCTTTTGTGGTTCCATATAAATTTTAGAACTATTTGTTCTAATTCATTGAAGAAAGTTGTTAGTATTTTGATAGGGGTTGCACTGAATCTCTAAATTGCTTTGGGCATTATGATTATTTCAACAATATTAATTCTTCCTATCCATGAGCACATGATAGATTTCCATTTATTTGTGTCTTCAATTTCTTTCACCAGTGTCTTATAGTTTTCAGAATACAGATCTTTCACCTCCTTGGTTAGGTTTATTCCTAGGTATTTTATTCTTTTTGATGAAATTGTAAATGAATTGTATTCTTGATTTCTCTTTTTGCTAGTTTGCTTTTAGTATATAGGAACATGACAGATTTCTGTATATTGATTTTGTATCCTGTGACTTTGCTGAATCCATTTAATAGTTCTAATAGTTTTTTGGCAAAATGTTTAGGGTTTTCTATATATAGTATCATAACATCTTCAAATAGTGATAGTTTTACTTCTTCCTTATCAATTTGGATGCCTTTTGTTTTTCTTGTCTGATTACCATGGCTAGGATTTCCAGTATTATGTTGAATAAAAGTGTTGAGAGAAGGCATCCTTGCCTTGTTCCCAATTTTAGAGGAAGAGCTTTTAACTTTTTGCTGTTGAGTATGATGTTAGCTGTGGGTTTGCCATATATGGCCTTTATTATGTTGTGGTACATTTCCTCAATACCCATGTTGTTGAGAGTTTTATCGTAAATGGATGTTGAATTTTATCAAGTGGTTTTTCAGGATCTATTGAGATGATCATATGGCTTCTATCCTTCCTTTTGTTAATGTTGTTTATCATATTGATTGATTTATAAATATTGTACCTTCTTTGCATCCCTGGAATAAATCCCACTTGGTTGTGATGGATGATCCTTTTAATGTATTTTTTAATTTGGTTTGCTAATATTTTCTTGAGGATTTTTGCGTCTATGTTCATCAGGGATATTCATCTGTAATTTTCTTTTCTTGTATTGTTTTGTCTGGTTTTGGTATTGGAGTGTTGCTAGTCTCATAGAATGATTTTGGAAGTATTCCCTCCTCTTCTGTGTTTTGGAATACTTTAAGAAGGATGGGTATTAGCTCTTTTTTTAAGTGTTTGGTAGAATTCACCTGTGAAGGCATCTTGTCCATCTGCTCTTGATAGGACTTTTGAGCGGTGGGTCCCCGGAACTGCAGCAACTTCTCTGACAGTGCACAATCATTCTGAAAATTGGAGTATCCTGGATATTTTGAAATGCTTAGTATGAAAACAGTGTAGTGGATTAAAAATATATTAGTATTCTCAAGTAAGGAATTTTAAGGTTTCATTTGTTGAGAGAAGAAAAGGAAAACCTCTTTAGATGCTTTAAATATAAATTCGACTCTTACATCCTGATGGAAAGCATCACCTTCACAGAAACAAGTTGAAATTTCTCATTTAAAAATATTGGAAAATATTTTATTTGGTGCAACAATTGATGTACTCCCTATTTTAAATTATGCTTTTCTTATCATAAACATGGTGTAAAAATTATAATTTTTTACCAAAACCCAGTTAGAAATTAAGTAAATTCCCTTGATTTTATTCCAGTGTCCCATACAAATATTATCAACCATAAAAAAATCTGTCCTATGAAATGATATGTGGTAGGAAGCACTGGCCAATCACTGTTTCTTAAACTATCTGTTGTAAAGGACCAATTTATTCTTACTTCCAGTTTGCTGCAGATATTACTTTTGAAACAAGTTAAAATAGGTGTCAATAAAAGTGAATGACTAGAAAAAGAGAAAAAAAGCCACAAAATACAAATCTCAGTTTTAATTATTAAGTTCAACAGATAGAAATTACCTGGTTAAATTGCTATAAAAGTATAACGTTCACTCCCAATTCCTTACCTTCGTTATCATGTCAGGGACTTACTAAAACCAGTTTCCAGACCAACATTAGAGAGTGGACCATACTTTTATTAACCCAGATCTGTTAACGTTTGACTCAAGATTTGGGCTATTATAAGCAATACCACAATTCATATTGTTAGGCATGCAACTCAATAGATTTTTTCTGATTATTAACTTACAATAAATTCTTAGTAATAATAGAGAATCCTTTAAAAATTCTTCCTTATATTATATAAATCAACTTTTTTTTCTTTTTTTACTGATTATTTCTTACTGTTTACATATGGCTGCTAGCCTTGGCATTTTTGTTGTTAGTTTTATGTATCAGTAGAGTACACACATTTTCTTCAAAACTGATGTATCCTAGCATAGCCAAAGCAATTTTGAAAAAGAATAATAAAGTAAGAGGAATCGACCTTCCCAGTGTTAAGAGGTCAGTCATCAGGACAGTGTGCAACTGGTGGAGAGATAGATACACAGATAAATTAAACAAAACAGACATGCCGGAAATGTCACCCACATACACATGTCTAGTTAAGTTTTGACAAAAGAGCAAAAGCAATTCAATGGAGAAGGGATAGCCTTTTTAATTGGAAATCCATAGGCAAAATATGAACCTCAACCTAAAACTCTCATCTTATACAAAATTAATCTCCAAAAAGGATCATGGACTTACATACGAAGCAGAAAACTATAAAACTTCTAGAAAAAGAAAAGAAAATTTTTAGTATCCAGCATTAGGCAAAGAGTTTTAGACTTGACACCAAAAACATGATCCATAGAAGGAAAAATTGATAGAATGGACTTCATCAAAATTATTATTATTTTTTTGCTGTGAAAGACCATTAATAGATGAAAAGACAAATTACAGACTTGGAGAAACACTTGCAAATCACACATACAAAAAAGATCTTGTATTAAGAATATATAAGGAACTCTCATAATTTATCAATAAAAAATACTTAAAAATGGACAGAAGATACACATAGACATTTAACTGAAGGAGAATATGCAGATGAAAAATAGGCACATGAAAAGAGGTTCCACATCGTCTGAGGGTTAAGGAAAGGCAGAGTGGTACTCAAAGAAGGAGCTAGAGAAAAATCACCATCATCACCATCATCAATAGTATCATCATTTGTCATTAAAAAAGTGCAAATTAAAACCAAAAAAGATACTGCAACACACTTATCAGAATAGCTAAAATTAAAAAAATAGTGTTAATTCTAAATGCTGGAGAGGATGCAAAGAAATTTAATCATTCAGTCATTGCTTTTAAGACTGTAAAATGGTGCAACCACTCTGAAAAATAGTTTAGCCATTCCTTTTAATAATAGCCATTACTTTTACCACACTAAAGACATATATCACAAAGAATTAAAAAAAAATTCTTGTTGAAATGCATACATGAATGCCTGTAAGCAGCTTTTTTCCCCCCTAATTGTCAAGAACTGCAAACAACCAGATGGTCCTTCCATGGGCACATTCATGTCACAGAATGTTACACAGAAAGACTATTGATACAGATGACAACCTGTAGGAACTTCAGAGAAATTATGCTAAGTGCAAGAAACCAATCTCAAAAGTATGCATACTTTGGATATATATATATATATATATATATATATATATATCCACTTATGGAACATTTGTGAGGTGACAGAGTCATAGATACAGAGAACAAATTAGTGGTTGCTATGTGTTAGTCATGGAATTGGGACTGGGACAGAATGTGGCTATAAAGGATTAGGGCAAGGGAATCTTAGAGTGATGGTATAATTAAATATCTCAATTGCGATGATCACACAGAGCTACACATGTGATAAAATTGCAGAGAACTACACACACACACACACACACACACACAAGGGCATGTATAACTGATGAAATCTGAATAAGCTCTCACGGATTGTATCAATGCCAATGTTCTGGTTTTGATGTACTATAGCTAGGCAAGATGTTAACAATGGGAGTGGCATTAAAAGTCATATGTATAATCAATTTTACATTTCAACATTCCATTTTCTAATGACTCAACATTAAAGCACTGGAAAAAAGGTCACACAATGATGTATAGAGGAAGTTGGAAGAATGTTCAAGACAGACGAGACATAACAGCACTTACCAGCATAAATGACATGTACATTGACATCTCAGTTTTATATCCTTATCTTATGGTAAAGAAAAATGGAAGAAAATAAACAAAAGCCTACTAAGAGAAAGGCCAGGCAGGCTGGTGATTTGGCACTCAGTGAAAGCACTCAGCATTCCTTGGTATAGGGCACTGTCCAAATTCATGCCATTATTATGTCTATGACTCCAAAAGCCTTATTGGGTAAAAGCAAGGGGACTTTCTATAAACATTTTTTTATCCAAGATTTCCTAGAATAATAATGAAAAATGATAGTGAAATATTAAAGGAATGGGCACCAAGTAAGGAGATTGCTTTTCTAATGATGCCTGGGTATATTTATACTTTACTTGCTAAGATTTGAAAGAATTCTCATTGCCCATCAGTGATAGTGCTATTTGTTACAATGGAATCACCAGATCACTAAATCATTTCCTTTCTGGAATACTTTTCCCTGAGTTGGTTGGAATGTCTAGGTCTTTCCATCCCTGATGTGTATTGAACCAAAGGGAAAAAAAGACCCCAAAGGAAATATGACAGAAAAAGAATAGGAATTGAAAAGGAAGGGAAAAGATTTGGTTCAAGTGAAAAAACAAACAAACAAAAACAAATCCAGTGTCTTCTCATGAGTATGTCAGAGAAAGCCAGACATACAGGATACAACTCATGGCTACAACTTTCTGTCTTATATCTCAAAGGCAGAAGACAAAAAATAGGAAGCAGGCCTTGCCATAAGAAAACCTGAATGGAAGAGCTTCATCTTTAGGCATCCCAAATGAGGCAACGCACTCACAGTACCAGACATGAAATGGCACGTGTAGGGTGTAGGAAAGGGGTAGAGAGTAAGAATCTATTAGTATTTTCCTTGCATCCTGAATTAAGTCTAACTCTAGATTTTGCTGATTAATCTATTTAATGACTTACTATAAATTTAGAGTAATAACTTTTACTATAAAATAGATTTGTCATCATTTTAAATAAAACCTCTTCAGGTACCCCCAAAAATTATACTTGGCCCAAAACATACATGGATCCTTAAAAAAAAAATGTAGTGGGTGATTTATTTACATTATTAGTTAACTTTGAGAGGATTATGAGGCAGGGGTCCAGTCAGTCCACATCAACCAGTAAATAATAAAAGACAATTCATTGTCCTTATAACAGACAATTAGTTTCCTTGCTTCTCCAAAAGGGATGGATTCTGAAGTGTGGCTAGGTGGTGAAGCCAGTTTGAAAGAGCCTGTTAGAAAGATAGGAGGATGAAAGAAAGAAAGGAAGGAAGGAAAGGAGAGTGGGAGGGAGGAAGGAAGGAAGAAAGGAAAGAGAAGATATTTGTAAGGATATTATTTTCACCTATTTTTAGATAAGATAAGAAGCACTGGAACCCATCTGCCTGGGTTTGAATCCTGGCTTCACCAATTACCACCTGTGTGAACTTTTGAGTAAGTTACTTAACCTTTCTGTTCTTTATCTATAAATTAAGGATAAAAAAATTACTTACTTTACAGTGTTGTTGTGTGGATTAAATGAATATATGTTTTTATTTTTGTAATCATAAAGTGTTAATGACAGTGACTGTTATGGACTAAATTGTGTATCTCCAAAATTCATATGATATAATCCTAATCTCCACTACCTCCAAAGAGACCATATTTGGAGAAAGCATATTTAAAGAGGTTATTATGAGGTCATAGGGGTGGGTTGTAATCCAGTATGACTGGTATCCTTACAAGAAGAAGAAATTAGCACTCATGTACACACACCCTGAGAAAAGGCCATGTCAAGACACAGAAAGAAGACAGCCATGGGCTAACTGAGGAAAGAGACCTCAGAAAAAGAAAAAACCAAGTGTGCTATGCCTTGATTGAGGACTTCCAGCCTTGTTATGGCAGCCCTAGAAACTAACACAATGACAATTAAAGATTTTTCTAAATATCTGGACTTTGAAGGTTATTGTTTTATCTGTAGAACATTATTTATAATCTCTATCGTACATGATAGTTTGTGGTCTAATGGAGAATTAAAATGGGCACCTACAATATTTCTTTGTTAAAGACTTCACATTTAACCTGCTTTCTCTCTGTTTATGTTAAGGTTTATTCTTTTAACTACATATCTTTTCTGCAAGTCATATGTTTAAAATTGTTCTCTGCCACTGAAAAATACACCCTGCTAGAAACTAGCCTACAGGCACTGCAGAATCAAAGGGTCAAGGAAAGATAAGGTTTACCCACTCTACTCAAAGAAGTATCATCATCAATAGCAGATGTAGCACCCATTGAGTATATTAAGGCTTACTAGGGCTCTCTGGAGAATATCAGCAAGCATGAATGTCAAAGGAGCAACTATGACATTGATAAACAATGTAAAGCAATGGAAATAGTAAATAAGGTAAATATAAACAAATTTGTTATACACACACATATATGTATGGATGTATATATAGGTAGATAACACAAGGGAGCTATTTTGGAGCAAAGTTGCCATATTCTATTGGAATTAAGTATAACACTGAAGTAGATTATGATAAATTAAAAATTTATGTTGTAACTAGAGCAACAACTAAAGAAATAACTAAAAAACGCAGTTTAAACAATGCACTGAGGAGTAAAAAATGATACTTTAAAAATATTTTTAACACCAAAAAAGGCAGTAAGGTAAAAGGAATATTAAAGACATGAGACAAAAAAAATAGCAAGATGACAGGCATTAATGCAACCACATTGCTAATTGCAATAAATATAAATGAACAAAATATTCCAACCAAAACACAGAGATGCAGTTGTCTGAGGTCTACAAAATACAAACTAATAGTTCAAAGACAACTTGGTTGGAATAAAAAGACAAAAATATGTATCATGAAAACAGTACCCATAAGAGAGCTGGAATGACTACATTAATATCAAACAAAATAGACTTTAGGATAAGAAATATTAGTAGATAAAAAGAGCCATTTTTTTAATGCTGAAAGAGTCAATAGACTGGGTGGATATAACAATTGTAACAATTACAAATGTACACATACTTCAAAATAGAGTTCTAACATACATGAGGCAAAACCTGAAAACTTGAGTGGAGAAATAGGTAATTAAAATATAAATAGATGAAGATTTCAATACTTCACTTTAACAATTGGCAAAATTAAAACAAAATAAGTACCGAAACGGACTTTTGAAACACTATCAACCCAGCTGACATATGTAGAACACCACCAAATGACTGAAGCACACAGTCTTTTAAAAAACACATGACACATTCTTCAGAATAGACTCTCTGGTAGCCCATAAAACAAATATCAGTAAAAGATAAAGGAATGAAATCATATAAAATATGCTCTGTGACAACAACAGAATTAAATTACTAATAAAGATATCTAAGAAATTCCTAAATATATGGAAATGAAAAAACTAACTTCTAAATAAATCATGACTCTAAGAAGAAATAAATAAAATTGGAAAATATCTTAAAATGAACACTCTAAAAAGCATGTCAAAATGTATGGGATGCTGCTAAAGCAGTGCCTAGAGGGAAATTTGTAATTGTAAATGCCTATATTAGAAAGAAACATGTAAAATCAATAATGTAGTCTTCCACTCCAAGAATTTAGAAAAAATAGAGCAAATGAACCACATAGCAAAAAGGAAGAAAATAACAAAAATCAGAACAGAAATTAATGAAGTAGAAAATAATCAGGAAAAAAAAATCAATGAATCAAAAGTTGGTTCTTTCTAAAGATCAACATAATTGATATTCTTTAGCTAGACTGACCAAGAAAAAAAGTGAGAAGACATAGATTGTCAAAATCAGGAATGAAAGAGGAAAATCACTTCATACCCTACATAAGGTATTATAAGGAATATTACAAACAACTTTATGCCAGCAAAGTACACAATTTAGATAAAACAAAAAAATTCCTTGACATACACATTTAAAAAAAAGATTCAAGAAAAAGTAGAGAATCTGACTAGGTTTATAGCAAATTAAGAAACTGATTTTTATGGTAATTAAGAATCTTCTCACAAAGTAAATCCCAGGTCTAAATGGCTTCACTGGTGAATTCTACCAAGCAGTTAAGGAAGAAATGTCAAGCTCAATATAAACTGTTTTAGGAAATAGAAGAGGAGGTTAAAATAGAAAACAGAATGAGTCACCAACTCATTTTCTGAGGCCAGTTATCTATGATAAAAAAGCAGGACAAAGACATCACAAGAAAAGAATACTACACACAATATCACTCATGAATAAAAACAAAAAAATCGACATGTTAGCAAGCTAAATCCAGAAATAGGTAAAAAAAAAGACCATGATCATCATGATCAAATGGAGTTTCACAGAAATTCAAGGTTAGTTTAATATCTCAACATAAATATGGCACATCATACTGATAAAATTTAGAGAAAATCTGATTATATTAATAAATTAAGAAATAGAATTTGAAAAACTCCAATAACTATTAATGATAAAAATCCTCAATAAGCTAAAAATAGAAAGGAACTTTTTCAATTTGTTTTAAGACAGCCACAAAAATCACCTGTAACTAACATTATACTTAAAAACTGAGTGACTTTTCAGTAATATGCAAACGGCAACCCAGGTCTCAGAATGGGTAAGTAAAGAGAATCCCTTTTACATTTTGAATTAAATAGCAGCTGAGCATGTTTTATTAATCATACGTTAACATTCTGCTACACAAACTGTTGTTTGTGTACAAACAAATGTCCTTTATTAATTGGGGGTACTGCTACAAGTTTTCCAGATGTCAAAATAATGCATGGCCTATTATAGATAATGATAATATGGTTTGTCATATTCCTCCTATAAACATACTCCATATTATAAACACATAGTAGTATCTATTTTGCCTAATGACTATGTTTAAATCACTAGACATAATTCCATTCTTATGAAGTCACTGTTACAGTCAGTAAGTTACATTTTCTACCACAACTAACACTTTCATGTAGTTAATCCAAAATCCAGTTTGGCTGAAATTCAATTGGACAAAGCATTTTTATTCTTGCTCCTTGTTAAGTTGGAGCAGAATAGTCAGTTCTTTCTGTCTTCTGATTTTTTCTTCTTTTTCATCTCAAATTTAGAGAGAGGAATTTGAAAAAAGAGGATCTTGATTCACCAACCCACCGAGATTCACCCTGACAGGAGCTGGTTCAGAACCCATTGTACAGACATGTATGGAGAATATATCTCGATTTTCAGTGCCATGGTGTCTAGTCCACAGATGGCAGGTAACAGATCTGAAAGGTTTTTAACAAATTTTATAAGCTGTCCAAAGGAAGGAAAAACCCTGGCTTTGAAGCTAGGCATTCTGGTTCTAGTCCTACTGCTCATTAGCTGCTTAATGAATAAGTTATGACACCTCTCTAAGCCTCCATTTTTTTATCTGCACAATGACTTTCTGTAAATTTTATGACTTTAAGCTTGATGGCGCTGCCAAACACCATCTCGTCCTGATCCTAATCACAAGGAGATATTTCAGCAATGTATCAAGAACTCAGGAAGGCCACTCTGTGAGATCAATAATTAATTATCTGTAAAGAGAGTGAATGTCTCATTCTTCATGCCCTCACACTTGTTTTTCAGTCTGTTTAAACGCTTGATTCGGGGCTTGGCAGTGTTTTATCTTTGGGCTCAAAGGCAGAGCATAATGATCAGAGGGAACAATGGCAAAGAAAAAATATCTAGTTACTCATGTCTGGTGCTGGCTTTAAGCATGGTAGTAGAAACTTGATGTGCATCCCGCAATAATGAAGAGAACCGTCAGTCACTGTCTCTATCCACTAACAGGTAGTCCTAAGAAACACCCAGTACATGGAGTTAGGTAGGTGCTAGATGAGAAATTTATCCGTATGTTTTCATATGTAATCACAACTTACCCTCTCTCTGGACAGTATCAAAAGCTGATTTACCAACAGTGCTCCCTTCCTCTGCCCCATCCCGCATTCCCAGACACTCTCTTTCTCTTATGAAATGCATGACCACTTTACAAGAAAATGTCTATAAATATTGCTACCTAAAACTAGATATTTGTTTAGTGTTTTTAGGCTAACTGGTGTGAATAGATACTGAGTTGAAAAGCATGATAATTTTTATGCCTTGGCAAAAAAGCAAGCCCTACATCTGGTCAAGAACTAAAGGTCAAATGAGATAGGCAGATTGCTAGAAAAACAAATTATAAAAACAGACTCCCATAATAATTTTCCCGGATTTTCCCTATACATGCTGCATTTTCGTGTTTGAAGTCATTGGAATGCAGGGCTTTTTTTTCAGTAGTTACAAAAGAATGATAATGCACTTTCTCATATTAGGGATTATTGGTACTAAGGAAATGCTCAGTTGGCTATGTCCTTAAAAACTAAGCATTATAATAAGATGATTAAAGGACTTTGTCTGGAAAATGCTGTCTGGCAGAATGTGCCAATGGAGGGAAAACTGCTTCAGTCTCCCAAGGCAAGTCCAGATTCCTTACTGGTTTGGTGGGGCCAGCTCGGTAAAATTCTTCCTTCAAGGGAAACAGCTGGGTTTGTTTGAGCTCCTGGGGGCAAAAGTGTCAGGAGTTGAGGAACTTTTGCAGCTGCCCCCACCAAACCAATTGTTTCTTTTCTGAACCCCGAAGTCAGCACTTAAATACTTCCTGTTGTTTTCTACCTCCTTCAGAGACTTCTCTTTGAACTGCACAAAATCTTGCCTAGAAATACACGGCTTTGAATCTCATAATATTTTGTAAGGCTGGCCAGTGGATGAATGTGAATATAATTTAGCAATTTTTTACCTTACACTGACAGCTGTTGAAGTTTAGCTAAACTAGGAAGTCATAAAAAAAAGGCTCCAAACATTCCACATGCATTCTTTAATTGTATTTCCCTGAATCTGCTTGAGGAAAGTCTCTTAGCAGATGTCCCAACCATATGGCACTGTGCTAGCAATAAATTTTTATAATTCATGGGTTGAGAATGTGTTAAGTGGAAATATGCCTGTTGGATACATATGTGTTGTTTACAGTTTTTATAGAAACAGCTACAGGTAAATTGCGGCAAACACCTCTCACTTATGGAATGTTCATTCTTTCTTCTCCAGAGCATTTCTCAGACATTTTTCCATCACACTGTCATGCAGTTTGGCAAAATGCTAGATTCTCTTTGCTTTGAGCACTTCAGTCTTCTCCTTGGGGTCTCTGACACTTTTTTCTTTCTGTCTGAATAGGTATATACATTTTTTTTCTTCCTGCCCTGTGCCTCTGACTACTTCATTAAGCTCCTCAAAATCTTTATCTCCCCACACCTGTCCCAATAGATGACCATGGATTTTGAGATTTTGAAACCTCTAATTAATTCACACTCTACTCAGATGGGCTTGCCTTCCTTAATGTATTACTTCTTCTCCTGCCAAGTATGTACATCTTCTTCAGTGATTATAGCAAAGTTATTTTTTAGACTTCTATCAGATTCATGCTAAAAGTTTACAAGATAAACAGTAGTGAGAAGGACAGAGCAGTGTTTATTAAATCTCTTTTGGCTTCTTACACACTGTGGGTAAAATTGTAATATTTCCAGAATATCTCACTTGGCTTTAGTGCATCTGCATATCAACAGGCATTCCTAAGGGGTGGAGTGCAGTAGTTCATCTCCATATCAGTGGGTAATTATCCACTGGGCAACCCAGGGCTTATCTGAACCTGAGAGGTTAGGGGGAGGTCTTGCTTGCTTCTGCCAGAGCAGGAGAGAAAAATGGCCCGGACTGCAGTTTTTAAGGAATAAAACGAGTTTTAAACTTTATTTCTCCCTTTGACTGATTTTGGTTTTAGAGGTATTTTGCCCTGGAATTTCCTCTCTTTGGAGTTACATACACACACACACACACACACACACACACACACACATGTGTATATAGGTTATAAAAGGATTTATACTTCATTAATTATATTAATAGATTTGCATTTAAAAATTATGATTATTAATCTATATGCTCTCCTTATTTCCTGGGCCCCTGCAGGAATATAGTGTCACAGCACATCAGGAAGGTTGTTAACATTTGTTGTATACATTGAGGAAATTCAGAAGTACAGCTTTTACTGCCACGTAAAAGCACCTCCTGCGCTGAGTCGTCCCAGCTCCCATATTTCCTTCCTGTTTACTCCTGTAGCTTTTCCTGGAAGTGTTTAAGTTTTCTTGTTTGTTTCCAATCAACTTCTCTCGTCCTAAAGAGGTGTGAGCACACCTGAGAAGAGCAGTAACCCATGGAGCCGGAGGAGAACTAGGGGAGGGCAGTGTCGGGAGCTGAGTGCTTGGAAGGGGTGTGAACTGTCTGATCTGATGTGAGCAGTGTGAGGACTGAGGGTTTGCCTTGAACCTAGGAACGCAGGGGTCATTTCAGGGAAGTGCTGGTGATGCCACAGTTGGCATGGATTTAAGGAAAAAGGATGGAGAAAAACTGCAGTCAGGGAAGAGAGGTAAATCATTTAAGAAATTTTATAGTATGAAAAAGCAGAGAAATAGGAAAAGCAGGCCAAGGTGTTTTGATTTTTGTTTTCCCTCTAATGGAAAATCTTACTGCTTTTTTTCTCTGACTGAAGAATAATGATTCGAGAGAGATGGAAAGTCATTGGTGCCATATTCACAAGTAGGTTGGAGGGGATAGATGGCAAAGGGCAGCCTTGGCCTGCGCAGGAGCACAGAAGGCAGGTCACATGTGCATATAAATCCTTAGATTGTTGGTGCAAGAAGTATTTCAAAGGACTGAAATTTCAAAGGCACTTTGGAAGCCTCCATGTCCTCCATGAATAGGAGTAGTTGTTAGCTAATTTATGTAAAGCCTTTAAAGAGAATGTAAATCCCTGAGTTCCATTCCAGGACAACTACAGAGCACACATTGGTCTAGACACTTCTCCATGCATTATTTCACTTTCTGTTTATAAAACTTTATATTCAACTCATTCCTTCTTCTTCTTCATAATTACACCTTCAAACTCAATCTAGTACTCCCACAGTAAGGGAAAGCTTGCAGAATATACTTGAAAGTTTTTATTTTGTGTATATATGTGTGTGTGTGTGTGTGTGTGTCTATATTTCTTTTTTCCTCAACTGTTTTTTAAAACAGACTCTGAGCAGTGCTGTACCAAAATGCACACACATAATAAGCCTGAGCAGATACCCCTGGCACCTCACATCAATCTCCTTGGCCCACCTTGAGTTTAGCAGGAGCAGCCGGAGGAGTTAAGACTTACCCGGCACCCTTAGTATCCCATGTTAAGGCTTTCTACCTAAGGTTCCCCTGAAGGATAATAACCCAGTGAGGACAACCCAGGAGGCTCCAACAAGACGGGACAGGAGCTAGTTGTGTATCTAAGTCATAAGTCTTCTCTATATGTGAATTTGTTTCCCTGGGTAAAGGCTCCGATCTCACCCTTCAGGGGCATTTTGGGGAGGCACGCTCTATACGGATGAGGATCCTATAAACCAGGCCTGCTGCCCACGCTGGGGATGCTGTGAAGGCTGCTGCTCTTCAGCTCCCCCTTCTTTTGTCTCTGTCCCTTGCTCCCATATCCTGGAATGACTTCCAAAGGAGACAACCCGAGCCCAAGAACTCAGCTCAGACTCTCTTTTTGTGTCCATTTAAATAAAAAGAGAACATTTAAAACCATGGAGAGGGCCATAAGATAAAATAAGAAAATAAATCTCAGCTAATATGGATAAGCACATTTGGAAGCTAAATTTTATTCTCAAAGTCCCTGGTAACCAAAGCTCAAAGGAGAAATGATGGGGAAGTAATGACTATTGTCTTATTGCAAGAAGGCTACTGAGACTGATTCATTTGGTGACATTCATTTTTCTTTTGGAAAAATTATAAACAAAAGTCAAACTCAGAGAAGATATAATAGTGCCTTAAAGTGAAACACTGTGGTGAGGCAGCCATATTCTTCACATCTCCCCATCAGGAAAGCTGTTTTAATGCTGTTTATGCATAAACTCAGGCACTTTGGCAGGCGATCAAGCACAGATGATGCATCTCAAGTTGAATCTGCACGTTTTAGGTCATACCAAAATCTAAACATGCTATATGATGATACTGCTACCTAAATCCTGATGGCTTTTTTAAGAAGTAAAGTGAAAAAAGCTGATAAAATATTTTCCCTTGTGGTACAGACTCTAAAATAAGCTAATAATGTTTGATTTGCTTTGTAATTAAGCTGGCAAATCGCTCTCCCCTTGGAAAAGAGTGCATACTCTAGATTTGCAAAGTTATGGAAAGACAAAGCACGTCACACCTGAAACAGCACTGTCTTTCAGGCTTAAATGAAGATGTATGCTGAGATAAGAATGCCTCTACTAATTCAAAAGTTGCCTTTGTCGTTTTGCTTGCAGCCAACCCTATACAACCAGAAGTGAGTGAGCTAATGCCTGGTATTTTTCTGTAGCTGTTCAGTCTATAAATAGTAGTTTTGTAAACTATTACTAACAGGAACTTCTAATAATGCAATACTCCCAGTTTGTAGTGACCTTTGTCTGAGGAATGTAAGATCTATTTCAAGTACTGCATGTTACCCCTTGTATCAGCTCTGGCTCAACCAGAGAAGCAGAACCGGTAGGAGACATATGCTAAGAAATTATTGCAGGGACTGACTCAGCAAGTCCAAAATCTGAAGAGCAGTCCACCAGGAAGGGCAGGCTGGGACATGTGGGTGCTAAGTGGAAATTTCTTCTTCAGGGAAGCCTCAGCTCCACTCTTAAGGCTTTTCAAATGATTTAATCAGGTCCACTACAACTAAGATGATCTCACTTACTGAAGTCAACTCATTACAGTTAAATCACATATACAAAATACTTTCATAAAAACACCTATATTAGTGTTGGTTTGAGTCACTGGGGACTGTAGCCTGGCCCAGTTGACACCTCTCAGCCGCTAAAGGAGAGTTATAAGCTTTTGCAGTCTTTGGCAACACTGAGGCAGCCTGGCAAAGCTTGCTTGGATAAAAGCAAGCAAGATAAAAAGACTTGTGACAACCTCTCTTCCTGGGAGTATCTTTCTAAAGAACTGTGTAGCTCATATGGTCAGTTCTTCAAGTACAGCACTAATATCATGCATATTCATTTGAATGCCTTTAACAAAATATCTCAGGATCTCCAGGGACTCGTGACAGAACTGGCCATATTCCCCAAGGAATCCCCAGTGACACCATTCTAATCTTCCAAGAGCTCTTTGGTGACCTGACTGAAAACTTTTGAGTAGCCAACATCAGAAAGATCCAAAAATTCTCTATCAGAGAAATCTCGATGATATTGCCATAGTCTCAGAAGATGTCTTCATTAGCCAGATTTCTAGATGATAGACTAGAAACACCTCTTATATTACTGTACCTGTACTAATAACATTGGGACACCTGTGCTTGAGGTATGAAACTGTCCCTTGTAATGATCGTCTGACATCCTGGGAGGTCACCAGCATAGATTTCTAAAGCAACATCTTTCCTTGCTAAAACCTCATGTCTGAGGTTCTTTATGTAAATTTAAAAGCCTAATGTGCATTTCTATAATAATTTAGTCTTCTGGAAAGGTTATCTATTCAACAATGACACCTATTTTTGAAAACAAATGAGGATGGGCAGACTGTGTTGTATTAACGTGATGTTAGCTTGTGAAGGTTCTTGGTTATCATTGAAACAAGTGGCATTGTTTTGTTAATTACAGTAACTAAATATGGGGACATGCCTATGAGGAATAAAATGAATAGGGACAGAAGTCAAAGCTGGTACTGCATGGCCTGTCTTGAAAATCTCTTATGGGCATGGAAAACCTGAAGTGCAAAAATAGAAGGGTTAGTAGGAATTATAAATTCCCCTTGAATAATGTGGGCCAAGAATACAACCTACTTTCTCCTTATAGACTCATAATTTGCCTTGAGCTAGTCTTTGTATTGTTAGAAAAATTCAATTAGTGATAATATGACATAGTTAATACTCATGCTTTGTTTTCCCTCCACGTCATTTTTTTTGTAATGAAGATTGTGCCTTTCAAAATTCTCATATTTCATTCCTGGCTTTTCCTGTAACTTTAATTACAAATGTTAGAGAAATGAAAAACTACTGCCCATGCCGAATAAAGGGATATTCACTGCCAATCATCTTGGCTTATCATCAGTCTATATTCACAGCTGAGTTCTGTGTGGAATTTTAAATTCTACTGATTTTCTAAATATCCTCTTGCATTAACTTCATAAATATGTACAGTTATGAAGCTAAGGAAATAACAAAAGTTATAAGTAAAAAATTGGAACTAACATTGTACTTTCAAATGCTTTATCCTTTTAGGTAGGCACTAAAGCCAATCAATGACATGTTCTAGGATCATGTTGTTAAAATAGTTCTACAAATTTACTTTAGGCCGCATCAAATATTTTTGTGTAGTTTTGAAGAAATAAATGAAATACACACAGAGAAAATTTGGAGTCAAGCCTCAAACATAGGCAAGTTACCAAGTGAATAATTCTATCTTTGATCAGTATGTTATGAAGTTAAAGCTATATATAGGTATGTATTACTTACCTGAATCTGAAAACAGTTTTCAAGAAGAATTTCCCCAAAAGTACCTTCGGGGGTAATATACCCTTGCAGAGGTACAACACCAACTTGCATATATGTTATTAGATGTGTTTGTTTTAGAAAGTGATTTCATATGCGTAACATTTTTCTTAGGTGTTTTAAAGTTGCTTATATGTAGTTTAAAGTTACCAATTCATTATCACTCTACTAGGGAGCCTGATAAGATGAATTATTGGTAGAAAATGTTGTTTACCCGTATGCAGTTCTTTCCTTCTAGACACATGACTGGATTTCACTTTCCACTTGTTTGTAATTAGGCAGGGTCCTGTGACTAGTTCTGGACAGCAGGTTGTGAGGGGAAAGTGATATATGTAATTTACTGGCAGAGATAGTATAAATTCCATGTACAACTTCAGTCTCTGCTCTTCTGCTGCAGCCAAGACCACATGTTCCAGAGGATGCAGAAAAAAGGTTGTGAAACATACAGCAGCTGGGGCTCTGTGTGACTATGTGGCGCCAAGCCCCCTCCAGTTTATTCTTGACATGTTGGGCCAACAAGAAATAACTTTGTTGTATTCAAGTATGGAATCTTTGTGGTTGCCAGTTAACACAGAATAAAAATGAAACCAAGCCAACTCATACTTTATGTATTTACATATTTCATTACCTTCGAATTTAAAGAATGTTGGGCATCATTTGATATTATGGTGGGATCTAATTAACATTTCAGTTCCGTCATGCATGGACTCTCTTTCACTACCAAGCATCAATTATCAGGTGAAACATTACCATATAACAAAAGTACTGCGGTGAGTTTTCAAAGGGGCCGAGTTACATTGTGGTTGGGTGGGAGAAGACAGTCTTAAAACACCCATAAAATATAAAACTCTTCATTCTACTAGGCTGATGCAGAATCAGATTATTCTTTTAGTCTTTATAATTAGGAATTTGTTTACTAAAATTTCAGTTTAAATTTAATGTTTGGCAACATCTTTTCTCGTAGAAGATTGTTAAAAAGAAAAACATAGGTCCAACATGGGGTCATGACCTTACCTGAAACAATCCCTAATCTCTTCTTTTGCTAGTAACTTCTTGCTGCACCCTCCTGTCTATAAGAACCTTCCATTTTATACAACTCCTTGGAGCATTTCTCAACCTGCTAGATGGGATTCTGCCCAATTCATGAACTGTTTAATAAAACCAATTAGATCTTCAAATTTACATGGTTGAATTTTTTCTTAACCAGATAATGCCAAACCCTTTAACCATTCTTCACTAACGTATTAAAAGATAAACAATCACCACACTGAGAACTCAATATAGGGAGATAATTTGTGATGGGAAATATCATTTAGGAAAGGTCTAGAATTTATCCCAGTCTTACCCCAGGTAGGACTGTGTATAAACTGATTCTCTGCGAACAGAAAGTGTCATGAAGAAGGACAAAAGGGGACCAAAAAAAACCTAAAAAAGCAAAAGATGTAGGATGGTGTCCAAATGGCCTGTATCATAATTTTTTGAGAGTTATCCCACTGCCCATACTGACTATGATTCTGTTATTCTAAGTTTTATCTCCAGCCTTCTAAGCCATGTAGGAAGCATTCTTAGGAAGTACTTACCCACTTAATTCACTGAGATGTTAATGAAGGCTCATCAACATAAATGGGTAATTACAGGCACACTTTTGAATCATTTTTTGCATATTTGTCAGCCCAAACCACCTCACATGGCCAGATTAGGAAAACACTGAACCTAATACATTTGTGAGTATTTTACATTATTTTAACAGTGGTTATGCTAACCTTCTCCCTCTAGTTGGAGAGAGATTAGATTTCATGAGACTATTTTAATGTATTTAAAGAGCTTTTAAAAACCAAATTGTAAGCATTGGCTGTGATAATGACCTAACCTGAAGAAGCTATAGATATTAAAATTGCATCAGAAAAACATTCACAAGAAAGTCAGAAAAAGCATTGTTTCTATTTTTGTAAAAATACCATTGGATCTTAAATGAAAATTTTATTGTTCTAGTGTTGCTGCTGTTATTTAACAGAAATTATCCTCATATAGTTATAATTATTGGCTATATAAATGTAGTAATTAAAGCATATATCAAGCCATGTTAAAATCACTAAATAATTATGATCACAGTCAGTAAGAATAAGTCAAAAACCTCATCAAAAGTCACATACATAATGAATATTTTTTTCCTTAAACACAGAGATTTGTTCAAATAAATAAAAGTGAGTTACTGGATATTGTAGATACTTGAATATCGCTTTTGGGAAATTCAGAGCTCTAATACTTTGGTTCTCTAAACATAACAAGAGGACAGCATTAGAACTCAGCTGTGCCAGAAATAAAGTGAGACAGAAAATACAGCAATTTCCAGGACTTTTACTTTCAGTCTTGGTTTCAGGTCGTCTTTTGGAAATCTGTAGAGCCATGTATGAAAAATTTGTGAACATTCTGAGTAATTAATTCAATAATCTCTTTGAGAGGTTACAATTTGTTTCAAAATCTCTGAAAGTCACTGTGAAATTCAAGGTTATGATATATTTGAGAAACGATGAGATAACCCTCCTTTGTATTAGTTTGCTAGGGCTGCCATAGCGAAATACCACAGACTGGCTGGCTTAAACAGAAGTTAATGTTTTGCTAGTCCTGGAAGCTGGAAGTCCCAAATCAAGGTGTCGGAAGGTTTGGTTTCCTCTGAGGCCTTTCTCCTTGGTTTGTAGGCAGCTACCTCCTCGTTCCGGCCCCACATGGCCTTTTTTCTGTGAGTCACCTCCCTGGTGCTCTGCCTCTTTGGGTAAGGACACCAGTCATACCACTTAGGATTAGCACCTGCCCACATAACCTCACTGAACCTGAATTACCCCTTTAAAAGTCCTATTTCCAAATATAGTTACGCTGGGATTTAGTGTATCAACATATGAATTTGGGGGTAGGGGGCACAATTTGGTCCACAACACTTTCAAATAAAGTGTTAAGTGTCCACAATGTGTTACATAGGATGGTTCTAATCATAAATAGCAGAGCTTAGTAAGGAACACCATGAACTTGGGAAGGAAATCTCGTTCTGGCACATACGTAACTTCATACACATTACTTCATCTCTCTTGACCTCGATTTCCTCTTCTGCGATGTAGGGAAGAATAACTAATTTGATTCATGTAAAGTACTTAGTATTGTACGTGGCATATAGTAAATGCTCATCAAAATTACCTTCACCTGGAAGAAAGTGACATCAGTAAAAATCCATCTTCATGCATAGGATGCATGCCTCAGGAGATCCTTGAGAGTCCCTAAAAAGCAGGAGCTCTTTGTGATATAGAAGGCATGGGTGATGATGGGTGAGCACAGCCAAGTTCAGCTGTTAGCTGATACAGAACTTTGTAAACTACTTCCCGTTAGTCCACCTTTCTGGAAAGAATCTTTATTTCCCTTTGAGAAAGTATTATCACCCTGCAGCCCATACCCTACCTATATTCCTACAGGTGTCAAAAGTCTATTTCCTTCACAGACAAACCTAGTCAATTACTCAATCTCTGAGTCAATGACAGTTTGACTAATTTTATAACAGAAATACGTGGAGGCCTTAAAAAATATCCCCCTCAGATCTAAGACTGCACAGGGTAGAACTGAGCAGGGACCTAGCAGCTGCACTTGGAAATCCATCAGTGCATTCATGTAGAGGACAGGCTCCCCATTGCCTCTGTCAGCCAGTGGCTAAGCGAGACAGGAATACCAGACGGGCTTTTTCTTGGGAGACATGAGACTTCTCTGACAGATTGATGACTTGAGCTCAAAACACCCCATCAGACTTGCTGAACTTTTACAGAACGTCACTGTAATCTAAGATCCTTCCATGTAGCCTTTATTCCTTCCCACCCTCCTTCACAAGGATCAGACCCACATTGTAATGTAAGAACTCTCTTGGCGTCCTTTGGGTCTCTGTCACAGGTATTTCCCTTATAAATCTCTTAGATGCCTAATTCTGTCATAGTGCCTCCTTCTCAGACGATGTAGGTTAACACTTGTGGTTCCAAGAGTGGTGGAAAATGGTAGGACTGAGATTTGGAACTGACTTACCCACTGCGCAGCAAGTGAATATGATATCACCCTCAATGAAAGGTGTGATACAGGGAGTCCCTGGAACACAATGGCAGCTTAACTGCTAAAGAAAGACCTTGGGAAAAAGTCCTAGTAGAGGAAGATGATGTTACAGGTGAAATAATGAAAGAATTTGAAAAATCTGGGGAGAATGAAGCCTACAAAGACAGTGGAGTTTGCTGGTTATTGAAAAGTTGTACTGATCATATACATGAAGAGGAGAAATGAGAGCAAAAGGGCCATTAAAAAGCAACTGATGGCTATGTGGGAGAGCCAAAAAGCCCCCAGAAAAAGTCCTTTATCCTCTGCAGTAGAAGAGGAGGAGCCTGCTGAGCAGCAAGCTAAGGATCTGACTATTAGAGTTGCGGAGCTCCAGAGACATTTAAGTGCATAGCCAAGACAATTCTAGTATGTGAAGATAAGCACCTGAAATATTAGATGGCAGTATCTGGCTGGATGACCCTGTAGTGGTTGGGTCTACAGCTGCACTGACCTCTCTAAGCTTGTAGAGGGGGCCTGCCCTTTCAAAGTAAGAACTAATACTTGTGCGTGCTGGAATATACTACACAGACCTCTTCATTGCAAGGTAATAGGTGTCTGCTTCAGGAGCTGCCTCCACATTCTGTTCTGACTGGCCAAAAACTAGGGTTTAATCCCAACATGATATGGATGAGAATAATGCTATGCTTTATTGAAGAAGGAAGATACCACACATCAAATGATACACAAGAATTAGCTAGCATGTAGTAGCAGGAGTGAGAACAATGTCCCTGTTAATGAATTTTGAGAGTGCTTGGTGAGGCTGGATAACCGAGAACTCATTGACTTCGGATCACTTTCTTAAAACTCAGGCTCTAACATCTTGACTCCAGAGGACAAACCTGTGGTTGGGGTGGCTCTTAGAAGTCTGGACAAAGGGATGACCCCAAGTCAGCAACCATAAATGACTGAGTTTCCTTTGCAGACTCTAGCTGAAGTAATAAAGAGGTTGAGGGAAGTAGGCACGCTGGAAGTCATGAACCTAGCTAATGGTATATTGTGAGAGGCCAGATCTTCAGAAAATTGTGTTCCATGGGAAAAATCAGAGGGGCACATCATTCACCAAGGCCGTGAGGGATGTGCTCATGAAAGGGGCACCAGCATCTTAAGAAGTTCAGTGGTGGCTTTTCTCTGCAGTCCATGGCTAATGGTATGAGAGGCAATCGGAGCTGAGATATTAATATACATAGAGATGCATCCATTAAGTAGTAGAGTTGCAAGCACCAACATGCCAGAATCCAGGAGGCAGCAACTATTGTAATGATCAATAATATTGGATGAACAACCAAGAAGGCATGACTTAAAGGTAGGTTGTGGAGATAGTTAATTGAACATTGCTTTTTAGGTACAAAATAAATGGATAGCCTATATCAATGATGCTTAACACACACTGACAACCCAAAAAAGGGATGACTGAAGGAGTAGAAAGCTGAGGACAGTCTCTCCAATAAAACATCAAAATCCCTGGCTCTCTACAGACTTGAGCAAATTATAAGATCTGGAACATACTCACAGAAGAGGTGGCCACATCCATGGGAAGAAGGGGCCTGATATAGTCTATTTGCAAACAAGTGGCTGGTTGGGCCACTCAAGGTAAGGTTCCATTATAAGAAACTCAAGTGTTGGTTCTGTGGTTTAAAACTGAACATTTAGATGCAGCAGTACCTGAATGAGTCTTTGCAAGTAAAATCCTTATCAGCCACTGAGTCATCTCATTCACATGACCATTGTACCTGGCCTGGGGTGGCCAATGACAGAGAGTGGTTAAAGTCAACTAGCAAGTCATCTGTCTATTTTTTCCATGGTGGATGCTTTCAGGTGGTCATTAAGAGTGAGACAAGTGTCTTTACTTTTCATGTTCTATTTTGCATGTACATGAACCTGTCTCTACCCCAGACTTCCTTATGTCTTATTTTCCTGGACTTTTCCTTCCAGGTCTTTGTTCAGATGGCCAGGCCATTGGCTGTGTCTCAGGAATCTATATATATTCTCATTTCAGGCCACTTCCACCCCCAGTAGATAACTAGGTACATGGCTGACAGCTCCTTCCATTGGGAAGTTTTCCCCCTTGATCATCTTTCATGGCCCCACCCAAGCAGGGTGTAAGTTAGCCACTGTCCATTTATGGCTTACATCTATGTAACAGACTAGCCCATCTGTAAGCTTCAGCTTGCACTTAAAAAGTATGTCATGGTCATGTAAGTACCACAAATGCTCTTTTGTTCTTCTCGTACATCCAAGATGCAGGAACCAAGATGGGATTGAATTTGCAAGGATGATATAACACAAGAAATGCCCAAGTAAGAGGAAATGATCCCTGCCACCCAATGCTGCACACAAAAGCACGTATACTCCAGGGATACCCAAGGTTGGTCTTTGTACTTCTACTTCACTCCCCAGTCCTTTAATTGCTCACATCTCCTCTGTACAGCTTTCCTGCTACCCTGAAATTAGCTGGAGTGTGGGGGAAGGGTGGGAGAGGTGACCTTAAACATTCTCTCTGAGGAGCAGAATTCCCACTCAACTGTGAGCAATTCCTTAGCGTTCTTATTCTGCCCTATGGATCCAGGATATTGAACAGGGCTTGGCATAGGTGAGAATCAGTGATCGCTAGAAGAATCTGACAATCGAATTCTCAAAGGTGGGTCCCTTCAAAACCACTGTGAGGTAAGAATTACCAGAAATTATTGAAGAGGAAGCACAAAGGGCCTAGGAAATGAATTATGTCCCCCAACACAAAATCCTCCTCAGCTTTGTACTGGGAACTGAAGTTTCAGCCTGGGAGGCTCATTCAGCTGGAATAGTTCCAGATATGTTTCAGAAGCAGGGTGTTCACAACCACTGCATATAGATGTGTGGAGTTTTCCCTCCCTGGCCTTCAGATTTTACACATAGCCTGGGGCTCCTTTCACTTAGTGTAAGACATTTAGATTATTTTCATTTTTTTGGCAGTTGTTAAAAAGCTGCTATAAATGTTCACATACAGGTGTTTGTATGAACATGTTTTCATTTATTCTGGGCAAATATCTAGGAGTGGGATTAAAGGGTCATATGGTGAGTGTGTGTTTAACTTTTTTATTTTTTCTTAACAAGGGTTATCAAGTAGTCAACATTGGTTGCAAGCTGCTGCAAATACTTCCCCAAGTCATCTCAGTACGTGCTTCTTAAATGATTGCAGGTGGACATCTTTAGTAATATTTTAATAATAATTTCTAAAGAAACCTCAGTTCTTATTTTTTGTACTTATTTTTTCTTTTTATCATTTGGCACCCTTCATCCATTTTGCTCACCCCTAATTGACACCTCTGACAGCCTTCAATCTGTTCTCTGTATCTGAGTGTGCTTTTTGTTTAGTTTAGATTCTGCATATACAAGAGATCATAAGGTGTTTGTCTCTCTGTCTGACTTATTTCACTTAATGTAATGTCCTAGAGGTCCATCCATGTTGTTGCAAATGACAAGATTTCACTCTTTTTTATAGTGAAAAATATTCCATTGTACATATACGTATGTATCACTGGACATGGGAATGCAGATATCTTTTCAAGTTAATATGTTCTTCAGATCAATAACCAAAAGTGGGATAGCTGAATCATATGATAGGTCTATTTTTAATTTTTTGAGGAACCTTCTTACTGTTTTCCACAGTAACCACACCAATTTACATTCCTACCAACAGTGCACAAGGGTTCCCTTTTCTCCACATCCTCACCAACACTTGTTATTTCTTGTCTTTTTCATAATAGCCAATCTGACAGACGTGAGGTGATGGCTCACTGTGTTTCTGATTTGCATTTCCCTGATGATAAATGATGGTGAGCATCTCTTCATGTACCTGTTGGCCACATAGATGTCTTCTTCGGAAAAATGTCGATTTTTCTGCCCATTTAAAAAATTGTATTGCTTGTTTTTTTGTTATTGATTTGTATGAGTACTTTATATATTTTAGATATTAGCCCCTTATCAGATATATGATTTGCAAATATTTTCTCTCATTCAGTAAGTTGCTCTTTCCTTTTGTTGATGGTTTCCTTTGCTGTGCAGAAACTTTTTAATATGATATAGTCCCATCTATTTATTTTTTCTTTGTTCCTTTGCATTTGGTGTCAGATTAAAAAAAAATCATCATTAAGACTTAAGTCAAGAAGTTTACTGCCTATATTTCTTTTAGGGGTTCTATAGTTTCAAGTCTTACATTCAAGTCTTTAATCCATTTTGAGTTCATTTTTGTGGGTGGTGTAATGTAGTGGTTGAGTTTCATTATTTTGCATGTGGCTCTTCAGTTTTCCTAACACCATTTATTGAAGAGACTGTGCTTTTCCCATTGTATATTCTTGGCTCCTTTGACATGAACTAATTAACCATATACATGTAGGTTTATTTCTGGGCTATTTGTTTCATTGATCTATATATCTGCTTTTATGCCAATACTACACTGTTTTGATTGCCATAATTTTATAATATACTTTGAAATCAGGGAGCTCAAAGCCTTCAGCTTCATTTTTCTTTCTCAAGACTGCTTTGGCTATTTGTGTGTGTGTGTGGGTCCATATAATTATTTGGTTTTAGGGTTTGAGAGCAGAAATGGATGGGGTTCATCATAAAATGAAAGAAATTTAAGTTGTCTTTTCTCCTGAGTTACAGAGATAAGGATGGGTAATTAAAGCTGTATTTGGAGGTGGAAGAGGGAAGGAGGGTTTTTGTCCTAGCCTCTCACTTTCTCTGTTTCCACTAAAGGTGAATGAGGCAACTGAGAGTGGCAAAGAACCTTGCAGAGAATGCTGAAGGTGTAGGTTATTTTTTGCTATGGAGAATAAGGAGCAGGATTGACTATGGATGAATCAAAGACTAGAAGGTGTTTAAGATCCTAAAAATATTGGATATCAGACACTTTCAATGGGAAAAATAGCAGAGGTATAGATGAAAGCAGATCAAAATGGACAGTGGGTCCAGGTAAGTAATTAGTGGCCAAGAAATCTTCAGAAGTTGAAGAGTTGCACAAAACACGTGGAAGAATAAACACATCACATAGGGTCCTACTTATTTCGGTATCAATTAGGAGTCATACTACCTTTCTCAGGTAGAATATATTTCTGACTCCTGCTGAGGTTTGACCTAACCCAAACATTGGAGAAAGATGCAGCAACTGGTGGTAATCAATATTGACATTTTCACGTGTATAGATAAAAGAGTAGGAGCTTTGTTTTATATGCAGAGGTATGCAAGCTTCAAATTTTAGTCCTGCCACTTATTAGCTCTGTGGCTCAGATCTTGTTACTTAAATTGTCTCATTCTATGTTATCTTAGCTGTAAAACTGGAATAGTAATATACACCTCAAAGCATTAATGTAATAATTAGGTGAAATAACAGAATACTTTTTCTGTAAATATCACGTCAGTTAAAAAAATCTCAAAAATATTAAAATTATTAATTACTAACCAATGATGGTTCCAGAATTTCCACTTGGAGTGCCTGTATACACCAATCTGGATGGAAACCTGGAGGCTAGGAAACTTCCCTTGGGGTTGTGTTTCTATAGCAAGGGTACTGTTCTTTTGTAGATGTTCTATTTATTTGGTTTGTTTTGGGTTGGTTGCATGGCTAAAGGTAATAGGGAGTGCTAACATACCCCTCGGTTTGCAAGCCTCCCCTTGGCGCTACTTTGGTGCTAAAGTTTGCTTCTTGGTGAAATGGACCATATCTCACTATTTTTGTAGACCCTAGTTGGTAATAAATGAGTGCTCCAGTCAAAGGTTGTGGTTATAGTATCTTGTGTGCTTGCTGAAAGCCCAAGCTGATGGCAACTATTAAATCATCTGGTGAACAACTATTCCAAGAGGGAAATGGATGGTCGGAAGTGCTGCTTATTAAATCCATGAGATTGTGATTTTCTGTGTCTCACTGGTGTTCATAATCATCAATGACTGCAGCTAGTGGGCCTGAATTTTCTCAACAACCCTTCCAGGAGGCATTCAGGAGAGTGGGTGAGCAACTTCTGACTATGTGATTCTGACTTTTATGAGCAGTCTTTGGGCTGTTGTAAATAAACTCATAAAGTAAGAAATTCTCCTCGGAAAGCAAATCAAAGGCTCTAAAGTATAGGATCAAAGTTTAAGTCTGAAATGAAATAAAAACTGTCCTTTAAAACCTCTGTGTAGAGTTTGAATAAGTCAGACATTTGGAAAAAATCTGAGTAACAGAGAACAGTCCAACAATTCTTCCCCAGGAAGTAAACACTTGTAATAATAATACAGAATCTTAATTTTATCACTTATCTATAAGGTTAGTAATGATCGTATTATTAAAGAAAAAGAAATACTCACATACACATATATATATATGCAACTTATTATAATAAGGACATCACAGGATAATTGAACAGGAAGTAGAAGTTTTGCGCTTAATATTTGTTGCCTATAGTAACCAAAAGAGAATACTTAAGGCTTCAGTGATTTTGTTCTGCTTTCGTTGCTGCCTTGAAGCAAACTGACCCAGTCTGATATTTTCATAAATAGATTGTAGGAATTTTTGGGTTTTCTCCTTTGTGCTTTTTCCTCTTCCTTACCTTTCTGGTATGAGAAGTCTTCTTTATGATTTTTTCAGTTTTCCCAAGCAGGATTTAAGAAATTCTTAAAATGAATTTGAATATTAAGCGGATGTAATTCTGAAATTTGTCATCATGATGTTTGCCAAACTGGGGCTTGTTTAACAGACTAGGCAGATGAATGTCCCCTGAAACTGAGCTTGGTTACTGTGGTGAATGATCACAGGTAAAGAAGTATGGTTAGCTGTACATATGTGCTGCAAGTACACTCAAATTCATTTCAGTGCATTCGAACTCCTGTTTATATTAGTAATAAGTAGGTTCCATAGAAAATTTTTCTTGAGTATATGCAGTCTTCCTCTGTTTGTTGATGGTGTTATATGTTTTCCAATTAAATTCCCCTTTTCCATTCATTCTATCATATTTTTAGACTTCTTCACTTAATACCTTTTTTCTTAGTCCACGATTAAATTTTGAGTTTTGTTCATGTAGCCACAATATCTTTATCTTTAAATCCTAAGAATTTATTCAGTTCCTAACCCACAAAAGATAACTCAATGGATTTTTTTTTAGTAAATAAATGAATTAACAAAATAATTATATATTTTATTCAAAGTAAATACAAATTAAAGTAATAATAATTAATTCATCAATGTTTCATTCATATATTTTGATCATTACTTCTTAAATAAATTAAGTCACTGAGCCTTGTTAATCAATGACAGCCCACTGAGAGGAAAGTTTATAGGGTACTGACAGGGAAGGTTTGCATTGGTGAGAAACTGGAATATTATCTTCTGCATAGAATGGGACAGGCAGTCAATGATAAAGAGGGTTGTTTTCTGAAGTACAAAGAGAAATTAACTAATGTACTTGCTGATTGTCTTTCTGTTACATCTGGAACCAAATGATGCTCAAGTTACCCTGTCAATGTCACACTTGCTGGGTGGTGGTGTTATTATTTTTTTATTAGTAGTAACAAGGATCCAAACCAATTCACCTACATTCCCTCCTTCAGTACTGTTTGTGACCAGGGAAGATGGTATCTGAGATTAACTGTATAGACTTTGCCCAAAGATAGAGCAAATCTCAATATTCAGAATAGTATTTAAGTAGTGACCTATTAACTTGTTGTAGAACCTAGACAATGATTTTGACGATGTATCAATTCTCTTTGAAAGTAATGCTGAAAACACTATAGCTTGAGAAGAAGATAATCAAATGAATAATAAATTTGTGTACATATAAGTGGTATACTTCTTAAAAATGCCACAAAAAAACACTGAAGTCATGATCTATTAAGACAAAAGGACTGAATGAATTGTTTGAATTCACAGAGTTTATACACATCAATAAGAAAACAAATCTAATAGAAATAAAATAGAAATGTTATATATATATGTATATTTAGAGAGAAATACAATAGAAAAATTATAGAAATATGGGCAAGGGATATGAGTAAGTAAGTCTCAGAAAAAATGCAAATGAATAAATGGTAAATTTTACTTAAAATTAAAGGAATACAAGCAGATCCTTCCAGACCCAGCTCCCCTGGGAGCTCGAAAGAGCGCTCTCCCTGCATCTGGATTTTTAAAAAATTGAAGTATCGGTGTTCATTTCGGACTTCCGGAAAGATAGCAGCGTGAGCAGGGCAGGGGAAATCTCCTCCCAAAACCAAATATATTTATGAAAATACAGCAAATAAAACTATTCCTAAAAGAGAGACCAGAAGATACAGGATGACACCAGCCTGCAGCTACACCTGAGAGGACTCAGCACCCCTCGAGGCAGGTAAGATACGGAGCCATGACCCGGCAGGACCTGAGCACTCACCCACCCCAGCGCACCGGCGGGAGGAGAGGATTCAGAGCCGGGAGGGAGTGTAAGTACACCCTGCAAAATAACCAGTCCTGGTGATCTGCATAGGGAGCGCTGACACACATCGTGCAGTGTAGCAGAAATTGGAGAGACAGAGGGTGCAGTCACTGAGCCGGAACGCACCCGGGTCCTCGCAGCCAGTTCCCCGGGATAAAAGAAAAGTGCGTGCTATTTTTTTACCGGTCTTAAGGAGACAGGGGCCCAACAGAGGACTAGGATAGTCCCAGCACACTCAGCCCACCAGGCTGGGAGTCCTGGGGAATTTCAGACCCCTTGGGTGGCGATGGGGAAAAAGTAGATGCACTGAGACTTACACAGAGATCAACAGCCTCCCATTCGTTCCCGCCCCGGCCAGAGCTACAAAGGGCCCTGTGGAGCGGCGCGCTGCAGCTGTGGCTGTGGAATAGTGGAGCAACAGCACCACCTACAGCATCCTCACAGAATCTACTCCCGGAGGGCATTTTTTTTTCTTTCTTTTTCTCTCTTTTCTTTCTTTTTCTTTCTCTTTCTCTTCCTTCATTTTTTTTTTCTTTTTAAAAGTCTTAAAGAGCCCAGCTGACATATGTGGCACCTACCAGCAACCACGTCTATAGCCATGAAAAGACAGAGGAATATGGTCCAGATTAAGATCAACCAGACAACCCCAGAGAGGGAGCCTGAAGTGATGGAAATGCACAATCTTCCTGAAAAAGAATTCAGAATAAAACTCATAACCATGCTGATGGACCTACAGAGAAATGTGCAAGAGGTGAGGGAGGAAGTGAGGGAAGTGAGGAAAGCCAATGCAGAAGTCAGACAAGTGATCGACGGGCTTAACAGCAGAATGGATGAGATGCAAGAGACTGTTAATGGAATAGAAATCAGAGAACAGGAATACAGAGAAGCTGAGGCAGAGAGAGATAAAAGGATCTCTAGGAATGAAAGAATTTTAAGAGAACTGTGTGACCTATCCAAACGGAACAATATTCGCATTATAGGAGTACCAGAAGAAGAAGAGAGAGAAAAAGGGATAGAAAGTGTCTTTGAAGAAATAATTGCTGAAAACGTCCCCATGCTGGGGAAAGAAATAGTCTCGCAGTCCACGGAAGCCCACAGATCTCCCAACACAAGGGACCCAAGGAAGACAACACCAAGACACATAATAATTTAAATGGCAAATATCAAAGATAAGGACAGAGTATTAAAGGGAGCTAGAGAGACAAAAAAGAACACCTACAAAGGAAAACCCATCAGACTATCATCAGACTTCTCAACAGAAACCTTACAGGCCAGAAGAGAATAGCATGATATATTTAACGTACTGAAACACAAGGGCCTCGAACCAAGAATATTGTACCCAGCATGATTATCATTTAAATATGATGGAGGGATTAAACAATTTTCAGACAAGCCAAAGCTGAGAGAGTTTGCCTCCCATAAACCACCTCTACAGGATATCTTAAGGGAACTGCTCTAGAGGGAAGCACTCCTAAGGCTAAAAAGATGTCACTAGAGAAAATAAAATCATAGTAAAGAAAGCACACCATCCAAATACTAACTAAAGGCAAAGAATAAAACACCTAGTGTATAAATAATGAAAGAGGAAGAATAAGAAGGGAGAGAAATAGAGAAACATCAGACTGTGTTTACACTAACTTAACAAGAAAGTTAAGTTAGATTGTTTAATAGTAAAGAAGCAACCCTTGAACCTTTGGTAACCACAAATCTAAAGCTAGCAATGGCAATAAGTACATATTTATCGATAATCACCCTAAATGTAAATGGACTGAATGCACCAATCAAAAGACACAGAGTAACAGAATGGATAAAAAAGCAAGACCCATCTATATGTTGCTTACAAGATACTCACCTCAAATCCAAAGATATACACAGACTAAAACTGAAGGGATGGAAAAAGATATTTCATGCAAACAACAAGGAGAAAAAAGTAGGTGTTGCAGTACTTGTATCAGACAAAATAGACTTCAAAACGAAGAAAGTAGCAAGAGATAAAGAAGGACATTACATAATGATAAAGGGGTCAATCCAACAAGAGGATATAACCATTATAAATATATATTCACCCAACACAGGAGCGCCGGCATATGTGAAACAAATACTAACAGAATTAAAGGAGGAAATAGACAGCAATGCATTCATTTAGGGGACTTCAACACACCACTCACTCCAGAGGACAGATCAACCAGACAGAAAATAAGTAAAGACACAGAGGCACTGAACAACACACTACAACAGATGGACCTAACAGACATCTACAGAACTCTACACCCAAAAGCAACAGGATACACATTCTTCTCAAGTGCACATGGAACATTTTCCAGAATAGACCACATACTAAGCCACAGAAAGAACCTCAGTAAATTAAAAAATATTGAAATTCTACCAACCAACTTCTCATATCACAAAGGTATAAAACTAGAGATAAATTTTAGACAGAAAACAAAAGGGCTCAAAAATACATGGAGACTTAACAACATTCTCCTAATTAATCAATGGGTTAACAACCAAATCAAAACAAAAATCAAAGAATATATGGAGACTAATGACAACAACAACACAAAGCCACAACTTCTGTGGGACGCAGCAAAGGCAGTTCTAAGAGGAAAGTATATTGCAATCCAGGCCTATTTAAAGAAGGAAGAACAATCCCAAATGAATAGTCTAAAGGCACAATTACTGAAATGGGAAATAGAAGAACAAATGATGCCCAAAGTCACCAGAAGGAGGGACATAATAAAGATCAGAGAAGAAATAAATAAAATTGAGAAGAATAAAACAATAGAAAAAAATCAATGAAACCAAGAGCTGGTTCTTTGAAAAAATAAACAACACAGATCAACCCCTAGCCAGACACATTAAGAGAAAAAGAGAATCTACACACATAAACAGAATCAGAAATGAGAAAGGAAAAATCACGACAGACCCCACAGAAATACAAAGAATCATAACAGAATATTATAAGAATCTATATGCTAACAAGCTGTAAAACATAGAGGAAATGGACAACTTCTTAGAAAAATTCATCCTTCCAAGACTGACCAAACAAGAAACAGAAAACTAAACAGACCTATCACCAGCAACGAAATTGAATCGGTAATCAAAAAACTACCCAAGAACAAAACCCCCGGACCAGACAGATTCACCTCTGAATTCTACCTGACACATTGAGAAGAAATAACACCCATTCTCCTTAAAGTTTTCCAAAAAATACAAGAGGAGGGAATACTTCCAAATTCATTCTATGAAGCCAGCATCACTCTAATACCAAAACCGGGCAAAAACCTCACCAAAAAAGAAAATTACAGACCAATATCCCTGATAAACATAGATGCAAAAATACTCAACAAAATATTAGCAAACCGAATTCAAAAATACATCAAGAGGATCATACACCATGATCAAGTGGGATTCATCCCAGGGATGCAAGGATGGTACAACATTCAAAAATCCATCAGCATCATCCACCACATCAACAAAAAGAAGAACAAAAACCACATGATCATCTCCATAGATGCTGAAAAAGCATTTGACAAAATTCAGCATCCATTCATGATTAAAACTCTCAACAAAATGGGTATAGAGGGCAAGTACCTCAACATCATAAAGGCCATATATGACAAACCCACAGTTAACATCATACTTAACAGCGAGAAGCTGAAAGCTTTTCATCTAAGATCGGGAACAAGACAGGGATGCCCAGTCTCTCCACTGTTATTCAGCATAGTACTGGAGGTCCTAGCCATGGCAATCAGACAAAACAAAGACATACAAGGCATCCAGATTGGTAAAGAAGAAGTCAAATTGTCACTATTTGCAGATGACATGATATTGTACATAAAAAACCCTAAAGACTCCACTCCAAAACTATTAGAACTAATATCTGAATTCAGCAAAGTTGCAGGATACAAAATTAACACACAGAAATCTGTTGCTTTCCTGTACACTAATGATGAACTAACAGAAAGAGAAATCAGAAAAACAATTCCATTCACAATTGCATCAAAAAGAATAAAATACCTAGGAATAAACCTAATGAAGGAAGTGAAAGACCTATACTCTGAAAACTACAAGACACTCCTAAGAGAAATTAAAGAGGACACTAACACATGGAAATTCATCCCATGCTCTTGGCTAGGTAGAATAAATATTGTCAAAATGGCTATACTACCTAAAGCAATCTACAGATTCAATGCAATCCCTATCAAACTACCAACAGCTTTCTTCAATGAACTGAAACAAATAATTCTAAAATTCATATGGAACCACAACAGACCCCGAATAGCCAAAGCAATCCCGAAAAGGAGGAATAAAACAGGAGGAATTATGCTCCCTGACTTCAAGCTCTACTACAAAGCCACAGTAATCAAGACAATTTGGTATTGGCACAAAAACAGACCCACAGACCAGTGGAACAGAATAGAAAATCCAAACATTAACCCAAACATATACAGTCAATTAATATTTGATAAAGGAGCCTTGGGTATACAATGGGGAGATGACAGCCTCTTCAACAGCTGGTGTTGGCAGAACTGGACAGCTACATGTAAAAGAATGAAACTGGACTACTGTCTAACCCCATACACAAAAGTAAACTCAAAATGGATCAAAGACCTGAATGTAAGTCATGAAACCATAAAACTCTTAGAAAAAAACATAGGCAAAAATTTCTTGGACATAAACATGAGCGACTTCTTTATGAACATATCTCCCCGGGCAAGGGAAACAAAAGCAAAAATGAACAAGTGGGACTATATCAAGATGAAAAGCTTCTGTGTGCAAAGGACACCATCAGTAGAACAAAAAAGACATCCTACAGTATGGGAGAATATATTCATAAATGACATATCTGATAAGGGGTTGACATCCAAAATATATAAAGAACTCATGCACCTCAGCAAACAAAAAGCAAATAATCCAGTTAAGAAATAGGCAAAGGACATGAACAGACACTTCAGCAAAGAAGAAATTAAATGGCCAACAGGCATATGAAAAGATGCTCCACATCCCTAATCATCAGAGAAATGCAAATTAAAACCACAATGAGATATCACCTCACACCAATGAGGATGGCCAACATCGAAAAGACAAACAACAACAAATGTTGGCGAGCATGTGGAGAGAGGGGAACCCTCCTACACTGCTGGTGGGAATGTAAATTAGTACAACCATTGTGGAAAGCTGTATGGAGGTTCCTCAAAAACCTCAAAATAGAAGTACCATTTGACCCAGGAATTTCACTCCTAGGAATTTACCCTAAGAATGCAGCAGCACAGTTTGAAAAAGACAGATGCACCCCTATGTTTATCGCAGCACTATTTACAATAGCCAAGAAATGGAAGCAACTTAAGTGTCCATCAGTGATTGAATGGATAAAGAAGATGTGGCATATATACACAATGGAATATTATTCAGCCATAGAAGAAAACAAATCCTACCATTTGCAACAACATGGATGGAGCTAGAGGGTATTATGCTCAGTGAAATAAGCCAAGCCGAAAAAGACAAGTATCAAATGATTTCACTCATATGTGGAGTATAAGAACAAAGAAAAAAAAAAAACTGAAGGAACAGAACAACAGCAGACTCACAGAACCCAAGAATGGACTAATAGTTACCAAAGGGAAAGGACTGGGGAGGATGGGTGGAAAGGGAGGGACAAGGAGGAAAAGGGGGCATTAAGATTAGCAGATGTAACGTTGGGGGGCATGGGGAGGGCAGTACAACTCAGAGAAGACAAGTAGTGACTCTATAGCATCTCACTATGCTGATGAACAGTGACTGTAATAGGGTTGGTGGTGGGACCTGATGAAGGGGGTAGTTTAATGGCCATAATATTGCACATGTAACTGTAGATTAATGATACCAAAATAAATTATTTAAAAAAAATTAAAGGAATACAAAACAAATCAGAAAGTGATTTTTTAACCTATAAGTATATTGCCAAAGATAATATGTTTGGTATTATTCCTTGTAGGAAAAACTGTCGGATAACAGAGCTATCATACTTTCTTGGTAAGAGAATAAATTGAAGTCATATATTTGAAGAGTAATTTGATATTTAGCAAAACCAAAAGTCCACACAGATTTTGACAGATTTTCAGTGATTCAATCTTACAGAAGATTCATTTTTACAAAACAACTCCAAGATATAATACACCTCTGTCAACATTTTTAGTTATTGAAAATATATTTAATTTCTACCAGTTAACTCAGTTAGGTCCTGATTTTTGCTTGCTTCCTCCCTAGTTTTCTGTCAGTTGTCGCCATCAAAATATCCTGGTTTAGGAAATGATGAAATAAATTATGAAAGGCAATATGGCACACATGGGTTAAATTTTCACCAAATACATTTCTGTGCTATTTGAATGTTTGCCACTCTTATTCTTAAAAACGTTTTTGTAAAACGTATGGAACTTATTCTCTTACATTCAATTAACGGAGAAAGACTTTTGTATTCCTACACAAACTACTGGAAATCACTGTTTTTAAAGTTTCCTTTCAGTGGGGATAATAGGTCCTGCTGAACACTGAGGTTCTAATTCTCTGATTTTGATGTAGACAGAGTTCTAGTGTATTAGGTTTTGTTTTACTGAGGTACTGTGATGTGTTCTATATAAGGCAATATCAAAATACCATAGTTTGGTACTTGTGAAATGCTTGCAAATTTCATAAGCAGGATGTTAATATTTGCTGAATGAAGAAAGTTTATGCCTGAAATAATGTTCTCAATTTAAGTTTAGGTCATCTGGTACTAAGTATTCTGCTGAAAATCAGAAAACAGCTGAAAAGAAAGTCTCAGCAACTTTTTAATATGGGCTTGAAAGAAACTAGAATTGAAAGAATAAAATGACAGAGAGTCTCTGACTATGCTCAAGCCATTGTTAACAGTGAAGGTGCCAGTCAGGTTGCTGGGTTCAAATCCCAAGTCAGTGCTCGGAAGCGTGTGACTTTGGGCAAGTCATTTAGCCTCTCTCTGTCTGAGATTCTGCATTTATAAAATCAGGATTGTAACCATTATGGACTTCATGTTTGTGTCCCCCACCCTGCCAAATTCATATGTTGAAACTCATCCTCAGTGTGATAGCCTCTGGAGGTGAGGCTTCGGGGAGGTAATTAGGGCAAGAGGGTGGAGCCCCTGGGATGGGATTAATGCCCTTTCAAGGAGAGACAGGAGAGTGCTAGCTCTCTAGGTCTCAGTCTCCACCCTCAGCAGTCTGCGAACCAGGAAAAGGGCTCTCACCAGGAACCTAATCATCTGGCACCTTGATCTTGGACTTTCCAAGCTCCAGAACTGTAAAAAATATATGTTTGTTGTGTAAGTCATGCAGTCTATGGTATTTTGTTAGAACAGCCTGAACTAAGTAACTATTTCTAATATATAGGTGTATTCCTTTCTAGGGCTGCTCTAATAAATTATCTCAAATTCAGTGACTCAAAGCATCACAAAGTTATTCTCTTGTATTCTGGAGTCAATCAGAAATAGTTTCACTGAGCCAAAAATCAAGGTGTTAGCAAGGCTATGTTCCTCTGGAGGCTCCAGAGGAGAATATTTCCTCACCTTTTCCAGCTTCTAGAGTTGTATTCCTTGGTCCATGTCCCCTTCATCTATCTTCAAAACTAGCAGTGTAGCATCTTCTCTTTCTGACTCTGCTTCCATCTGTTTCTATCACATGACCTTCTTTTCTGTAGTCAAATCTCCCTTTACCTCCCTCTTACAGGGACACTTACCAGCCTGTTTAAGGCCCACCCAGATAAACCAGAATAAGCTCTTCATCTCAGAATCCTTAATTTAATCACATCTGCAAAGTCTCTTTTGCCATGTAAGGTAACATTCACATGTTGTGGAGATTAGGACCTGGATACCCTTGGGGACATAATTTAGCCTTCCACAATAGTGTTACTATGGGAGTGAAAGGAGATAATAAGTGTAAATTTCTTAGCACACAAACTGTGGCCCAAGGAATGTTAAATAGTATCACGGTTGTTACCAAGTTCTAGGTGGGAAAAAAAACCTATAACCCACTCATCTTATACCCAGTTACACTGTCCTTCATTATACTTGATAATGATAACCAAGGACATGTAAAGCAAACAAGAATTCAGGGAATAGCATCCAGGAAGATTTCTTTTAAACAAACAAGCAAATAAAATTTCAGTGGAACCTAAGCAGTCAATATATGAGTTTATTTTTTTAAAGAAGAGGAAAGAAGTAATCATGGTATAACTCTGCAGGGGGGGAGAGTGGGAGGGAATCTGTACTCAGCCCGGGGCAAAATACCTTTGAAACTGAAATCAGTCAACGGGAGAAATAAAGTGGTAGAAACCCATTTATTGCTTACAAGCAGTCGTCGTCCACTTCTGCTCGCCTGTGTCTCTCACAACCCAGCTGCAAAAAGGACTCCACCCAACCTCTCCAGTCCAGATATGCTCTCCCTCTCCCTTGTAATTACCTATGGATATGGAGATGGACTACTTCTCTCCTCTGCTTGGAAACACCTACTGATATGGAGATTTACTAAGGCCAAGTGAGATATTCTGGAAATACTGCAATTTTACCCACACATGGTAACAGCCAACAGGTGAATATTGATGTTTTTAAATATAAAAGCGGAAGTAAAAATATATACATATCATTTAAAAAACTGGAAGGAGATGAAGTAGGAGGATATAAGCATGCTATTTTATTTCACAAAGATTTGAAAAATATGGCCTAAATTCATCTAATGAAAAGTAATGCCTTTTACCTCAAAATTTCCTATAATCGTACTTTTCTTAACTGTACGGATACATTTGCAGGAAATAATGTTTTTCGTTGATTTAATATTTACCTGAAATATTAGAGATACCTTTTTTTGTCTATTGATAAATTTAATGTTAATATTTAAATTATAAAATAATATTAATGTTATTATCTTATATAGATAAAATTAGTTAATCTATTTAGCTATGATGATTCTATCATCTATCCAGACATTAAAAAAAAGGACCATCCTGAAGGAAATAGAAAAATATTGATGCTATTTATTTTATGTGTAGCAGAATTTGAGTTTTTATATACTTTTGTCCTTTGCATTCTCCTATATTATTAAAGTATTAATGTATAATCATTTCTATGAGCATTACAGAGTTATTATCTTTTTCAATAATAAAAATCTCTTCTGGAACCCAAAATAAAATCTCTTAAGACTGTATGGACCTGCCAGTCACTAAATCTAATGTCATTTACTCTGGCCTCATATTTTTCAAATTCTCTAAAGCTTTCTGTCATACTCATTACCTTTTACTTTTCTGATTCAACTTCTACCCTCTTCTGATTTGACTTACAAAAACCTATCTGTTTTCCTTCTACCCTTCCAGTTGCTCTTTTTCCTTATGGTTTACTTTTCCCTTTTATTCACCCCTCTTTAATTTTTTTTTTCTCTTTCAAACTTCCCCCTTGACAAGATTCTCAAACCTTGCAAACATAGAATTTTCTTGGGAGTTAAATCAAAGTGTCCGGCTATACTTTAAACCAATATAATGAGGCTTCTTTGGGGTGGGAACCAGGAATCACTTTTGTTTGTTTTAAAATTTCTTAAGAGACTCCAATGAGGACTGACATTTGAGAAAACATTATCGGTTTCACCAATCAAAATATGGTCATCAGACCAGTAATTTGGGCATCACCTTGATGCTTGTTAGAAATATAGAATCTCCCACCTGATCTAATATCTGTTAGGACAAAAATTGTGTTTTTGAAATCCCAGGTGATTCATAGTCACATTAAAATTTGAATAGTACTGATGTAGATTACTAAATTTCAGCACTTGTCCTAACTTATCTCCTGTGCTCTCTCCCTATGTTTCTGCCAACATTTGCTTATGGAATATTTTTACCTGTTTATATTCCAATGAGGTCCTCAAAGCTAAACTTACAACTGAATGAATATTCTTTGTTCTTCCAAGCATGAATCAGCATTTTCTCTGAGTCTCTATCCACTAATAATATCTCTGTTCATCCTGGCTTCATATTTTATGAAAAACTGTCTTTTTAAAAGTATTCTTTCACACAGAGTCTCGATGTCTTTTTATCTTATGCCTTAGAACTTTCAAGTTCTATTCCTTCCCAACTGTACCACCAGTTTAGAAATGATTACCTCTCCCTTGAACTTTTGAGTGCCTAACCAATCTTATTACCTTCTGTCATTCCTCATTACAATTGGTTGTGTACAGCTGGATTGATGTTCCTAACACACAACACATCAGCTGACAAAGAGGTTAGTCTGATATTAATGATCCCTACAAGAGATTTCACATCTTACCTGAGCAACTCACACAAAAACCTCACTTAAATGTCATTATAATTTTAATGGCCAGATTAAAGTAATTTTAACATTTTCTGATTTTTTGGGACACAGAAAATTGGTGAACATAAAACAAGGTGTAGATGGGCAAAAATCTAAAACAGTCAAGAAAACTACGTTGTCCTTGGAGAGCAAATATATAACAATAATAAATTATTTTCACTTTCTATTAATTTAGAAAGAGCCCTGCATGTTTGCCATTTGATTTAGTTCTTCTTTCCATTATTTATAAATCATATAAGAAAGAAATTAACATTTCTAATTACAGCTGAGAGTACTTCATGTATTTCCTTAGCAACATAATGAATATAATTAGTTGTTCAGATTATCAGTTTAATAAGTTTGAATTTTTTGTTCAGCCAGTAACCATGCCATGAAAGAATAAATTATATCTGAATTCAAATATTAATGATGTAGTTTTCTACTTATCCTAGCCTTTGTTTTTTAAACATAGCATAGGATAAACTCATACTCAAAAAGATACTTTTACTTTTTTACAGTGATTAAGCTCAATCTACAGAATGAAGCAAGAAAGCCTTAACAAGAAAGGATCCTTAAACTTTTAAAATGGGAAATTTTTAAAGGATTTAAAAGGATTTTAGAATTTTAGGAATTCAATTTGCAGGTGTATTTATGTCTAGGAAAAGTTGGCTGAAAGTTAAGTGGAAGAATGAAGCTTGGTTAATAAATAATAATAATATATTTTATATTATTAAATAATAAGAAACAAATAATTTCAATTTAATTGATTTTCACATACAAAGTGCTCTTACATGTTTAGTAGTTACATAATCTATTAATCAAAAAATTGTAAAAGAAAAGTCATGGGTCCTTGGAACTGCTTTTGTATACATGAAAAACTTAGACAAGTCTACTATCTAGTTGTTTGTTGATGCACAAGGATGTTTCCTAAATTCTGAGGAATACTATGAGAATACATATTTCCTAGAGAGGAAAGCAATTAAAACCAAGGTATAACCATTTTCTACATTTTTTTTTAACTTAGGTAAAACATAACTGGCTCCAAAAAACATTCATTTTTTTGTGTAGTTTTACTCATTATTTAAATTACAGGACTAATTCATTTCCATTTCCAGTGTTCATTAAATAGACACAACCTTCTGATTTAACTGACTGATGAATGCTAATATATCATAAGCCTTTGATTGCTATAGACACAGTAGGCAGCAGATGTTTTAAAAAAGTAAAACCACAAATTCTAACCAACAACAATTTAAAGAGTGAGTCCTCCTTTGGGAAAAAACTGAGACAGCATTTTGGAAACTCCTTTGCCCCAAACCCTGCAAAACTTTTTTAAATATGGGATTTCATAGATAACAAAGCACACAAACCAGGCTTAATTTCATGAGTCAATTTAAAAAAATTAGCCAAGTGCTAAGCCTATGCTTGATTTACGGGATCAGGTAAGCAGTGGTGGGGTCCAAACAACAGCAGTTTTTCTGACTATTGTACACAGACCACATTGGGTGAATGTGAAGATTAAGAGATTAAGTAGCAGGGTAAGGAGGGCTAGAGCCATTGGATCGAAGCGGTAAACATTTATCTTTGATGCCATGTTGAAAACACAGAGGAGAGGGGTAGGTACATCCTGGTTTAGTAATCCAGTTTTATTTGGAACCTGCCACATTGATGCTCTAGGAAAAAGAGAATTCTGGGTTTAGATACTTCTGGGTAATGCAAGAAAGTTTTCCCTCCCAACAAATATGTAAATTGATATGACTGATGTCTTTTATGCTTTGACTGAAATATTAAGAGGGGGTGTTTTGATTGCTTGTCTTATGGGGCTATGTTCATTGGTTTCAAGCCCTACATGAGCGGTGGGACAGAAAATGAAAGGTGACAGCATCAGTAGTCTGTTCATCCCCACGGAGTTAGAAGTTTGAAAGTTCTGAAGCTGAAGGAACTGCTTTCTTGCCTTCTTTGCTGCTTATAGGTGCCAGTGACTGGAGAAGGACAGAACTGAACTCTTCACACCTCAGAGCAAGAAAATGGTGCTCCCTCCTCCTGGACATGTGGAGGAAGAATAAATGAAGCAATGGCAGCACGGACTCAATGAAACTGGCAAGGAAGCAATGAGTTCCCCAAGGTATGAGCAGCTGTGACCTGAAGTGATTTAAATGCGCTAACAAATTGAAATACCACAAGGCCAGACAAAGGAGCATTCCATGGACCTATTTGAGCAAATACATAGCCTTATTCTAAAGATCCAGTGAAATATTAGGGAATCTGGGCTCCTCAGTAGATAGGATAATCCACACCCAAGTACATGGAGACTGGTACCCATCGGTTTTGAATATAAAAGTAAAGAAAGAAACTAGCCTTTCTCTATTTGCTGATGAAACCCAGAACACTCAGACTTGCACATTCTCTATAGTGAACAGTTCTCTGTCCCTACCTTCTCCCTGTACTGTAAATATCAAGACAAACCAGTTGCTGTTTCCCTTACAAGCCACCATCTACCATACCCAATGTGGAATTCTAACAAAGCACTTGGAATTTACCTGATGAGAGCAAATAAGTTACATTTTCCAAATTTAATTGAAATCACTCTTCTTCAACACATACTGCCTTGACAATAAAAGGATTTAAAGGAAAACATTTCTTCCAATGTTCAACTTGATAGGAATGGCCACTTTTCCATAGGGGAAATTCAGAGGAATTGTTGACTCCTCTCTTTCCTGGATTCAAACATCTGTTTACTCAGCATGTTCTACTCCCTAAGCATTACTTGATTCTATCCCTTTTCTACACTGGCTATAACTGCCTCAGTTCAGACCTTGAAATTCTCTTAACTACTGTATTGGTTTTCTAACTGGGCACCATGTTTTCAGCTTTTCTTTCCTATGAATCATATTCTTTATCTTATTAAGATTTATAATAGGTTACTCTATTTCTCTGATTAAACCATAACTAAAACTAAAACCAAAGCAAAACAAATTCCAACATTCAAAGGCTTCATAATGCCTGGAGGATAAAATCCAAACTTGTCACTTAGCCTAAAGCCATTTCGCAACTGGTATTTTATTCTTTGTGCACTCAGGTTTAGATTAGCATTTGAGACACATTAACAGTTTTTGTTATTTATTTATTTATTGACAGTTTTTATGGATGCATTCAGATCTGGCATCCTACAAAATCTATCCACTTACTGCTTCTACTGCCTACTTCTCTGCATCTGTGCTGCAACTGTCTTAATCCCACGTGAAGCCATGGGATTTAGGTGCCTCTCCTTACAAAACAGCCAACACAGAGTTAAAAAATGATGTTACAACATGGAAAGAATTACAGAGGGATTATTAAATGTCTAATAGTATATGCTGAAGTATATGTAAGTATAAACGGATAGATAAGTGGATAAATATTGATAGAAGAATGGAAGGAAGAAAGGGCAAAAAAGACAAATTGTGCTTACCATTGAACTTGTATTAGCCCTAAACTGAGGTATTGAATCGTTGGGCCCTGTTCTGGAATCCTAAATTTATTTGCCATTGTGTCAAACACAATGGAAGATTAGGAAAACATGGGAAAAGATTTGTGATGCTTTGATAGAACCAATCAGTTTTTTTAAGATAAATTACTTGATGTTAGTAATAAATATAGACAGTTCATGGAAGGAGCACTGCCTTGCAAACCAGAAATCAATGTGAGTCATGTCTTTGAGACTTATTTGCTCAAAGAACTTGACAAATTACTATTGTTTTATTATTTAGTTTTGTTAATAACAAGCTCCTATTTTTGAAACTGTTGTTTGAGACTCAGTTGCTTAATAGATGAAATAAGAATATTAATACCACTCCATCTTTCAATAATGCATAGTTTGATACTATGAGGATCAAATTAGATAAAGAAAACAAAGTACCCTGAAAACTCTAAGATACTGTGGAAATTTATTATTTTCTCCACTGATTCAGCCATTTAACAGATACATTTAGAAGTACTTACTTAGCATATTAATAGTGTTTTCCAGGGCTCTCAGAAGTTTCTTATATTTCTACGGCAATCTGGAAATTTATTTTTTATAATGTTCTTCTGGGAATTTTGTTATAAGGAAATTAATTGTCAAGCATATTTTCCTTCTCAGCCTTCCCTCTAGGGGTAAGATGAAGTTAAGTTTATATTAATGTATATTGAAAGTTAACATTTAAAAAAATGGAATACTTTGAATCCACATGAAATGAAAATCTTTTAGAAACTTTTTTTAGAGTTAAATATTTTATTTTGCTATATTCCTATCAAAAAATACCTCTCTTCAGATTTAATGTATTGATGACAGTTCACATTTATGTCTGTGATTAGATTTGTTTTGTTTTGAATATCTTTGAAGCCTGCGTATCATTTACAATAAGACCTGTAAATTCTCCTTCACGTGAAGAACTTAATGTATGGTGAAGAGTGGTGAGCTTCATAACCATCTAAACGTATTCTAGCTCCAACTTGCTCTACTTTAATATGTATTTCTCTCTGATACTCCCTTGAAATGTTACTGCATTCTGCTTTATGTATATTTTATGGAAAGTAATGGGTGAAATCACAACTGGTAACTCAGCCTCCATTCAAAATCCACTGATCTGAGATGTAGATCTCCTTGATTTATTACACATAGATTGAAAATAACAAGTGGTATTTAAGTTTCTCACAGTTTTATGAACAATCCAAAGTGCATTGGTATTTCCTGTATGTTCCCAAGTAGCAGAGCTGGCATTACTATTCCCATTTCACAGGTGGCTCTTCCTGGATAGTCCAGATGCTTGTCTGATTGATTCTCACAAGAGCACAAGGGACTTTCAAAGGGAAATGAATCAGGTTTCCCAAATTTTCTTTTTGGTAAACAATGCTGCTATTTACTAGCTGTGTGACCTTGAGTAAGCTCACAGTTTCTGTGGACATGAGCTTTTACATCTTTAAAACAAGTAGAATAGAAAATGATTGCTAAGGTCTCTTCCAACTTTAGAATTTTATATACATCAGTGTAAAGCCTGTTTTACGTGGTAAAACCAAATATGCTTCCATGGCTAAAAGTGTTTTACTGAAAATGCTGGGTAAAAAAAATCAAGCTTAATTCCATGTCACTCAATACTTTTATAGCACTTTTAAAACAGTGCCTCCATTCATGTCTCTCTTTTCTGCTTGCCACTTTAAAAGTTGTCTTCTCATGATACAGAGACTATACTGAGAGAATTTCAAATTAGAAGGCCATTTGGTACAACCACCATTAAATGTTAAAATCAACTTTCATATTTCTACTGTTTTTATCCTTTCCTTATTATGAAATTTTCAAAGACATGAGAAAATTGCCTTAAGCACAACCTGATTCTAAAATAAACGTTTTATTCTATTTTTTATATCTATCCAATCATTGATTTTCTGCGTGTCCATCAGTCTATCTCATTTTTGTTACTTTTTAAAGTAAAATTCAGATATCTATACCCTTCACCTCTGAACATTTCAGGATGCATATCATTAAATAGAGTTCAATTATTTGTTCATAGCTCTCTCTCGCTTTTTTTTTTAGTTTAAATTGACATGCAATGAATTGCACAAATCTTAAAACACTAGGTGATGAATTTTGACTACGTAAGTATCTATGTAACACAAAGCTTTGTCAAGATAAAGGATATTGCAACCCCCCCAAAAGGATTCTTCGGTCCCTCCTGGTCAATTCTTGTACGTGTCCCCCAGACGTAATGCCTGTTTTGATTTTTTTTCCTAGCAGAGATTAGTTTTACCTATTATGGAATCTCATATAAAACAGAATCATACTGTATGTACATTTCTGGGTAATGTTACTTTCACTCATTGAGATTTTTCAGCTTCATCCATGTTGTATTAATGGTTCATTCCTTCTTATTGCTGAATAGTATTCCATTGCCTGAATACAGCATAGTATTTTTTTTCTTCATAGACATTTAAGCTGCTTCCTTTATTTATCTAATAAATAAAACTGGTAAGAACATTTGTTTTAGGTCTTTATGTGGACAGACATTTTAATTTCTATATGCTAACTACCTAGCAACAGATTGCAGAGTTTATAGAGTAATAATGTGTATGTCTAGTTTTATGAGCATCTATCAGAACTTTTTTAAAGATGTTTGCACCATTTTACTCCAACCAAAGGGTTTGAGAATTCTAGCTGGTTAATATACTCACAAGCACTTCATGTTATGTCGTTTCAAATTTCAGAAGTTCTGATGGGCATGTAGTGGCATCTTAATCTGGTCTTAATTTTAATTTTTCTGAAGATTAATATAGTTCACCTCTCCAGAAATGTATAGTCCTTTGTCAGATATATATTTTGTGAATACTTACTCGTGGGGTTTGGCTTGCCTAATCATTTTATTAATTGTGTCTTTTGATAAACAAAAGTTCTTAATTATGATGAAAAGTAATTTGTCATCATAAAAATAAAATGATTTTTCTTGTATGGTTATTGATTGCTTTGTCTTTACAAGAAACATTTGCTTACCTCCAAGTCTAAAAGACCTTCTCTTTTATTTCCTTCTAGAAACACTGTTATATTTTTAGCTTTTATGCTTATGTTTTCTAACAGATATATCCAGGCCTTCTAGCATCATGTGTAGAAAAGACTTTCTTTGCCCCAGTGGATTACTCTTGTGCCTTTGTAAACAATCCAACAATCTGATAAGGGTGGGCCAGTTTCAGGACTCTACTCTGTTTTACTGATTTCTCGATCCTTATGCCATTGTCTTGGTTACTGAATATTTGTATTGTGTTTTGAAGTAAGGTAGTATAAGTATTACCTTTCTCTATCTTTTTTAAGATTGTTTTGTTTATTCTAGGTCCTTTGAATTTCCATGTATATTTTAGAATCAGAGTATAAATTTCTACCAAAAAAGCTTGATGGGATTATAATTGGATTATATCAAATAAATACATTAATTTGAGGAAAACTCCTATCTTAACAATATTGAGTCTCCTGATCCATGGACATAATGTTTGTTTATCTGAGCATTTTTTAGGAGATTCAGTGGTAGTTATGTTTATTTTTAGAAACTAATGAGTAATGAAAATGAAAAGCATGGTAGAAAGCAGGGGAAAATGAGGTTAGAAAATGTGGGTGTGGTTTATATTACATATTTAGACCATACATAATTCTTATGGAACAAAAGATCAAAGATCTTGAGACAGCTTTATAATATGAGTACTTTAACTATAGCATAAAGCCAAACCTGCTAAAGAGTAAACATTTCATTGTGCAAAAGACATAACAACTTTTCGTCTGTGTGGTTAATTTGTAGGATAAAGGAATGATGAGTAAAAAAAATTTCTAGAAACTAATTCTAATCTTACCCTCAAAATAAAAAAAAATGCTAAGATTATGCTTACAATTAGGTTTCTGTTTAGCAGTTAATATAATTATCTCATAATAGCTATTATGGCAAAACCAGATCTATTGCTCACTTAACTAATGAGGAATAATAGTGGTCAGCTAAGGTACAGAACTGGTTCCCTTCCTGATGTTTCTGTCCTATGCAACATTCTAAGTCATGAGGATACTTAGAACTATTAATGTTATTTACCAGTTGAAGTTTTTATTAGCTCTGTAAGCCTGGTATGATATAATGAGTTATAAGAAATACATATTTGGTCATTCATATGACCAAATATATATTTCCCAGGTATTTTTAGTCTTCATCCACAGCTCCTAAAAAAACCACAGAGTCTTAAAGGTGAAATGGTTGTTTTTTTGTCAAGTTAATGAGAGACTTTTGGACCTGCACCGAAGGGCGGGGGCGGGGGCTGGAGGCTGGAGGCCGGATCAGCCAATGGCCAATAGTTTAGTCCGCCATGACTCCGCAATGAAGCCCTCACAAACCCCCAAGGACAGTGCTCTGCTCTGTGCGCTCTGCTCTGCCTGCTCTTCTCTCTTGGATCCTGCTTCTTGGTTGGAGTGGGCTTCTATGCCTAGGGAACCGGAACGCCTCCACGGGCCATGGAGCCAGGCCCCAAGCTCGACAAGGACAGACGCTCCTTTATTTTGGGACCTTGCCCTATGTCTCTCTTCATCTGGCTGTTAACTTGTATTCTTTATTAAACTGGTAAACGTTAAGTGTTGTCCTGAGTTCTGTGAGCCGCTCTAGCAAATTAATGGAACCAAAGGGGGAGGTCGAGGGAGCCTCCAATCTGTATCCGGTAGGTCAGAAGCACAGGCAAACGCCTGGGGCTTGCAACCTGCGTCTGCAGTTGGGTGTGAAGGGCAGTTTTGTAGGACGGCGCCCTTAACCTCGGAACCTGGTGCTGCCTCTGGGCTGACAGCATCAGAATTGAGTTCTCCAACACCCTTCTAGTGTTCAATAATTGCCTCATATAAATACGTGTGGGAAGACCCCCTACCACATATGTTACACACATTGGAATCGGGTCCAGGTACCGAATGAAATTATACTGCTATTACTGCTGTGTATAATATTGTTATTGTTATACGTATATGTAGGGAAGAAATACACCATCTCATTTGGTACCAGAGATGTTGCACCCGGTATAAAACTTCTGAAGTGAAAAAATGATTTCATAGTGGTTTCAAATTTTCTACAAGGTAAGCCGTTGACTAATAAAGTTAAATGAGTTAAAGAAGCAACTAACATCAGTAATGGTACTATTCTCTGAGTTCAGCTATTTACACCACCCGCACGCACACACATACACACACACACACACACACACACACACACAATTTTTTAACAAACCAATATAACAGAATACTAGTGCAGAAAGTTTAAGTGGCTTGCCTGACTCACAAAGCAAATGTAATTTGTACTAGGATTTTCTGGCTTCAATATGGCATGTTTCCATATACTTTAGAGCTTCCTAAGTAATCGCAGTAGGCAGTTTAAAGGAACTGTGTGAATGCCTGTATCACCTGCCCCTATTCTGTATCGCTATTTCCACTGAATTTAAAAATTTTTACTTCTATAGGGACCATCTCTAAGCCAGACCCAGAAAAGCCCTATCATATTTTGTTGGCTTAATTTTTCTTTAATTGTGCATTCTAAAACTATGGCTGAGCAGTAGAATGCTAAAGCATTAAAACTTTTTGTAAATTGTTTTGTATCAGATTCCAGAAATCAAGTGGAACTTCCTCTCCTTTATGTGAATGCTTCATCCCAATTCAGAGGCACCAGTTCTATTCTCTACCAGGGCTGCATTTTAATCCATTCCATCTGGATACCAGAAGCACAACATGCTCTAAATTGTAGAGACACTCCAAATGGTATCTGTCTTAATATTCCCTTTTGCTTCTATTTGGTGAATTTGTCTTTTACGGAACCTTCCTTACATCACATAATAGGTGAGCAATGAGTTGTTCCATTTACCATACTAAAAGCGTGAAAAACACAAGGTTATATGTTTTCTTCTCTACACTCTGCATGACTACATTTTCTAGACTACATATTTGTTTTTACATGTGAAATCTGTGGCTACTTTTAATTGCCTTGTTATAATATCTGTTATCTTTCTTCTTTTTTAATAATAATACTGAAAAAGAGCTTAGGTATCAGCTGTCTAGCTTCCTCATATCCATAGGAAACTGAGAACCAGGGATATGTAGTATTTTACACAGATAATAAATACTTAGTTCAAATTAAAACTCACCAGGGTCTTGTAGCTTCTAAAGCAACATTGTTTCCATGACAGAGAGGGAGCAACAATGCTCCCTTTTCCATTTACTGTCAAAATGGAGTAAGTAACCATCAAGAGAATCCCAAGCATACCATCTGGTCCCAAATACATTCTTCCTTTCCCCTTGTATGGCAGCAGCCTTTCGAGTGTCAATGACCCAAGCCAAAATGGTACCTCTTCTGCTAGCTGGTCCAGTCAAATTTAGCAAAACTCACCTAATTCCATAGTCCCTATAGATACTATTTCCCTTTTATTTCTCAAAAGCGTGCTATACTGCACCAGCTAATGACTTTTCCACTGTTATCCTGTCCCCATTCACCAACTCGTCCATCATCTTTTACCACAGGCCATCTTTGTCCCACCTACAACCAGTGACTGGAATCTCACTGCCAGCCAAGTAGCAAATGAACCAGTTCCAAAATTCATTTCACTGTCAGCGTCCTCAGACTATTCATGGTATGAAGTTCTCCAGAGGGGGCTCCACAGGAAGCAGATGTTGACATATTCACATGTAGATTGTTTTCAGGGAATATTCTTGAGATCAACACTTGAAGGAAGAAAGATAAAAAGCAGGACTGAGCAGCATCAGAAGCTGAGCTGCAATTTAGTCTCAATGAGGGCTTCAGATAACTTTATGGGGGATGCTGAATTGGGATAAATGATCTGGCATTTATACTCCCACATCAGTCATTAGGTGTGGCCACCCTTCAAACACAGCATGTTCTTGAGTGATGGGGCTGTCTTCAGCTGTGGCCGTGCTGTAGGGGCTGCTCGGTGAGGGTTTGCTTCCTACAGTGGGTGAATCTTTCATTCCTGAAGGGAAAACACGAGGTGCATCACAGTGGCCACCACAATTCCTTCAAACAGTCACCATTTACTATTTGTTCTTTTTATCATACCATGATTATCTATTATAACTTACATTATGCTACTTACTAGATGGAGGGCATCTTGAAGACAGGACAGTGACTTTTTCAAGTCACCAACTGCCTGGAAATGTCCGGTATTCAACTCTATGCTTGCATTATTATGCTGCATGAATGCATGGCCTTTTCGCTTTCATAAAATCCCTTAAATGAGTGTATATGCTGATACAAAGTCAAACCTGCTCAACAACTGCTCAGTGTGACCTGTTCTTAGTTCTTTTTCTGGTACCTTTTACTCTGCTTTAAAGATACAATCATGCTATAAAGTTCTTCTTCCATCCTTGCTCAACTCTGGCTGTATCCAGAAATCCTGCTCATCTGTTCTGCTACCACTTTCCCTGTTCAGAGTCTCTTGCAAGAAACTAGTCTTGCTGTGCATCGTATTACTCAAAATATATTCAGCATACAGTCTTCCTTATAGAATACAGTCAATAAATATATTGCATTTGAATGAATCTTACTAGATACAGTTAATAAAGTTTTAAATATTCTACTTTTAAGAGATGTCTAAAGCTTTTGTTAGCTCATTTTGTTATGGTGTGTGTGTGTGTATCTGTAGTCATGGAAAAGATATAATCTAAATGGACACAAGAGATCATCTGGACATTTTCTTTAATTTCTTCATCTCAGCATGAAACTTTGTGCATATTGGATGTACCTATGTGTACCTATATTCCTTCAAGACAGTCTGCTTAAGATATGAGAACAATGGAAGGAAAGGTAGACTTTCCAATGTCAAGCTTTTATTTATAAACATGAATGAATTCTATGGAATGAGAACTGACTGAACATTTGTCTCAGGCTTGAAGAAGAAAGTTGGAAAGCAAACTCTACATATAAACATGCCATAAGGAGTTCCACCACCTTTTTAGTTTTGCCAAAGTAGTAGATATTACTCCCACAAGAACTGCCTCCTCTGTTCATGCAGAGACATTATTTACTATATCTTGCTTCTTTAAAACTATGTCTTTTTTCATTTGTATATTCTAGCTAGGGGTTATCAGCCATATCTTAGTGAGATGACAGGTCCTTAGCAAGATGCTTGCTCTTCCTGCAGAAGCCAGCTAATAGAGATGGGTTTACACCCTTAGTGAGCTGGAGGCTGATAATATTTCATTATGACATAACAGCAACATTTACAAAAATAAGACTCAACTAAGTTCAGTTAGCAATTATCCCCCTAAGGAAATTGAGAATATATACTCTTTTTCTGTGTGGAATCAATATTTAATACCATACTATGACAGAATGTCTATATGCATAAGCTCCTCACTTAACAAACATCCTAATAATAGTCTTCAAAATTCAAACTTTATGAAGATATGGGACTAAAGATGGGGAAATGAATCTGATTATTGAAACAAATAAGGACATAGAAATGTTTGATAGCATCTCTTCTCTAGTTAGCTGATTAATTTCCTATACAAATGGTCATTTCTATTATTTTCAAAAAACAGACTTACTACTTTAATGTTGCATATTCAAAGATGGAATTGCAGCAATAGAGAAAAATGAAAGGTTAAAAAAATCCCCACATTTCTCAACCTAGAACTAAACATGGTGACTATTAGTGGACATTATTCCAAGCATCTCTCTATATTTGTGAAGAGAAGAAGAGAGATATGAACAAAGAAAGCATTTTTATTTAAAAAAACACATCTTGAATGCTATTTTTAATAAAAAGCATTGAAGTTATCTTTTATTATACTTAACAGAGGGAAAAAGAAACAACTGAAAATGAAGGAAATGGCAAAGCTCAGTTTCATTTTTTTTAATTTCAGATGTATTAAAGTTTCTCTAAAAAAAAAAAGAATGGGTATTTTAGAAACACTATTTTTCTTTTATTCCTTCTAAAACTAATTACTACCACTTGTCTCCCTGCCATGGAAGCAAAGTAAATTAATACAGTCTACACTTTTTCTATCTCCCTATTATTCCCAATTTTGTTAATTATACTGGTAAGTTACTAAGGGTATAACATTTACACTATTTTGTGGCTATTGGTTCCATGGTTATTTATTTTTAATTCTGTTTTAAAATCATTAACAGTATTTTAGTAAAGATTCTTTATTATTAGTTAATTTATTTTTTATTCATCTTTGTTATCTAGATTTGATCATCAAGCAATTTTTGAAAGAAAGGGTCCTGGGTGCTATATTTAACTAGTTCTTTCATGCTTGAGAAATTCTGTGATTGTAATAAGTCTGCAATTTAATGAAGAATAATGTTTCTGGGAATAAATTTCTTGTTACACTTTCTATTTCTCAGAGCCTTATAAATGTTGCTCTATTGTTTTCTGGTATGGCATGTTGGTGGAAAGATGTCTAAATTCACTCTGATATAAATAACTTAATTTTCCACTTATATACTTAAATAAATTGTCATATTCTAAGCTGTGGCTCAGCATCAACATATATTTATCTCTTTTCCTATAACTATGTGTGCCTTATTACCTATAGATCCACTTCAGGAAAAGTTTCAGCTATTATATCTTTGAATGGTTTTGAAGGACCCTGATTACACTTATGTTGGATGGTCTTTGCCCTTCATTTTTGTATTTTTCTCTTGATTATTTTCATTTTGTTTCTATTTACTACTTTTTCTACATTTATTAGAATGACCATTTCCCCAGATAAATAATTAAAACTGAGCTCTTCTTTTAGATGGTTTATTGGTTTATAATAATGCCATTTTAATTCTTGATTTTTTTCCTTCTTTCATGTTTTGTTGATTCTTACTCTGCTACATTTAATAATCTCATATCTGAGTACTGTTTCCTCAAAATTCATGTCTTCACTTAATTCTCTTTTAATATGGAATAATCACAGAAGTTTTCTTATGTTGTTTGGTTTCTAATTTCTTCCAGACTAAGTTCTTCATCTATCTTTTGCTTAATATATTACCTATTCTTAATGTAAAATGTTTGCATGTTCCCAGTGACAACTTATATTTCATTCACCCAGACATTATATTTACTTTTATTCAGTTTTGATGATCTCTCCTTGACTCTTTTACTCCCTAAGATCTTGAGTACAGAATCTGAGGAATAAATGTTGCCTTCTAAACATTTTATTCAAGTCTGAAGGCACAATATTGGGAGGAGATTATCTGGAACTTCATGTAGCCTTTGTTGGAGGACTTGAACTTTACTTGTTTTGAGATTTTGTTAAAAGTCTTCAGTTACAGCCTATCTAATATTATGTGTTGAGTTATGTCTTCCAAAAGATGTTGAAGTCCTAACCCCCAGTTCCTGTGAATGTGACCTTACTTGGAAATAGGATATTTCCACATGATCAAGATACTATGAGGTCATTAAGGTGGCCCCTAACCCAGTTTGACTATATCCTTATAAAAAGGGAAATTTAGACATAGTGCCAGCCACACACATAGGGATAAAGTCATATGATGATGAAGTCCAAGATCAGGGTGGAATACAAAGTTTACAAGAAGACCACAGGAAACGGTGAGAGGCATGGAACAGACTCTCACTCACAGCCCTCAAAGGGAACCAACTCTTTTGACATTTTGCTCTCAGACTTCTAGCCTCCAGAACTGTGAGAGAATGAATTTCTGTAGTTTGACTTACACATTTTATGGTGCTTTATTATGGCAGCCCTAGGAAAATAATACATCTAGCTAGGAGTGTTTCTTCTTCTCACAGGAAAAAAGGAAATTCAGCTTTGGTTCATTCTCTCAATTCAACCTAGAGGTTTGAATATTTAAGATTTTTTTTTAAGCAGGGAAGGAAATTAGAATAATTAAATCCTTTGTTGTTAATCTTCTCAGACTGAGATACAAAAATTCACCTGGAGTTTTCTCGTTGTCTTTTACATTATTCTTAAGATTAACATTCCTTCATTTGTTCTCAAAAGCTCATTAATGTTAGAGACAGAAACTTTAAAAAATTTATATTCCACTTAAATCCTTTATCAGGATTCATGGTTTGATTTAGAATGTTCTTGAAAGAAAAGATGTATAGTATCAGAGACAGGGAATATTCTAGTATCAGAGACAAACATGTCACTTTAATTAAATAAACAGTTGTAGTTCTATTAGAATGAATATATTCATTTGGATAATAATAACTGAATTTCTAGTTCTCTTATATCTCTTCTTTCTACTAAAGTAATAGTGACCGGTGGTGACTACTTATTTCTGTATAAAGGTTACTTCCCTGCAATGAATCCAAGTTAAAATCTCACTTCACTTCTATCCACATCAGGAAGAAAGGACAGAAGCTGGTAAGACACAGAAATATGATAAGAACTGAAGTCCCCAGGCTTCTCAATTAGTGTCCTGACTAAAATTTATAATTCATATTTTTTTCTAACTGCCAACATAATTAAGGATAATTATTTTTCTTAGCACTCCCCGGCAATTAAGAACTACCTCTCAAGCTTAGGAGAATTGCACTGAAGCAAAAAAAGACCAAAAGGCGTAATTATTGATGAATAAAATCTTTGTACTGCTTTTTCATTGTAATTGGTATAAAACTAATTAATGACATTTGAACAAAGAAACATTTATTCATTACAGGATACTTTGTTGGAAGAATATTTCTATTCCATTACTAGGCAGAGCTATAGTTATCTGTGCTTTCTTTTGCACATTAGTCTGCAGATGACAATGATCCTTAAGGTTTAACACTGGTCCTGGCAGCATATATCTTGAATATGATGGCATAGCAGTTTGGATGTGTTTAAATGTACACAATAACAGAGATTCTACTGGTAGCGGATTAGACTTAATTTTTTTCTTTAATTACAAGAAATCTGGAGGTAGATTTCCTTTTATTGTTGATGGGTTGAAGGACAGAATGGTGATGCCAACCACGATGATCCCTATTACTAGGAAAAACAGAGGAGGCTGGAGAAACAAGTATTTGGCTAATTCCATAAAGAGAAGCAGGGAGACAGGATTTGCAGATGCTAATTGAATCAACCATTCATCAGGAGATAATATGAAAATAACATGTTTTACATGCTCTTTTTTTTTTCTTTTAGCATACTTCCCACATCTGTTAGCAAGCTTCTATTGAGTAATGAATATTCATTTGTTTGTTTGAATTAAACTCTTTGGATTTAAAGTATTCAAAGATCTGAAGTTTTCTATTTAGAATATAATCAAAACTGACTCACTGGTCAACTCATTTTAGATTCTTCTAACATTTCCATTTGGATTCTAATCCATTTCGCATACATATTGATGAGATCAAACCAAAACAGAACAACAAAACCAAGATCAGTAAGCCAAGCAATGTGAGAGTCTAAGAAATGACTCAAGAACTCCAAAGTGACTTTAAAACTGAATAGTGCTCCTGAGGATCTGCCTCAGGGGAGTCAAGTTATTGGGCTCTGTGGGTTAAACTAACAATGGAAGCCCGAGATGTAAGGGATTAAAGTTAGTATTTATGTGAGCTTTGAAACGTGGGGGCCCCTTAGGTTAACCAGCTACATAATACTAATGGGAAAATTTGCTTTTCTCACTGTGTCCCATAGCAAGGGAACGTACTAAATTTGTTTATAAGTATATAACAAAAATATTTTAAAATACCAGATTTACCTAGGAAAAAGTGCACGGTGGGAGGCACCTGAAGTACTGAGAACATCAAGATGTTTTAAAAAGTAATAATAATAAAAAGAAAGAGAAGCAGTCTAAACAATATCAAGACAGCAGTTAGCTGGACTTGAGAGGCAGGGGCAAGCCTCTGAAAAATCTCAAGTCCTAGTGAGCTCAGCAGAGGGTTCACCTTGACATTAGATCACAACAGAGTCTATGGTTTGTGGATAGTTCGGATAGGAAAGCCTGGGACAGTGGCTTGTTTGCAAGTAGTTCTTTCGGGAGGGACAGACAAGTCAGAAAGTGGAATAGACAAGGAAAAAAGCCAATACAAGAATGTTACATAACCCCCACTGTAGGTGGCTGGAGCTTGAGCCAATGTGACTTTAAGAGGAGACCTGAAATATGCCTCACAGATGTCCACCTAGGGGACAAAGGAGAAAGCATTTATCCATAAGCTCCTGGCTCTGATCAAGGATGGGCTTCTGGGCATTAACTCCCTAAAATCCTCATGTGCCTGCACGAACGCCCAGATCCTCCCTGCAGCCTAGGAGAGACCCCATGGCAGGAGCAGATCTCTGAGATGAGTCTGAGCATGATGCTGTCAGGATGCACTTATGTGAAACTAAGCAAAGGCTCCGTGAATTGTTTTTTGTGTCAGTGGCTCAATGAAAATGTAGAACAAACAGAATCTGAACTAGTACATAAGAGGTGTCTGGTACACTGGAGGAATCCAGCTCTGATACCTCTAGCCTCGAGGGTAGTCTCTTCTCAAAATGTACAATGTAGGATTGGAAAAAGTATAGTTCCTAAGGAAGGTTAACCAAATGACAGTCAGACATCTCTTTCCTTTCACTTGGCTTCATTACAAGAGAGTGCTGGGTAATGAGTGGGCCTCCTTGGCCATAAATTATTCTCAGATGCACACATGTTCTGAAATGTCACCAACTCTTCAGCAAAATGAATAAGGGAGAAAGCATTACATGATCTATAATAAAATCTACTCAAGAAGGGTCACAGAGTAAAATATTCTGGTTTCTTTCCTTCTTATGGCTTTATCAAAGGAAGTCATACTCTATAAAACAACTTAAGAAAAGCAAAAAACTGCTTTGCAATAAACTAGGGTATTTAAGTAAGTTGAACAGAGAACTCAGAAGTCTAATTCCATGGATGTCCAAAAAACAGCAAGTTAGGATTTCTTAGTGTCCCACGAGCTACATGATCCCAGCTTTCCTGCATCTATGGCTTTGCATGATTGACTCATTACCTCTTAAACCTTCCATTTCAATCTAAATTCCATCTTTTCTTAAGACATTACCTCAAGTCCTTTCTCCTACATTAATCTGACCCTGAATCTGTCAGCCTGTGTAAGGCTTTACCTTTCTTCAACTTTGTTAATAGCAAAATATTAGCCAGTGTTACCAAACTGTTGCTTCAAGGACTGAGCAGATGGAATATGAAACAATGTACCTCAGTTTGCTTCACTTCTTCCACTGATGATGGAATTCATGGCCCAGTTCTTCCCACTTCTACTTCATTACCTGATGTACTTTTATATGAAGTATTATATACGTTGGAAAACATCATCTACCCTTTAAAAATTGAGCATTCATTTTTTATTCAGTCATTTAATCTACAAAAATGTATTAAGCACTTACTCCAAAGCAGGAGCTTGGGCTGGGAACCATAGGGATAAGACTAATACTGGCTGTTGCATCAAAGAACTATGTGGGGCAAGGTGTGGGATACACGTAAGATATGCAATTTGATTTTTAAAAATTCAAAAACTGAAACAAGAGCAGTATGCTGCAAATGAAATAGGGAGCTGAGGTATAGAATAACAGAGATGGGACTTTAAACCCAGAATTCAAGGAAGTATTCTCCAGGAAGGTGACATCATTGGTAAATAATGAAAAGAACCTAACACCAAAAAGAATGGGGAGGAGGGTATTTCAGGAAGAGGGCTCCAGCATGGGAAAAGCTTATGAGCAGAGTCAGCATGTAAAGAAGGGTAATGCCGAAGAGGAAGCTGGAGGAGTGAGCAGGGTTGCCTCCTGCTGGATTTTGTAGCATGGTAAGGATTGTGGCTTTTTTTATATGTGTAGTGAAAATCCCTGGTAGGAACTTATGCAATAAAATGGCATAATTGGGTTTGCTTTAAAATGATCAGTTTACCATGTGGAGATTTGTTTGGAGAGGGGAAAGACGGAAATGTAGGGACCAGTTAAAAGAAGATGGTTCAGGCAAAAGATGATTGATGAGCTCCAAGAAAGGAAATAACAGATTCAGGATGTATTTTAGAGAAGAAATTGTCAGGTACTGAAAAAGAGTGAGGAAAAATATTTTCCTTAATGTGTACTGTCTTGGATATAATTAAAATTTTTGGTATGCTTGTCTTCTCTCATCCACCAAACTAGCTCTTCAGGGCAGGGTCAATATTTTATATGTATTCTATATTTTCTGTAAATTGCTGAGAACAAGATAGATGTTCAATAAATATTGGTTTCTTATTCCTTTTTTATTAGCTAGACCACAAAATATTTTGTTGAAATTATATTAGATGCCAGAATAAAATATCCTGAGTCCTTTCAAGTCCTTCCAGTGTTGTTTTTATTACTTTGTGACTTAGTGAATGCATGCTAAAAAACAGAATGTGACTTTTGTGGGTGTTTCATAAAAATGGGAACTCTCTCTGCTTGGCTTAGCACTGATACTGCCAAATTGTTAAGTGTGGTTTCCAACAGAACACAAACTTGGCATGTGAAAAACAGGGCACTGTGTGCCCTTGCAGATGGAACAGATCAAAGGATTCATAATCCTTGAAGACTCTGGACAACTTTATAAAACAAAGTCAAAATCCACAAGATAGCCCCAAGCAGAAGGGACACAGCAGCCCTCTTGCAGCAGGAATGCTTCCTCGAGGCAAGCTGTGAAGAGGAAACTGTCATCAGTACACTTTCCTTTCACAGACCTTCCCTCTTAGTAACATCCCTTTTCTTTCCATGTGTCAAAATTTACTCTCAGGTAAAAGACCAATACATTTATTTACACAATGGTATGCAATCTCTGAAGGGTTATGTTTCCCAGGAATATTTGGTGCCAAAAGTATTTCATAGATTAATTTTCAGATATGGAAGACCTAAAGCAACAGAGCTCTCCATAAGGAAATCCCGTGAGAAAAGTGAATGATGACGCTGCCTACTGTTCTGACTTACATGAGTTCTGGGGAGTATCTGATACTCCAACTCCAAAGTGAATCTGGCTGAGGGTAAGTTGGGGGGCCTTGGCAGCCCACACATCCAGGAACTTTCCTTCACATTCAAAGGCCCCTGTCTCTCTCTCTCCATGGGGAGACTCAGTGCCCTCCCTTTGGAACTGGAAGACCTAGAGGCAGAAGGGAGGTTTTTCTCTCTAGCATGTGGTCAGGTTTGTCTCTTATGCTGCCTAACATTTGAAGAGAATAATCAACTGTTCAAATGTATCAGATGACAGTCAGCATACTTTTGGGGATTAAAGACTCAGTTTGGGAAACAGGGTCCTCACGTTTATTTATGATCCCGCAAGAGCATGAGTCTATCTACTGGACTCAGGTTGGCCTGTAGGCTTCTATTCCTTCTGAGTAGCATGCTGCTCCTATGTCCTGGTCCTAACCCTGACTCTGACTTGGAAGTTTTCATGCTATACTCTTGACATCTCCTTTATTGAACATAGTACATGAACCTAGCTTTACACATCTGCTCACCTCTTGAATACTGACAAACCTTGATATGTGAACAGTGATAATCTATCATGAGCCTTCCCTATACTCCCTAATGTCTGAACACTTAATAGTGTTCTATCCGGTGCTTTATACCTTCAGTGACATGGAAGACTTACCTCTAAAAGCTCTTTGCAAAGCACTGGGTCATATGAAATTTCTCTCTATGATGAGAAATGTTCAATCTGCGTATATATCCATTCATATTAGTTTTAACTGCTGACACTTAGGAGGTAAAAATCCCTTTTCTTATGAAAGCCTTTCAAATATTTGGAGTCAGCCATAATTCAGTCAAATATTTGGAATCAGTCTTCAATTATTGGTCCTCTTTAAACTAATTGGCTTCCTTTATTTCAACCACTCCTGTTAAGAAAGGTTTTAAGACTTTTTACTTTCCTGTGTGTTCTCCCAACCACTACAGCTTTTCAAACATTTTTCAATGAGTCATGCTTAAAACACAATGCCATAATTCAAAATTTATCCTAAGTAACATGGAAATGACAAGCCTTCCTCCTCCTTCAGACTAGGTCCTGTTCAGATTAAGGTGATCCCTTCTCACTGCTCCTATCACTTCTCAGATGCTGAAATGTATTTGCCCTAATTCCAACCAAAAACTCTAAGTCTTTGATGTGTTCCTGCCATGCTCTTTCTCATGCTCTTAAGCTATGATTATTTCTTTAATGGATATTTAACTTAATTGTATTTATCTTTGTTTGATAAACATTCCTTCTTTATATTCACTTGTTCCTTAAAAATTTTTGTTGAGTACCTGCTATATGCCAGTCACTGTAATAACCAGTGATAAACTAGATATCATGGTCCCCACTTTTCAGAGTTTATAATCTAAGGCTGACTAAAGGAGGAAACTATCTTACCAATTACAGTTTCCATAATGAGTTCTCTAAATGAGTAAGTAAGGGTGTTATTGGTATATATAGTTGGTAGTTTAGGGAAGTTTTTCTGGAGTAAGTGGCATCTGAATTAAGGAGTTGGCAATATGAAGCAGGAAAGGAGGAATAGTTCAAGCAGAGAAACTTCTTATCTAAAAGCCTGGACATGAGACTGAGCAAGATGTTTTCTAAGACTGATAGATTAGAATAGTAGATATTATATATGAGCTAAGAGGTGGATATTAGTAGGAGATGACTATAGGAATATAAGTCGATTCCAAATTTTGAAAGAGTTGGCACTATAACCTGAAAGAAATCAGTGGCCGCTGAAGAGTTTGATGGAATGGAGTGATATGATCATTCTTGTATTTTAGAAAAATTACTTTAGCTGCGATTGGACAAATAAACTCAAGTCAGTGAAATAAGATAGGAAATTATGGCAGCTATCTTGGAAAAAGATTATGGTCACCTAAACTAGGGAATTGGTAGAGGGTTGGTTTGAAGGATATACAAGCTATAAGGACATAAATCATGAGAACTTATTTGTAATATTAGATGACACTTGGCTGATAGAATTGATAGGCTTAAACTCTTTTATATTGGTGGATTAACTGAGAATGAGAAAAGCAAAAATATAACTAGCTTTCTGGCTTGAAAAAGTGTATTGGTTGTATCATTCACAGAAAGGAGAATCAGGTTTGGAATGCAGTAAGAATAAGGGATTAGTTTTGGACATGTTAGATTTGAGTTCCTATGAGTTAATCAAATGTAAATGTGTGATAAGCAGATACATGCATGGGTTTGGAATGTAGTTATCTGACCTGGGATAGAAAAAATAGACCTGTGAGCTATTAGTATATATGCACCAATTGGAATAAGAGATTGGATGAATCAAGAGGGAGAATTGTAGAACTGAATAAGAAAAGCAAGAAGCTCTGGACAGAATACAGAAAGACTCCACCACCATTAAAAAGAAGAGGGAAAGAATGGGAGACCCTGGAGGGGATAAAAGGTACAGGGCATAAAGGCATTCAGGTGTTAAAAAAGGAAACAAACAGCAGAGTGTATCATGGAAGCCAAGGAAAGAGAGTGTTTCCAAGGAAGCAAGCAGTCAAGAGTACCAAATGTTGCAGAACACTCAGGTCTATTAGATGGAAAAATAAGGGATTTGTTAGAGACCATGAGAGTAGCTTCAGACCTTCAGGAGTGGGGAGGAAAGAAGCACTGGGTTGAAGAACAAAGGCGATGATGAAGTAAAATAATAATACATTATAGACAACAGGCTATGAAGGTAAGATGATATATAAGATAGTAGCAAAAATAGGACTTTTTAAAGGTAGAAAAGATGAGAGCAAATTTAAATGATAATGGGAAATAGCTGCTTGTAGATAAAGGAGACTGAGAGAATGCAAAATAAAACAAGGTGCCTGTGAAAGGAGTAATTTTCTTTCCTGGGGTTGCTGAAAGCAGTAATAGAGATTTTGCTTAAATCATTCTTGTGATTACATTTTCACCATTTCCATTGTTTTGGACAATTTTTGTTTTTTTTAATATCAAAATAGTTTCTTTCTGGTACACAGTTGCAGTTGTGTATGATGAATTAGCCGAGACCTAACGTACAGTATGATGACCACAGTCAAGCCCCTTTTGCATACAGGGAATCTGCCAAGGGAGTAGATGTGAGGTGGTCACACCACATACACACAAGGTGACTATGTGAGGAGATGGATGTGGCAATCAGCTTGACTGTAGCAATCATTTTGCTCTGTTACATGTACATCAGATCAGCATGTTGTACACCTTAAATACATACAATTCAAAAAATAAAATGAAAGAAAAGAAAACATCAAAGTATTCCTCAAGGGATCAAAATCTGTCTTGTGGACACTTTCAGTTATTCAAAATAATGCCTTATCTTTAGGTAATACTGCCCTTTCTGTATTCATTTACTCACTCTACCAATATTCACAAATGCTGACTGAACATTACAGACACTGGACCAAATGCTGGAAATAGAATAATAATAAATAGTTCTGGCCTTGAAAGAGGTAAGAGTGTATAATTTAGAAAAGAGACATGAATAAATCACTCTTCTCTCACTCATTTTGCCTTTTGATGTCTCACTGGATAAAGTTAACTCACCTTAAAAATGGCAGCTCTCAATATCTGAAGACACCTATTATGCCTTCATTTAATTTTTCTGGCAACTATGCAGAATTTTAAGATATTCAATGTGGAAAACAAATCTTTCATTACCTATGTAGTTTTGTATATAAGCTCTAAAAATCTGTCAACAAGAATGGAAAACAATACTCCTAGTCATAATCTGATAAGAACAGAATGTTTAAGTATAATGACCCTGGATCATATTAAAATGCCATAGCTTTTTTTGGCAACTGAATCTCGATGCTGGCAAATGAGATTTCAGTCACCTAACCTTGTATTTTATGCATAAGTTATCAGCCAATACTCTCCAATTCTGGTTACAACCAGTTGTTATTTAAAATATATATATATATATGATTTTTTACCTATTTATTTTACATTTTATCTCAGTTTCTGTCACTGTTCCAAACCGTTAATCAATAGATTCTTGTTCTATTATTGAATGCATTGCCAATCACTCTTGTCTTTAGAAAGTTTGACTTATTTCGATAATAACTAAAATTATATATTAAGACATCAAATAGCACAGGACTAAATATAAATTTGAGAATTATTCAGTCTGATGTCAATAGATAATTTAATATCCCTTGGTTGTTTTGGTTTAACTATCCAGAAAATGGTCTAACAGAACTCATCTAAATTACATTTTTCACCACTTATACTAAAGACTACAATGAGAGACTCTTGAGGCTTCCAACAGAAATTCCGGAAAGCCTGAGATTTAGAGAGAATGTTAGCCACAGGAAAAGAATCCACCACTTTTTAGTCAAAGGTTAGCTTAATGGCGTAAAAAGGTCAGTGGGTCATGGAACTTCCTTACCTTAACCAAAAAAAAACAAAACCAAAACCAAAACGCAAAAGCCCAATAATATAGCAAAACAAAATATAAACAGTTTTCTCTAGAAACATCAAGACTTGTCCTACACAAATAGTGATTTTCCTGTCTTTGAGATTTTAAATGTCAGCCAACAACCTTCTTGGCTTCCTTTCCTGGCGCCGGCTCCCCTTGGCTATTTCTAAAACCTCATGGAGACTGTTTGCTTCCCCATACTACATATAATTAGTAGTTGCATGTAGCTAAAGAAATTAAGAAAGTTTCCATATAATATGCTGATTATATTTTAGAAGCTCTAGGCCGTAATCTACTCTCTCTATATAGTCTTATTTCTACCATAATAATAATAAAAACAAAAAATAATAGATAAATGTTCATCTTGGTGTCTAAGCTAACTTTAAATAACATGGTAAAATTCTTAACAAAAATTTTTTTATTAAGGAAATAAACATGTATTTAATATTGTGGGAAACAGCATAAGATGAAAATAATGTAACTCAACATTTTGTAATTAATAATGTTAACATTTTGGTAAAATATCTAATGGCATTTCAAATACTGTTTGCAAAATACATTTACAAAACATGGATCATACATTACAAACTGATTTTAACTTAGAAATGTATCTCAAAATTTTTTCAGTTTTTTCTTAATTACTTAAATTTCTCCCACAGAATTATATTGAGGATATAGAATTAATCATATGAAATATGATTGCTATATATATTTTATATGGATCAAATTTACATAGAAATATGTGAATACTATAACATTTAATCCATGTTTTTACTTATAGATCTTTACGTTTATTTTTCACTATCTTTAAATATTACATAATAAATCTTTGTGTGTATTTCTAATTATTTTATGAGACATATTTCTAGTAGAGTAAGTCGGTCAAAGAAATCTACATTTTTAACGCTTTTGAATACATATTTCCAAGCTCTACAAAGGTATCCTTATCACCACCTGTATGACTTTTTAGAGATTTCATTGATGTTCACTCTTGTCATGTACTGTATCTATTCATCTATTCATCTTTCTATCTTTCCATACACCCATTTTTTATGAAGTATTTCAAAGTAAATTGCAGACATCAGTGCAGTTTTCCCTAAATACTTCAGCATACACAATTAACTAGTTTTCAATGTCTATTTTCAGTTTTTTAATATTAAAATACACAAATCAAGAGGCTATTTTTGTTGAGTTTTGACTAATCCATATGCCCTTTTAACCACAACTACTATCAAAACGCAGCACATTATAGAGTTGATCTGATTTATGTTTTTCCTGATTCTTCTTAAACCTTGTCTTTTTGTCACCTGCCACATGTACCACAATAACAAGCCCAACAAAGTCTATCTCAAATGATTTTCATTTTTTTTTCTATCGTTCCTTTCATCATCCCCTTTGTTCTGCTAGAACCTTCACAAAAGCATTCCAAACATTTTCCTTACATCCAACTGTGCGCTCCCCTTCAGTGCATTTTTCATTTGGCAGATTGAAAAATCTTTTAAAAATATAAATTGAGTTTGTGACTCTCCTGTGTCCAGCCCATTCCAAGCTCTTGCTGTGTTCTCTTAGCCCTTGCGTGACCGGATCTCAGCTTCCTTTCCTCCTTCATCCCGTGCCTGTCTCCAGCTAGGTCCTTACATTTTAGCCATACTGGCCTTCCTCCAGTGCTTTCTCTCCTGAGGACTTTTTCACCTGTTCATCTTTCCCTGTCTGGAGTGTTGTGGCCCCCTCTCATTGCAGCACTGACTTACCTGCCTTCCTGTATCTCTGCCTCAATGAAGTCTTCCCTGATGACTTACTGTATCTTCTTGACTTCCCCTCTTCCCATATTGTTAGTCCCTTGGATCACCCCTTGTTTTTTGTTGTCAAGCACTTGCTATAGTCTACAATTAGATAATGCTTTGGGTACTCCCTTATTTAATGTGTATCTGAGCCACTGGGTTGTAAACCCTGCAAGGGCAATGCAGGTCTGTGCACCACTCTTGGATGCCCTGCTCCCAGCACCAGGGCCAGGGCATACATAATATGCTCTCAGCAAACAGTACAGCAAATGAATGAACCAACAAATCCTTACTTTATGCATTCTCAGCCTCAAGCTGCTAAGAGAACCTCTAATGAAATTTCTTTCACGTGCTTTTATGTGTTGACTCCCTGTATCCTAAACATTACTGAAAACGTATAAACACTTCATAAGATACATGAGCAAGAAAAGTTATAATCTAAGTTAGGACTGACAGACCGAGGGAAGGAGTTTTTAGTCCTGATCCTTTCTCAGTAACATGACTTTTTTCCATTATATTTGGAACAATCTTTCTGTCTCAGGCCCTTTTGTTTATTTTTTTACCTGAAAGCTACAGCTTTAATATACCCGTTTAACACAATGGTACTTAATCGGCACTTTATAAAATAAAGAAAGACACATAATACATAATTCAAATAATAATTATGAAGAATCAATCATGACACAGAAGCTATTAAAAGGAAGGTGTTGATTTTTCTTCCTGCTTCATATCACTAGCTTAAAAATGATAGCTTGAGCAACGCCTGAAATTCTTTATGACATGTAGATAAAAATATTGGTAATTACCTACCAAGTTGCAATGGAATTTTTCCTTAGAGGAGTTCTTTCCAACAAACTTTCCTATAAACTATGACTGTACAATTGGCAAAGTGAATGCTACAAGATTTCAAATACATCACAGTAATTACATCTCCATGCCTAAAATATTCTGATCACTGGAGAAGGTGCAAGAAACTAACCTGCTCTGTGGCAGAGGCTAGTACAAAGGAAACACATATGTCTTTGCCTCCTTTATTTTGCTACAAGGGAAGGAGTACAGAGTTGGGGTTCTGATTCTTCTCCTTACCTTTCACTCTCAAATGTGGGCTCCAAAGTGCTCTCATTTTCCACCAGCAGCAGGCAAATGGTTGCCAGTCCAGTGACAGCTTTGTCATTTCTCCGTTTCTTGAGTTCCATTCAATCCACGAAGAAACCCCATTCATCCTTTGGAGTGAATTAAAATTAAATCTGTTTTAATCCCCTCACAACATCACAGAGAAGTTAAGGAAATTGCTTTTAGGATCAGAAAGACTCAAAATACTGTTACCGACTCCATTACTAAGTACTTTATGACTAGGAAAATTGCAACTTTAATCTAAACTTTAACTTAAGTTAAATCTCAACTTTATCTAGAACAACAGGGTAAAATTTGTCCTTAGCTCTCAGAAGTAGGCTCTGAATATTAAAAGATAAGACATACATAAATTGCTTTCCAATTTACCCAATGTTAGTTACTGTTGTTTTTATTCCCATTGCCATGGGCTTAATGAGCTGTGGGAATGAACTTAACATTCTTACCTAGGATCATACCAATGTTATAAAATTCCCCTGAATCAAAGAAGAAAACAAGCAAAAGAGGTAGAACAGAGCAGTTTATATATTTAAATTCAAATTAATTTTGCTCCTTGTTTAGACAGAATATTAAATAGCCATATAATGTCACAGCCACTCATTCCACCATAAACTGGTCCATGGTGTTCAGCAAACTATTTAAGAAAGTGGAAGAACTGAATGGCTAGAAATACTGTTTTCTAAACTTTGCTCCACCTTGCGGTGCTCAGCCTGTGCACTGACTTGGCACAGCTAAAGTACAATTTTTAAAAAAGCCACAGAGTTTTGAAGGCTTCAAAGATTACCTAAGCCATTTGTCTCATTTTACAGGAGAGAAAACTGATTAGGTTTAATTAAGCAAATAGATTAAGTTAAGTTGGGAAATCATACACTGGTTAGTCAAAAAGACAGGACTTCAACTTTACACCCCTTATCTCACATTAAGCACTGGCAACATTCAAACTGATCACTGCTCTAATCTTCCAGTTTGGAAGCCATCTTCGAGCTCTCTCTCTCTGCATTCCTTTTATATAAACTAACATAAACTCTGGTTGTTTACTCCTTTGAAATGTCTATCAAGTTGGTCAGTTCTCTGCTGTTCAGACCTGAATTGCTACAAAGGCTTCCTTGTTGGTCTCTTTTCCATTGTTTTTCTTTCTTCTCAAATGTATCCTAACCATAATAACCAATCTTTCCATAATATAATTTCCATCATGTCTTTGCAGTGTTCAAGAATTTCCAAAGGCTTTCTACCAAGTATTTTAACAAGTGTGAAGTTACAGAACCCACATTTACATGTCTTTAGAACATGGCACTTCCCAGCCAGTCTTATTTCTGACATGGTCACATAGATAGGAATCTTAAATTCGGTTGTACTGGTTTCCTTTCTTTCACCTAGATAGGACACCTGCATTTCCATTCCTGAATCTTTATTTGAACCATTATCTTAAACCATGTCCCTACTCCCATCCCACTCAATATATCTAAACGGTTCTCATCCTGCAAGACTTAATTACATTTTTCCGTGATGATATTTCTGACTATAACACACAGGTTTCTTCCTCCTCAGAACATTTACTACTTGTGTATTGCCTGAAAACTTCTAAGTTCTCTGCCTTTCTATTATTTTATTATTGGTAGTGTGTTCTTTAATGGTGAAAGGGAAAGTTGACACAGTCCATTTTCAAAGAACTTTATGGTTATATAGTAATACCTAATTCAGGAAAATGCTCAAGACCTTTGCCTGCCTCATATGTCCCTCTCCATACAGAGACGGAGACCTCCGCTAGTCAACAGGCCTATGGTTTCCCAGGTTTGAATTCTTCAAATTGGAATTTGGTGCCATTAACTAACAACCATGAACTGCCATCCTCATTAACTAACTACCCTTTGCCTTTAAGATTCTCTCTCTTTTCTCTTTTTCCTTCATGGTTTTTGAGTAACTTGAATCTCTTTGCTTGACTTATCAGTTGTCACTTCTCCTCAGCCTCTGGGGCAGTTGTGAATTAGTTCTCTGTCTTGCCTCACCTCAGATAGGCCTGAGATTGGAGGTAGGAAATGACTTAGATTTTCTGTGTAAAGAATATGAGAGAAACAAACCTTCATATTTCTCTTTATATGGCTCCTGGGTCTTAATCTTAAAAAGTATCTTCCCCTCCTTTGCCCTAAATATCATCATCTTATGTTCCCAGGTGTTTGTCTAGAATCAGAGTTGGTCAGCCTTTTGCAAGGGGATGAATGTGTGCCAGACTGAAGGAAAGGAGGAGAGGGGAAAATCATCTGACCCACCCCATGCTGTAGTATTTTGTTTTTAACTAGATTGTAAGCTCCTTAAAGGCAGGAACATTTCCTCTCAATTCTTTTGCCTGACATACCAAACTTTTAATAAACACCGTATGAATAACAGGACTCTTTCTTATAAAGAGAACACTGATAGGTCATTATCGGCGAGAAGTTGATTTTTTTCAGAGACTTGATTAAACACACATACACACGGAGTCAGAATGAAATAACAGATCATGAATGGCCTAGCCCATAGAATGGGAGAAAGGTTTTAAGAAATCTTTCAGGGATTAAATGTTTTACCCATATTTCCTTCCTGTTTTATACTACTGCTTCCCACATTTGTGAATCTAATTTTATTGTGGCACAAAGATAATGAAAAAAATCTTGAGAATTTCATTACGTATTAGATCTTGAGAGAAAAGGTATTTCCACATGAACACAGAAACTATACAGCTCAAAAGTAGCATCTCTCTAACTGTCCATTAGACAATGGCTACGTTTGCAGCCTGGTAAATACCATGGAAACACAGAAAGCTTAGGTGGTACCTGGAGCAAACTAAATTAATTCAGGCCCTCTCTCTAACTGAAATGTGGTCTGTTTATGGGCTGCCTACTTAACCTCTTGCCTTTGTATTCCAGATCCCCCAGTTGCTATGAGATTTTTGTAAATACTTTATTTATTCCTGAGATAGAGCATTTCACCATGGATGCAGAATGCCCAGAGTATCCAGAACATTCCTCTTTGCTATTTTATTTAATCATATCTCTAGAACTGAGCAGCAGTATATTGAGATGTCTGCTACCTTGGAAACAGTGCTAATGCTAAGCTCAGTGAGTCAGGGCACAGACACAGATCAGAAGCTAGTCTAAACCCAGAGTTCAGTTTTGTTAACTGCACACGGTTTTTTTGTGTGCCTGGTTCCTGCAGGCCTAAGCTGGTTGGGATGAAGACCTGATAGTCAGCAGGGGGGATACCCTACACTGAGTAGAAATTTTTTTGATTATTATTAATATTTGTGAAAACTTGCAGAATATCGGTAAGAGTTTAATATTTGTCTCTATTAATCCCCACAATGATCTTTGACGCAGGTGCTATTATTATGCCCATTTTATAGTTGAGGAAATGGAGGTTTGTCCACCAAGCACTGGTACCTGATATGTCTGGCTCCAGAGTTCCCGCCCCTCATCTTTCTACTGTACTTCCTCCCCCTTGATGGGAAGGAATAGTCTCAGGCTCATTTATCCTGGTGCCTCTGCTTTTCTAGAAGAGGTGGAGGAGAGACATGGGGCTACCATGGCACTGTCAGAGCTTCGCTGGGTTACCCTTTGTTAAATGATGCTAAAGAAAAATTATATACCAGTCATTTGTTAGGAATGTCAAAGAAGACATTTTTCAAGACAATGGCAAGTGTTTAAGATGATTACAATAGAAGACAGAGCTTGAATTAAACTCTGGATACAACAGGGACCAGTGCAGATTTATAGCCAGGAGGCAGGGTAAGGGAGAGGATGGAAAACTAATAAGAGGAACTTGTTGGGGCACCAAAGTGAGGGGAAAGGATGTCAAAGGTGATTAGCTGTCAAGGATAAAGGAAGAGGAGCTTGACTGGATACCAAGGATGGGGGCATTTTTGATAAACTGGTGTAGCAGGATTCTTTGCTAACATTGGGCTCAGTAGGCCAAGCGAGAGGTCTGTCTGGTGAAGAAAAGTGCTCAAAGGAGCCAGACTAAAGTTCGGTCAAGGGAGTCATTGTTAAAGAACAATGGATAATACAGGGCTCCTTAACTCAGTTATCAGTTCACTATTTCTCTCTTTGAGGAGTACAAAAAGTAAGATATTAATATTGATGTAAAAAGAGAAGGGACATCATGACTGGATTTCATATAATAATGATCTGGACTTGAATATAAGATCTGAACCGTATTCACCATGATTAACCTTTTAAACTCTCTGAGCTTCATTTTCCTTCAAAGGAAATACCCATAGAGAAGACAACTCCCCTCCCCTCCTTTTCAATTCTTTCCTTGAATTTAACTAGAAACTCAAAGGGGGAAAAGAATCTCAGAGATTATCTATTCCAACCTTCTTGTTTTACAAATAATAAGGACCTTGAGAAGTGAAATAATTTAAATTCAAAAAGCTAATGAAGAGGCATTTGATTTCCCCAAACACCCCCCAATCTGTCCTAGATATTCCTTGGTCCCACAGACATTCATAGCACTTTATTCTTCCTCTAGTAGGAAATGTTTGAAGATAAAAGATTTCCCTCTTTATCATGTTTTATTCTGAACATACTGAAATAACATTAATCACCTTTATGAGTGCTTTCTTGGATACTAATCATTATTATTTTTATTGCCTTTTTAAATAATATATTTCTGTTCCCAAAATTGTAGTTTAATCCGGATTCTCACTATAAATACTGCTAAGGGTTTCTTCAGCTGTCTTGGGCAGAACAAATCTATAATAATTTTGCATTTCCAAGTCTGCAATGTAATCTATTTGGAGCCATCTGAACTTGAGGAAAATAAAAGGAAATAAACATCTTAAGAATAATTGGAGCTTACCTTTGCCTAATTTTCCAGGGAAGTTATATGTACATTTTTATATCTAAGGATTAACTAGATTTCATGAGTTTTTAGCATTGCGTTTTATTTTGTTGCTAGATCTTAGAGAAAGCTGAAGAATTAAATTTTACTATTTCAGTGGTATAATCCATAACTTGAAGGTTAATATACAATCTACAATTAAAAAATGAAAATACATCTCATTAGATACATAAGCTAATACAAGTAACATTTTCCTCACTGCAAAAAAGATGTGTCAATTCAGAAGAAAAACTCTTAACTAAATTTTATTTTAATGAAATGCCCCAAACTTGAGTAAAGAGTTGAATAGTTGACTTTGACCCTATTATTGCATACCCATAAAACCTCAACCTGCATGTCTTTGTCACTTTTTATTTTTGTATATTCTCTGTGACTCTCCTTTCCAGACCGGTTAACTTCTTAGGATCAGCCAGAGAACAGGGAACAACCTTGAAGAGTAAGTAAATCTTTCATAAACTAATCTTCGGAAAATAGATTGTACATTGATAAGGTTACCTGTTTTCCATTAGGTTGAAATAGCAGCCTCAGCAGGACTGGGATGGAGCAGAGGCTTGAAGAGGTATGCTGGTTCTTTCTGGAAATTTTAAGAATACTTCTATGCAGATAATAAACATTTATCATTTCTTTACTTATCCCCTATCCTATTTTTTCCTGCCTCTCCCTTTCATATTTCTGTCTCACTCTTTACCTCTCTTCCTTGATAAAAGGACATGTGGCGAGGGGTGAGATGTTCGGCTGTAGCTTTGTCCCCTTCCTGCTCCCTGTGCTGGCCTTGTCTGAAGCCTGGAGAGTGGGGCCAGAATCTCAGGCAGGCACAGTGATCCAGTGATTAAGGGCTCACCTTCTTGGAAATGTGCCAAAGAGGCCGTGGCACAATCATTATGTTTGGATTCCTTAATGTCCTCTGGTGTTTGGACCTCATGAGCTTCTGCAATTATAAATCTCACTAAAGAAGTGTCTGAGGTCAATGTGAGACTTCAATAAAACACCATTATTTAAAATCAGTTTATCTTCTACTTTATTCTATTGTCAATATTCAGGGCTGGGCTGGTTGTTTAAAACAGAGAAGAAAGCCCAGGCTCAGCTCAGGCCCTGGGTACGGATGAAGAATTTATGGTTGTAAATTGGGTCAAGTAGTGGAGATAAAGAGAATTCAATTCCTTTTAAAATTCTATATCAGTCTGACTAGAGCTTCAGTCTCTGCCTAAAACTTTCACCATTATAGTCAGATCTATGGTTACAAATCTCTAAGTCAAAGTTTCTAAAGGTAGAAAAGTATGTTTTCTTATTGCACACTTTTATTTTTTTTCTGGAGCATCTTTCTTCATTGGTATGTCAACTTTAAATACTTCATGTAACTTTAAACCTAACCCAACCGCATAATTATAGGGAGTAAGACATGAAGCATTTCTACAAATATCAAAATGTAGTCCAAATTTGATTTCAAAATCACATTTTTCAGATTGAATTTTTATTTTTTGTCACATTGCCCAGCCTATCCATGAGAGAGAGATTAAGAAGGTCTAATTTCTTATGGAATTTGACATTTTTCTCCAAATGCTTTTCTACAGTGGGATCACATATTTTCTAGTTTATAATTTTTCATGGTACACATATGCCAGCTAACTAGAACAGGAGATGGTGACTTTTATTTAGGGCTGTTATTTTACTAGCTGTACTTCTTCAGTATGAGATTTACCATGTGGTGATATATTCCTATGTCTTATCATAAGTCTATAGCATATCAAGTGGAGGAATGCTACTGTACGCAAAAGTACAGGGTAGTAGATGAAAAAATTAGGTAAGTTGTTTCACTCATCCATGGTAAGTGTCTTTATGGCCAGTTCTCCAACAGAACAGTTTAGCCAAAGAACAAAATATTATCCAGAGGTTTTAAGTTAAGGAGCTGTTCTTGCTTAGAGTCTATTTATTTGAAGTAATGAAAAAAATTCTTCACCAACATTATTTGGTTATGACGTTTATGAATGTATGTATATGAAATTTGCATATAACATATTTTCCATCTTCAATGGCTAATTTAAATGCTTCTAAACATTTCCATCAAATATATACACATAGAAATTTGATACTGAAATTCGTTCATAAATGCTGACACCAAATCTTTATGAATTCTTAGCACATGAAGTCCATCTATGAAGAAAACCACGGACATCTTCCATATGGAAATCTATTCTGGTGAGCAGAAAGTGTAAGTAAGCAATAAATATGATAAGTAAACTAAATATTATGTTAGAATTCAGTACTATAAAGTTAGAGCAAGTTAAAAGTGTTTGAAATGCTGAGGGGCATGAGAATGTTGTAATTTGAATAACATGGTCAAGGAAGGTCTTAGAGAAAAGAGGACATTTGCAGAAGACTTCAGGAAGATGAGAGCGAGCCATGTGGATACGGGGGAAGACTGGTCCAGGCGGAGGGAAGAGCAAGTGCAGAACCCTAATGATAGACTGCTCCAGTGGTATTCCAGGAACAAAAGGAGAAAAGGGTGGCTAGAGAGGAGTAAGCAAAGGGTAAAGGTAATAGAGTGACAGGTAAAAGGGGTTCAGAGAATGCAGTGGCTTGTAGGCCATTATAATGTCCTTGGCTTTAATTTGAGTAAAATGGGGAGCCATTGAAAGGACTGAAGTGGCTTAGATAGGCTTATGGGTAGTTTATCAAGGAGAAGGCTGAGCCTATGGGTACAGGTGGCAATTAAAGGGTAAATGTGGTTTATCTGATTGCTTCAGTTTTCTCAGTTAAGTAAGAAGTAACATTGTCAGCTGAGTGTGAGAATAGGGGATGACGTTATAGAAGTCCTTTGAGAAATGAGAGGATACGAAATATTCATCAGAGAATAAGAGACTGAAAGGAACAGGGAACACTAAAATGATTTCCTGAGACTATTAAGGGCCCACTGTCAGTTTCATGTTCATGAATAAGAAGTAGACAAGCTTATCATGGCTGTGTCTTTCTCCATAACATTAAGCTACACAGGGGCTGGCACCGAGGGGGCAGGAAGTGGAGTTCCACCAGTGTTGTTGTTTTGCCGAGTGTGTAAGGCAAAGGGAAAGAGTTACAAGGGAGTCAAAAGCATGTTCATGGATGACCATGGGATTTTTTTTGTCTTTATTTATTCATTTTTTTATTAAGGTATCATTGATATACACTCTTATGAAGGTTTCACGTGAAAAACAACGTGGTTACTACATTCACCCTTGTTATCGAGTATGACCATGGAATTTAAGCTTGCTAAGGAGGAAGGCTACTGAAACAGTGTATGATCAATGAAGCATGTGGAGGTGTTCAGAAGTTTGAGAGATGAGTTGAAAATTTAGGAGATGGTCATCAAGTGTAGGATGTGTTAAACTGGAATTATAATGTGTTACACTTAGAAGGTGATCATGGGAGGCAGTGGCTAAAATAGGGTAAAGTCAAGATTAAATGATTGAAGAGCTCTGATGACATGAAATGCAGCCTGTGGTTTTGGTCAGTGGCTTTTGTTTTGTTTTGTTTTTGTTTTCCACAGACATGGTGAGAAAGAAGGGAGAATGATCAGAAAATGCTTATGAAGAGCAAGAGTGATATTGAGCTCTCTTCTGTGTGTGGTGCTGCACCTTAGGGTAGGCATGCTCTACGTCCTACAGGGTGAGTTCACTTTTGACCCCTGTTAGCAGACAGATGAATTGAGTGAATGGATTATCTTTTGACCTCTGTTGATAGAGCCAAAATTTATGGAGAAGTAGGACCAGGATCTCTTATGCCAAGCCAAGTATTCTTTTCACTACAGCATCCTATCAGGGTGGTTCCAATTTTTCTATGGGAAATGATAATACATTATTTCAAACAGCATTTTGGAACTTTAAAAAAGTTAAAACCAAACAAAATGTTAAACCATTATTTTTAAAAAGCATTAACTTAATACTAAATTAATGTCTGTTTATTTCATCTATTGGGCTGGCATAATTACAGCCAAAAATGTGCTTCTAGTTTAATTAATTTTATTTGATGTTAATTGTATTTATTTATTTGATTTGATTTGATCTGATTAATTTTATTTGACAGATGAAATATGTTTTTTCAAGATTCTGGTTTAAACTCTTTCCACTGCAAGTGTGATAGCAATTTAGTGAGGCTCAAATCACCTTTTATTTGGATAGGGTGCAGATGAAGGTTGGGAAATCATTATTTACGTAAGAGAAGCCACTAAGTAAGACCCACAGGAACAGGAAATGAATACAAGTGTCATGTCTAATACTGATTCTTTTCTAAATTGCAGAAGCTTATTTAAATGGCTGATGCAAAAAGTGAACTGTTTTTTCCAGCAGGATTGTGATAATTTGAACTGAATTAAGAAGCGGAGTCTCAAAATGGCCATTTAGCATTCAGAAGACAGATGTTTCTCTTTTTTTACTTAAACTAAAATACTTGGCATCAGGATTTTTCTTCTTAGACAAATTAGAATTTTCTAGTTTTTACCAGTGAACTTCTTCTATTTTAGCTCAGTAAACTAACTCATTTATTACTTCAGTGCTCATCACAGCTAATTCACAGCATTCTGTGTAAAAGTTTTCTTTTACCTCCCGACTACAAATTGTGTTTTAAGACATCCCTTAAACCAGTATACACAGAGACACACATACACACACATGCACACACCCACTTCTTGTACTTGTAAGAAAAAAAACTTTTTAGATGTTAGGGCAATTGGGGCTAAATGTTAAATGAAAATTAATAGTGAAAAAAAGAAAGAAAGAAGAAAAAAAAATAAGGAAATAAAACAGCAAGTATAGTTTGCTCACAGGTTTACAGAAATAGTGTTTCATCTTTTTATTGCTAATAATCAGGTGAGAATAAAAGAGAAAGACAAGACTGGAATTAGGGGGAAAATAAAATATATAGCACAGCCTGTATTTTTCTTTTCTAAATTCTAATTTTTTTTTTACCGTATTCTCCCCTACTTCCAACACTAAGGGCCATCAAGTTATCCCCTATTTAACCCATTTATTGGGAAAGCATATGTAAATTACTAAAGTAGAATTTCTCTGAGACTTTTTAGTTCATATATTAGACTTATTTGTTCTAATAATGAGGATATAGTACCTCTAATATTGTACGATTCAATGATACAATTTTTTTTACCTAATTCACACATTCATTCTTTACATAATTGAAACCAATGCAAAATATAGCATTTTTAAAGTACTCCCATTTTTATTACTATTTTTAATGTCCATATTAGCCAACGTAATAATTTTAATAGATTTTCCAATGACTCCACAAAGACTTCACTAACCAGAAATTTGGATGAACAGGGATCATAGTGATGACCTGTTATATTTGAGCCCAAGAAGAAATATATCTGATTAATTAATTTACTGTAAGTTTATTTTAATTAATAAGTCATTCTACAGTATTTACCATATAAAGGGCATTGTTTCAGAAACAATAAATTTAATCTTCATAATAGCCCTAAGATAGGATCTAGTATTCTTATACTTACCTAAAATATAATAGTGAAACACCTAAGGTTAAGAAGGTCACTCAAAATCACAAAGCCAGCGTGTTGGATATCCTGACTCTGGAAGCCATGATCTTGATCTCTGTGCTATGGTTTCTTGAGAAAAGTCTACATTAGTATTTCACATGCTTTGAAAAATCTTGAAATCCCCTGAATTTTGTACAAATATCCCTATAAATATTTGATAGGAGTGAGGTTGGGATTTTATAGAGATGAGACATAGCTTTGATCAATTTTGTTGAAAAACCTAGAAAAATAACATTTACAATCCCTGGTCAAGAAAGATTTTACTTATCTTTAATCAAGGCGACAATGTAATAATCAACAGTACTTTGTGTTTTCCACCCTAGAAAATGGAAGCCTCAACTATTTTGCAATCCAGAAAATGGCCAACTTTGAGATTGAACACCCACATACAATTTTAGCAATTACATGTATCATGTCACTGACCAAAAGAGTTATCATGCAGGAAATAATTGAGAAATCAGGCTTGACCACATAGAAGCCCAGGGAAATAATCTAAGGTCTCCTGCCAGAGGCAATCATTGAAACTTTGTGTATTTATTCAAATTAGTAGCTCTGCATGGGGAAGAAAGGTGAGGTCTTAAAGAAATGCTTTTACTGTAATCTGACTTATCAGAGTGGATGAACTAATATTACATACACAATATGAAGTAATACAAAATATTAAGAAGTACGGGAGTTTGAAGAATCTGGGGAAGATTGAAATCTATGTTAATGTGAGGAAATGGCAGGAAAAAAAAGAGAGAGAGGGAGAAAGCTTTGTTGGAGCTATAACATAAGCATGAAAGTCTTCTTGCAATAGAGAAGCCTAGACTTCTGAATTTAAATAAAACAAAAATCTAATGTTTTATGGTAAAATACTGGGGCAAGAGATGAGAATGAAAACTAGGTTGATATTGTATGATATGTCAAAGAATATGTCATACAGGAGGAATACATGTAATCCATATGTTCAAAAGCCCCTATGGGCATGAGCCTCTTTCTACTCAGATGAGGAGAGTACAGAATTTCTGGGAAAGATCATGGAGGAAGAAGAAAAACCTTGATGATGGGTAGTGGGTATGGAGGGGAAGGTATGGAGAGATAACAGAGCCAGTCAAGAAGTGTGCTACAGTTGAGATGGTTAAAAACCATGTTCATGCTCTCCCTCCCACTGTGTAAGGTTGATACGAACATATCACTGATGTGCAGCTGTGCATCCATGAACGGTATTTCCCAGTCAATCTGTGGCCAAAGGTGATAGAGCCAGGACAGGAGGACGACCTTTTTTGAATAAGCCCACCCGCCATCTCAAAAAGGCCTAGGTTTCACCTTACTGAGGCTACAAGCATTTTCTGGAGGACACACCAGCAAGTCACAGGCCCATCTTTTCCCTGACCCATCCCCTCAAAAAGCTCACCAAAAAACCTAGCCATAAAAAGCTTCTTAGCCTGTAAGAAACACCTTCTTTGTTCTGCTCAACAGATCAGAGGGGTCCCTCTCAGGTTTAGCAATAAACCTGCTTGGACTGCGGTGTTTGCATCCTTTCTTTTCCTTTCAAAAGGACTAGTTCCTAAAAATAGAATCTGAGTAGAAATTATACATGTTATTCCTAGTTGGAGTCCATGAAAACTCCTATGTATTATATCCTCAGTTTTCTATTCTGTTGCTATCTGTAGAGGACTTCAAGGCCTTACAGACTAACAGAGTTCCAAGGTGGAAGAAATCTGAATTGCCACATGGAGAAAAGTTACTTGCCAATCAGGAACAATCACATTGGACTATTTGCTAGTGAGATTAAAAATTCTAATATGTTGACACACTAAAATTTTGAAGCTTGTTTATTATAGTAGCTAGAATTACCCATTCTCTCTCTCTCACACACACACACAATCTATGAGGAATGAAAAAATAGAATGAACAGTAAGTAGATCATCAGTTAACTAAAACTTCTGTCTGCTACTCATTATTTCTGATTCATAGGCTCATGACTGACACCTACCAAAAATAAATCATTAGGATCATGAAGGTTATTAAAAGCTTCTTAACTATTGAAAAAGAAATGGAAAATGTCAAGGAATGATGAAAATATTATTTTTAGTTTCACTAAACATTTGCACTTTAACAAGAGAGGAGAATAGATGACATGAGAAATAAATAGGTGGCCAAATGCAAGGCTGAACTGCAAGGTCCTTCTGAGGACTGAGGATTTCTCAGACTCTGGGAGAAGTCACTTACCAAGAGGAAGCTATAAAGTAAATGCCAGGGACAGAGAAGAGACCCCAACAAAACTGACTTTGGAGAAGGTGTTGTGATAGGAACAAAGGGATTACAACAAAGGAGATACCCAGAGTTTCTAAGAAGAACCCTGTTAGGTAAAAACAAACAAGCAAACACAAGTAGAAATTAATACCAGTATGATAGACAAAATAATTGCTTCCCAAAGATGTCCATGTTCTAATTCCAAAACCTGAAAATATGTTATGTTACACAGGCAAGCGGGAATTAAGGTCGCTAATCAGCTGATCTTAAGATAAAGGGATTATCTTGGTATATCCCGTAGGCCTTAATATAAGAGTATTTTATATGAGTCAAAGAGTATTTTAAATGTGGACAAGGCAGGCAGAAAAGCAGAGCCAAAGAGAGATTTGAAGATGCTACTCTGCTGGTTTTAAAGATAGAGGAAGAGAACATGAACCATGAAATACAGGTGGCCTGCAGAAGCTAGAAAAAAATAAGGAAATGGATTCTCCTTTAAAGGACTCCAAAAGGAATGCAGCCTTGCAGAAACCTTGATTTTAGTCCAGTAAGACCCATTCCAGAACTAAGAGATTATAAGTTTGTGTTGTTTATAAGCCAGTAAATTTGTCGTGATTTATTACAACAGCAATAGAAAACTAATGCAACTGGTTTTTTGCATGTCCCCATGCTAATAAACAGAAAATAGGGATAATAAACAAGGTGAATTTGAGATTAGAACACACTTTGGTAAATATAACTCCATGAATATGATGGGCACCTGGAGAGATGAAACCAGTAATGGGAGTCAGGCAATGGCAGAGAGCTCTGGACCAAAGAAACAGACATGTCAAGAGCAACTATGCAACAGTTCCTGAAAATAGACACTTGTGTGCATCAAGACATTGCACATGGAATTGTTTTGAAAAACATCTGAGAAAAGCTCAAAGGAAAGAGGTATGTGTTATCATTACTGATCGTATACCTTCATAATACCTTACATTTGTTTAGATTTTAAGTAAGTGTGCTGCTATACCTTCCCCCACACATAACATTGTAAGATTATCAGGGATACAAATTAGGAAATGAGGGCTTTGAAAAATCATAGTCGAGGAGATGGGACTAGAGGTGGGACTAGAATGAGCATCTTTTGTCCAGTTTACTTTCCAAAATATTGATTGCAGAGGAAGAAAGCCAATACATGCACAAAACTACAAAAAACAAATAATAGTACTGATGGATTTAAATCACCATAACATTCTCTAAAAGTTCTTTATGAAAAATTGAGTGCAACGTTTTCTCCTCAAAGATTTTCATGAATCTTCTCCCACTTCACCAGATAAAAAACCCTTCCTTCCTCTTTGTTTCCCTAAGCCATATATAAGCAATCAAAATAGGAGATATAATGCTTACACATAGCCATCCACATATCTCTCTCTTGTTAAGACCACTGAGGGCAGGGATTATGACTTATTTATCTATTTAACCATTAAGTTCAGGAATTTTTCTAAACCTTGATAGGTGCTTTCAAATGCTTGTTGAAAGTTAATGAAATAAACTGCTCCTAGACAGAGTTCAAACAAAATAAAATTTAGATACAATGCAAAACAGTTGTTAAGGGGAATTACTTTCAAATGTTATATTTAGAGAAAGAGGAACAAATGTCTTTGGATATTAAACTGGAGAATTTTATTATCAATTTTTCTTCAACTTTTTAAGTGAAAAGAATGGTATTTAACTGAACAGGTGGATAGAAACAAAAAGCACACCATGTTGTAAAAGCTTCTAAAAATCACAATGAGATACCACTTTAGAAAAGGTCTGGCAGTTTATTATAAAAGTAAATTTACATTGTCCCTATGATCTAGTAATTCTACTCCTAGATATTTACCCAAAAGAAATTAAAGCATTTTTAAGTCTTTTACAAAAAGACTTGTACAAGAATATTTATATCACTTTATTAATAATAGCCCAAACTAAAACAGCCCAAATGTCTATCAATAAAAGAATGGATAAATAAATGGCATACTCACACAGTGGAATAAAAGGGACATACTAATCCACAACAACATGGACAGATCTCAGAGTCCTAAGCGAAAAAAAGCCTGACACAAGGAATACATGCTGTGTGAGTCCATCTGAAATAAAGAAAATTACTTTCTGTCAAAATAAAATCAGTAGAGTGGTTGCCTCTGTGGGTGTGAGTGAAAATTCACTGGAAAGGGGCATGGGATAACTTTCAGTGGTGACTTAATATTCTGCATATTAATTGAGAAAGAAACATTTATCAAAATTTGTCTGTTATATTTAAAATAGGTATATTTCATTCTCAATTTTCATGTAGATTTTACTCCAGAAAAAAAAGAACCATAAAATCTTTTTACTCTAGTTAATGGTATGATGCTGAAGTATTTAAAGGGGAGTATACTAACATATACAACTTATATTTTAAATAATCAAAATAAGATAGATTGATGGATAGGTAGGGAAAGGATAGATCATAAAGCAAACATAATAAAATATTAATTGTGTAGTCTAGGGAGTGGATATATAGGTGTTCCCTGTGAAATTCTTTTAACTATTCTGTTTTTTTTTAATGTGCAGGAAAGACCTTGCCTGTTCCAAATAAGTTTGAATCCCCTGGAAAAACCTTAAATTGTCATTGTTGAATTACTGCTGGTAAATTTAAAAGAATTTTAGGAAGGGGGAGCAGTATTAGAAGATTAGAGATGGATAAATATAGTTTTGATATCAAAAAGTGCTGGAAAATAGTTACTAATGATTTCAGGCATGGTTCTAGAATGAGTCATAGTTGAAGCAAATTTCACAGGTCACAGATTAAAAAACAAATTTTAATAAGGGATGTGATGTTATTGCAATCATTATTTTTGATAATTCCAATTTTTTTCTATTGATAAATACTCTTCTCCTTTCCCATTTCCACTAAGGTTGCATCCATGTTCAGGATGCTATTACAGAAATAGTGTATCAATAAAAAGAGGTCCCTTGGTTCTCTATCATGAAGATCTACCCAAATGGCAACCTCTGAAATGTTTCAATTCCATCATGTTTCTCTATGTTCTCTAGATCCCATAGGAAGACATCCACCACCACACCTTTCCACTTTCTCAGTTATATCCAAAGATATATGGCACCTTATGTCTCCATGTACTATGGGGCCCTGGGTCCATAGCCAGGATCTTTGGGGTCTGTCCCTGGTTGTGCTCATTTGGGAACAGTCTTGCTATTCTCAAACCCCCAAACCAATCTAAGAGTTATCTCATAAATGAGCTTCAATCACAATTTTGAAACTCAAAACAAAAATATATTTCTTTGCCTTTTTTTCTTTTGACTCACTCACAACCCAGTTCTAAGTCAATGGATTTCTTAGCCTCAAGGTCCTGTTTTAATGGGGAACATGTCTCAGGGTAAAAAGGAATTTCCAGGTATGTTACCATTTCAAAATATTATCCTGCTACAGAGTTAATACATGAATGACTTACAAGCAGCAAAGGGAAAGGATGTCATGCTGACTTTTAATGACTACAAAGAGCAAGGGGTCTTTGAACTTAAGAGCAAATAACTGCATTTTCTTTATTAATAATATTTGATTAATAATTTTAAAAAATTTAGTTCACATAATGAACTCAGACTTTAGAAAGGCATTTAGAAAGAGCTCTCAAAATATTATCATAGCTGCATATTATAGTAAATTACAATGGATATTGGTAGAATTAGGTGGATTGGTAACTTGCTTAATGATTAGATTTAAACATAAAGAATTGCTTTTATAAGCCTGAAGAACAGTTTCAAGTGTTATATCAGAGTATTCAGCTCCTGAACTTTTGAAGTTCAACACATTCATCAAAGACTTAGAAGACATCTTTTAGAATCTAGATAACATGGAACTGGGAGGGACCTCAATAGTTAGGATGACAGAATCAGTATTTAACAATTCTTAACAAACTACAGTAATGAACTAAATTTAACAAACATTTATTGAGCCTCTAATCAGTATCTGCCAATGGCCTGCGCTGGGGGGAAGGTGATTAGGAGAGCCCCGAGTTTCAAGTCACTTATTGGTCACAATTTATCACCTAAACTATCATAGTAAAGACTTGTATTTGGTTCCAAAAGTTCAAATAAGTGTCCAAGAACAGACTATATAAATAGGGCTTGTATGTACGTTAGTACCTTAGGTAAGTGGAAGCTCAGAATGGGTCATGTGTGTGTGAGAACTACCAAAATTCTCCAGTGACCTCCCTTTCAGCACTTTAAAGATGTCCTACCACTTCCTTCTGGAACAACACAAATTGGGAGTGAGCCCAGAACTTCATGAACAACTTGACAGAGTGGCATTTCTGAGTTCCTCCTCTTTAATATCTGCCAGGAACTTCCCAGTTTCACAGGCTGCGCTTTCCAGACTTCTGTCCAGAAACTGCCGACTTCTACCTCTGTCTAGGGTCAAGCACAGCAGGACAGAGAGGGAAGGAAACTTCCCCTCCCTCTGAATTTTGGCTCCTGTTAATTTCTCATTTGCCAGTTGTACTTTATGGAGCTTATTTTATGATTTAAAATACTGTACTGTATATAGGAGGCATGTTACCTTCCCTTTATTTGTATGTTTACCATATACTTTGATATTTGAAATGTTATGTACTGGAAAGGCCACTTATATTTCTACAACATACTAGGTTTTATGTAACCTTTTTTCCTTCAAGGAAATAATTTTTGTCTTCAAGGAAGAAGTAATAGAAATTTTTTGAAAATGAAGGAAAAAGGAACCTGCCACTACTATTCTTCCTAAACTAATGGAGAAAAAGAAGGGGGAAAAAAATTCAAGAAATCACCTCTTCCCCCACTGTCTCTAAGTTTCCTTGTTAGTTTCTTGAGCTAGAACTAGAGGGTTTTTCCTGGATCTCTCTCTGTCTTCACCGCAGCGCTCATTTCTGGTTTTTGGAATATGCTGAGTTCTAGCCAGGGCCTACCAGAGGAGAAAAAAGTGGCAAACTCATGTCTAGGTCAGTGGTACTTTACATTCTGGCATTCTTCCCCAATCTGCCTTCTTATACGTACTTCCCAGAGTTCTCAAATAGCTGGCCATGCATGCTGTCCAGGTTTTATAATTCAGTTCAGTGGAAGATAAAGGAGTATTTACTTCATCTTAACCAGAACTGTAAGTCTATAAGTCATATTTTAATTCTACTTATGATATTTTTCTTTGTATAAACTGTCATTTAGTTTTAAATTTCAGGCAAGTATATCTATCTTTTTTGTTGTCTTCTGAATATAATATCAGTATATATTTTCCATCACAATTTTTAAACGTTTTCTTTTTTCTCCTAATACACTCATAAATTAAAAAAAACATTTTTTAACCTACCCAAATTGTTTTATATTGATATGCTTTTTCTTCTTTAATATCATAAGGTAATAAGTTGTAGTAATAGCTTTTCTAATGTTGACCCATGCTTGCATTCCTGTTTTTGTATCAGAATTTTGCTACACTGATAGAGTACCTTGGAAAGCGGACCATTTTTTGCTATTATTTTAAGCATTTTGAAGAGTTTAAACATTGGGTGTGTCCTTACTGATCTTTATTCCTCTAAAATAAAATACAATGTCTAGCATGTGGTAAGTATTGAAGAATATGCATTTATGGATGAAAGAATGGATGAGTGAATAAATAAAAGAATCCATTTATTTTTAATTACTTTGGCTATTATATCTCCTGGAAAGTCAGCCATTTTACCAGGTTCATATAATCTATCAAGTACTATGCTTAGTATTAGATTCCAGAAAAATAAAAGGCATTTCTCGGTCTTCAAAGAGCTTCAGTATCTCATTAAAGATCTTAAAAATATGTGCCCCAAATACTCACATACCCCTATAAAATAATAAACTAATTAATGGGATGGACACAACTAAATAAAAATATATTCCCCCATCACAAGCATATTTCTTGTAATGTATTCTTCCTTAAATTTCATGTCTTTGTATTAAATTTCATCCACCCACTGACTTTTATTATGCAAACAGAACTGTGTTACTCTAGAAAATGAACTTGGCCCCCAATATACCAATATAAAAATTAGTAGAAAATATAAAAGGAAAATAATTTTCTATTAAAATATCAGTCACTCTTTTCTAATTATCACCGAGGAATGTGAATTAGCTAAAAATATTTTTCTTTAGGCCTTCAAACCATATTACCAAACAAAATAAGTAAATAAATAGGAATCACATGAAAATAATTTAAAAACTAATAATTGATGAGTTTCTGTTGTGGGAACAATTTTATAGCTCTGAGCAAGGGAAAAACACTGAGTACAATCATTATAAGCATTCCCCAAAATTCATATTAAATCTAAATGAAGAGTTTCTGGGAGCTTAAAAAATCTTCAGTACTTTTACACAAGCTAATTTAATATTTTTCTCCTGTGTGTTTTTTTCATAAACCCTTTTGATTTCTTCCTAGATGTAAATAATTTCTTAAACAGGGTAAAAATAGGGCACTGTATTCACAATTGGACAAAAGAAACAAAGTAGAGTCAGTGACACAGAAGTTAACTTTAAACTATAATGTCCTGTAAAAGCTACCAAAATACCAAACAGTGCATAAATGCATAGTTCCTTCACTCACCTCTGAGCTTTCCTTCAAAAAAGAGATGGTCACAATTCAATTTGTGTAGAGAGGCAGAGGCACACTGCCTCAATGTAGTTTTCAGTGTAACTTCTTCTGAGGTATGTCTTGAAAACAATGGACCATCAATGCTGCCAAAGTTGAACAGATACGCTAATAAAAGCTGTTAATTGAGATAATTGAGACAGAATCATAGAGCTCTACAGCGGCCAAAGTCCTCTGGGAGAATTGAATACCAGAAACTTCAGAGAGGCGATGCTGGAAATGACTGTTCACGCACTTCCCTTGGGAGTAGCAGGTAGTAGTCTGGCCAGGGAGCCATTACGCCTAAATTCTCTGGCTCTCTGTCTGCTATAGGAGAATGACTCATTTTTAACATCTTGGGGAAAGGTACAGATCGTAGATATTCCTTATGCTATTTACTGACATAGCTATTTCCCATGAGAGGTACAACTCTGGCAGTAATTGAAGTTTAAAGATCATCCATCTTAAACCTGCTGTGGCCTTCCTAGTTCTAGTAGATGATGTCCCCCTTCCCACCAAGGAGAGTTATGGGAGCATCTGAACTTGTTCAGTCTCCTACTACCCAACTGGTCCTGGGAGGTTCATCCTAGACCATCCACTCTTTTTTTTTTTTAATGGTATTTCTGGGGAATTTAGCTGAAAGTGTTATTGTGGGACTTGGCAAAATTGTGCTTGGTTTTAAATGTACATCTTAGAAAGCAGAATCTGCTAGAGACAGCGTGTTATATGCATACTCTGACTATCACACACTTAATTGTTAATTTACACAGTGCCTTGTGATGTTTCTTGCATTTTGGGCTTAAATGGCACTTATAAAAAAGCCATTTTGGAGAATTCTTTGAGATTTCTAAAGATTTAATTAAATAAATATCAATCATTAAAATAAACTATTTTGAATTGAAATCCTTTCAAATAAATTCACACATAGAGGATATATTAAGCTTGTTGATAACTTAGGGTCGTTATGGCCTTGCATTTCTGGACTGTGCTCAAAAACATGGATTCTGTGTGGCTTATGAGAGGCTGGGGGAGCATTTTGGATGTGATTCCTATGAGTATTTAAATCTTTAATATTTTGCTTATTGTCTGATTGTTACATAATCTACTTTTATCTTTGATATTCCTAAAGTTTTTGCATGTAGATGATCCTCCACTCTAACTATATGCTAAAGGTTGGAATAAGATATGATTACATTAAGATTGAATCTAAACTGAGAACAACTAGGTTCTGAATGAAAATCTAAGGAGGTAATCCAAGTAACAAAATATGTGTTTAAGTACTTACTATTTGTCATCTAATTTGGCTATTTTTTTCTTGCTTATTCTTAGCAAACCAGCAATTCTATCTCCCCAGATAAGAAAAGTTCCAGGATCTGTGAAGTATCACTGAAGTGGATTATTCTATTGGTATTTGACTTTTTCATGTATATTCTTCTAATCTATCAATTATGTTTTAGTTGGAAATTTTCCTTGCATCTTTGGTAGTTTATTCCCAATACTTCCACTCCTAATAGACTTTAAGTTGAATGAATATGTGAATAAAAACCAATACACTACAAGTTCCATCTCAAGAAAACAAGGCTTTGCTTTAGATATTCACAATGCAGAATGACTATTTAAATGTTATCATAGTGATTAACTGGCACTGTGTCTAGATGCAAACTCATCTGAGTTTCATTCTTGTCTCAGGCAGAAGTGAAAATGTCTTGTACTAATGGTGAGTCAGCCTGACTTATCCCTCTTGCTTCTATTAGTAAACATGAGCTCACACACTTACATATGAGCAGGTACTGATTAATTCATTCTCTAAAGCTCTGAAAGAATACAATCAGTTACTAATCTCATAAATTTGAGATTACAATTTGTAACTCAGTTTTGTAAATCCTTTGGTAATTGCCCACTTAAAATTGAACTCCAAACCATAAGGAAGAGTTTTGTCACTCCACTGAATCTCAAATTTCAAACTTAAAATTTAAATTTAAAATTCAAATTTAAAAATTTAAATTTAGTGTAAAATTTCCAGATATCTTCTTCTGTAAACCCAATTCATTTTCTTTTTATCCAAGACAAACCAGCTGTCTTAGCTATCTCCTCCACTTTAGGTTGTGCTTCCTTATTCCCTAAATATTCAGAGGAGTGAGAAATTCAATTCATCTTAGGAGTTAAGTAAAAGCCAGCAATTTATACAAGTAGAATAAATCATAACTTACATTTTTTCAAAGAAAACATTATCTTTTGAAATGTCTCTGAGTTTTTGGAAAAACGAAATATCTAGATGGTAGCCAGAATTTTTCAATTTTTCTTTGGCTTCTTGATTCATCTGCCTCCATGACACAGGCTCAAAGATCTGCCCTAAGTATTCTCCAGGGAATTCTAAAGCTGGAAGTAAACTTAAAGATTGAAATGTTGGTGTGGAGAACACCCATAAAAGTTCTAGTAATTGATCATTGAATTTCCCATAGGAAGTCTAACCTGAAGTTATATAGATGTGGACAGGGACAATAAATATTAAGGTAATATGATCCGTCAATCCTATTCTGAGAAGAAGCCTGCAAGCTCTTTCCTGGTCTCTCTTCATGTTGACTGTGTTCAGAGACATGTAGAGACGCTGTATTGGACAAGCTCGAGGAATTAAACCAAGTCATATGAAAAACATATATAGCCTCTGCAGAATAATAAAATATATTTAGGAGGTGGGATATAAATGAGCCATTCAGATTGTGTTAAGGAGAAAAAGAGAATAAGAATAAGCAGATTTAGCAGCTTTCACTTTTGTGACATTTTTTACAGTAAAATGGTAAGAGAGTGTTAGCAGCCTTTTTGTGTGTTATAAATATAAACCTTATTTGCCTTTTCGAGAGACTCTATTTCAGTACACTCCAGTCAAGGGTTTTCTTCGATTTGGCTGCGAAGGGCAGAATAATGTGGTGTTTCAAAGCACAGGCTCTGGCTTTAAAAGGCAGCCTGGCTTGAATAAATCCCGGCTCTTCTATTTTACCTCTTGGGCAACTTACTTAATGTCTCTTCTCGGCTAGTTCATCTGTAAAATGGATGTAGTAATAATATCCATCTTACAAAGTTTGAGGAATAAATGAGTTAATATGTGAAACATATTTAGAATAGCCTTTGGCGTATATTAGAGGACAAAAAAGTAGTAATTTGCATATAGGCTTCTTTTGGAATCTGCTACTATGTGAGATGGATAGTTCAGTAGAATCAAGTTTTATATAAGTTATAAATAAATAATGCCAAAATACATTCTTTGGAGTATTGAAAAGCTGCTGAAACAGTATTTAAAAGCTGCTGAATATTTGTTCCCTTTTTATAATATTACCCTAGAGGTACTTTCTAAAACTAATCTCCTTCGAAAAAATAAAACAACAGAGAGACTGTTTAAATCCAAGTTATTTACCTACTGACATTAATATATCTGCAAGTCACTACACTACGGCCAGACTGGTGAATTTGTACATCAAGTGTTAGCAGCTCAACGGCACTGACACATCAAATGAAAGGCCTCTGAGTACCACTGAGCTTTTTATATTTTACTGATAAAATTGAGTCCAAAGAGATGAAAAGAGACTTTTTCAAGTTCAGACAGCTTCCTGCTGTCACATCAGAACAGTGTGTGGCAATTGATTTTGGACATAGACCAGGAAACTAGATTCACAGAACAAAGATGAAGGAAGTTAGAGGGTCCTTACATGAGGCAAGCACTCAAAATTCCGATATAATCAAGTACAAAGAGAATAGGGAGAAATGGGTCAGAAACAGGCAAGAAATCCAAAGAGGAAACACAGGAACATCAGTGATAAGGACTTAAAATTGGAGCGATCCTGCTTCAGCTAGGAATCTTTTAAGGCAGTTGAAGGGAGGGAGGGGGCATCCATGCACAGATGGATCCAGTCAGAGGAAGGGACACAGGGAAATGCAAGGGGCTCAGGGTAGGTTGGGTGGCTGAATAATGGAGCAGTAGCCTGAAACTGTAGGTGTTAGCCTGGAAAATTCTTGGCATAAGTCAATATTTGGAAATTTGGGGGAAAATTGTTTTGCATGAAGACCACAACTCACAACTGAATCATTTCTTTCTCTTATCCACCTGTCACACAACAAATATCATCCCTTGTTCACCCATATGAATGTACCTTGGATTATCAGGGACATGATAAGAATTTCCATCTAATAGAAGTCCATGTGAGAAGAGAGGTGTGAATTTAAATAAAACATATTAGAATATAGCAGATTGAAATTTCTCTCTTTACATCATCTTTACAAGAAGCCCTTATCAGGAGTCATAAGACTCAAAAGACTTAACCAGAATCTCTAACAGCTCTTATACATGCCCAAATGAGCAGTAAAACAGAATATTCTTTGTTGGGTCTTTAGAGATGATGAACTCTCGAACTCTCAGTTACTTTGACAGGGATTTTTAACTGATGCTCAGATCACCCTAGAATGCAATGGGAAAGAGAAAAACCGCAAGTGCTTCCCTTTTCTCACGAGGCACATGGTGTACGCTTCAGGCTACCACAGGGCAGTAGGCTATCATTAACACACAAGACTTGGACAAGAATTGTACTAACCCCAACCTTTCCAATTTTAGTGGACTTTAATGGTCTATTTGTACAATAATTTACTGCTGAAGATAATTCATAGCTCACACAATTCTACTTAAAGCCCATCCTTCAGTGCCTTAGGAATTATGACTTTGTTCTTCAGCTTTAATTTGTTGACAGGGAAGAGGGTTAATACCTCTGGTGCACATTCTTTGCAGCTATAACTATTTTGGCCTGATAGAAGATGTGCAAAAGAGAATCCATCAGATCTCAGTTAAAAAACTATTGGCCCAAATCATTGAGATGTTCTCTAAAGAGTTAGATAGGTTGAAGACTGGATTAGAATAGTTAATGCAATTAATTACCCTTAATATTTCACAACTGTTTTTGGTAGTAAGTATGTAGTCTTGATAAGACTAACCCTATGAAAATTATGTCAAAATTGCTATACTGTACATTCCATGCAAAAGAACTCATACCTATCTTTTTGACTTCTGAATCCCCAATCCTTAGCAGAGCCCCTGGAACATAGTCAGTACTCAGTGAGGGTGTATGTATATATGAGGAATGAAAGTTATAGCTGGCATTTATTTACAACATTCAAAATGGAGGATTGACATAGTACTTCACATTTTACAAAGTGCTTTTTACATATTACATGCTGAAATTTATGCTTCACTGGAAAATGGTTATAGGGCATGCCTGTTCTCTGGAACATCACAAGGCCCAATGATGGAGAAAGAAACACAACTTGGAAGTATGTAATTGTGGTTGGGCAAGAATGTCCTTATTGGAAATAGGGTGGATCCTTGAATATTTAAGTTTCACACCTTCATCATCCTTCTCCATATCCACCATCTTCAGTTTTAAATTATGGATGTGTATCCTCTCAACTGATAGATTTTCAATCTACCTGGAATCCACCAACCTTTGGGCATGGTTTTGGGAGGAATAAAGGGAAGTGACTAGACAGCCATGTCCATTCATTTATAGCCTTGATCTGGTGTATGTGTTTGATTGTATATTTCTGGTTTGGTTGTAACTCAAAGAGGAAATGATCCTGTGTCCCAGTGATCATTCCATCTCGTCCTCAAACCTAAACTTCCTTTTGTGGTCTGGCCTGGTTCAAGTGCCCCAAGTATTCCAGTGTGGATGGTATATTTTTTTATTTAACTCAGAAAGCTATTTCTTTATGGGGTCTTTAGGACAACAAAGTTCATTTTGTATACTTGATACAAAGAGTTCTTGAATTATCTTTATCAAGTATTTACGGAACATCTTTTATGAACAAGTCAATTCCTGCTGGGAATTGTGAAGAAGAGAAATGAGGAACATAGTTGTTATGGGATGAATTGTGCCTTCGTCCCCCAGAATTTATGTATTAAAGTGCTAACAACCCCATCCCCCGAATGTGACTGTGGTTTGGAGATAGTGTCTTCACAAAGGTAATTGTTGAAATGAGATCTCTAGAGTGAGCTTTAACTGGTGTCCTTATAAGGTCTGGACACAGACACATATAGAGGGAAGACAATGTGAAGGCTCAGGGAGAAATGGCCATTCACAGACACACTGTCCATTTACAAGGCAAGAAGAGAGGCTGTGGACAGATCCTCCCTCATGACCATCAGAAGAGGCCAACCTAGCTGACACCCTTGATCTTAGACTTCCAGCTTCCAGAAATGGAGAAAATAAATTTTTGTTCTTTGAGCTGCCCGGTCTGTGGTACTTTGCTTCGGCAGCCATAGCCAACTAATACCACTTCATTTGTGATTCTCATTCACTAAGATTTTACACTTATTTCTATATCTAGGCATATGAGATGAAAACGAATAAAGTTTAGGCTACTTAGCATTTTAAATATACAGATAGTGAAACAACTTATATTTCTAATGGTATCCTTCTGGTTACATGGAAGGATTTTTTTCTGTTACCAATTAGAAGATGATTTACAGAGTGATTTTATTCTTATGTGCAAAAAGTGCTTAACACAATTTCTGGAACCTATAATTCAGTAAGTGTTAAGTCTCTTTCTGTGCCATGTCTCTACTATATGATTTTTCATAATGTGAATGCACAGGTAGAACATGGGAAAATCAAGTAACTAATGTAATTTATCTTGAAGCTCTTGTTAATTTTCCTTTTCAGTGACCCTGCCCCTCATTATGGTAAGTTCTTTCCAAATAACTAAAGCTCTTAGATTTAGTCACCAAGCCACAGCTCTAACCACTGAAATGCTATCAGTTCCAAGTTGCATTGTTCTGGACCTTTCATCTCTCTATGGAAAACTACATATCCTAGTGCCCATTTTTTAATATACTCTGCTATCTTATGGGATAAATTTTCCATCTATATAAGATATATTTGCTCCTGCACATTTATCACTTCATTCCTTAGCTAATTATAACAATGCATATTGTAATTTTTGTGTAATGCAAAAAAAATGACACGAGTTCTATCTATAATGTTGAAAAAAAGATTATTTTGGAGTGAACTGATTTTTAAAATTTATATCACATTCATATTCAGTTTATATTTTTCTGAATACTCATTCATTATGCTTTAGACTTAGAATTTTAATACCTATTTCACATATGTATTACAATGTCCTTTTTACAAGGTGGCGGGGGTAGGGGAGCTATAAACAGATATAATCTGCCCTAAACCACAGGGTTGGTAAACAGTGAAACTGACATTCAAACCCAAGTTCTGACCCGGGTTCATTTTTAAAAAATTATTATTATATTCTACTGTCACCCATTTTGACATCCCAATATGTTTATAAATGTCAGTAGAAATCAGAGGAAAGAAAAGAGAAAATACTGAAACCAAGTATTTATTTTCTTTTCTATGTCCCATTCCTTGTTCTATACTTGCATCCCGGGGGAGGAACACAAAAACTGGGTGGAAGCCTAAGAATGTGGCAAGAAATAGCAGACATCAGAGTGGCTCTACTTATAAACAAGAGGTCCTGGTATTCCCCTAGATAAATGCTGTTTAAAACACATTTCAGTGTACTATCTGGAAAGCATTTTAAAAACACAGATACCTATTTCAATTCCTTCAGTCAGACAAACCTCATATATATTTCATCTCAACATTTTGCTTACTTGGAAGAGTAAGCAAGCTTATTAAAAGAGGCAATGTCTTCTAAAGGATAAAATAAAACTTGTACACAGAATTTTCCTCTGAGCACATTATTGATTTTTCTAGACACCCTGAAGGAAGTACAAATCATTACAACTTGCCAGCAAAAGCATACTTGACAAATGGAAGCTTCTGGTTTGAAGTTTGGAAAATACTCGACCACATCGGAGCTGCACCAAAGAGCAAGCAAGGCTTAGCACTGTAGGAACTTCTTTTTTTTTAATTTCTAGAAAACCTCTTCCAGGAGAAAATTTCTATTCAGAAATCTCTTAAATTTCAAATCATAATGCCAACAAGAAGGATGTGTCCAAAAGGAAAAAAGAGTAATCTTTGCAGTGAGAAATCAGTTAAGTGCTTAAGAAAATAATAAATATCAATCAATAAAATTTCATGAAGTATTTTTTTCCTAATACCAGTTAACCTAAGAAAAAGGGAAGGAGTTTTAAAAATGTGTACTCTAGTTTAGGTTGAGTAGCTGCAGGCCTGGGGACCACAGAGTGGTCATCTGTATTCAGTAGGAATGACAAAAATAACCAATTTTAAAATGTTTTGAGCAGTAAAACCATTTTTTATAATAAAGTCCTTCATGGGAGCCAATGTATATTATATATACAGATCAGACGTCCTTTGTCTGGAGCTGGATGGCAGACATCGAGCTCACCTGTTCTTCTTTCCTTTCAAGCATATTGTAATTGCGGGTCACCACAGTTTGTAAACCTCCCAAACTTGATCACTCCTTGATATCTTCTAGGTATGGAAATTACCTTTGCCTTCCTCAAATGCCAGCCCAGTCCAACATATTAGCACATAAATGAACTTCAGTAAGAAGACAACAGCATACATCAGCCATGGCAAATACACTTAATTTCAAGTCCTAATTCTTTCTATTACTAGTTACTATGTGATACCACTGTGTTAAGAATAATGAGAATGCTATGATTGATTTGTTAAATTCCTCTGTGCATTGACAAGTTAGAGTTGCTGCATCTGTGCACACATCTGTGATCCCCAACACAGTAATTTGCATGTTATATCACAATAGTTCCATAAAAAGAAAATGTGACAATAATATTGTAAAATTATAATTGGACACTTTTCTACTCTGTTCTACTAATAAAAGTATAGCCATGAAAATGCAGGACTTTGGATGAATAAGTTCAAATTGTTCTAGTGATTTCTGGAAGGAGAAAATAGCTCTGCCTAAAGAAGTCTGATTAAATCGTAAGAAAAAGAAGGCTAATATTAGAGACCAAGGGGATTCAATCAGAAGAGAAAAAAAAGAGGGGTCTAGGGCAACAACTGTAACTCAGTCCCAGTCTCTGGATAATCCACTGATGACTGCCCCTTTCCCAACAGGAGAATATTTTCAGTGATAGCCCTTGAAAGAGACTACAAATCATTATAAAAAGAGGACAGACTTTGGAATTAATTTCTTCTGGTTGAAATTCCAACTCAGTTATTTACTACAAATGTACTCTGATCCCTGATTTCTTCATAATAAAATGGTGAGCCTATCAATTATCTAGTTGGATTGTTGAACCAACTCTTAACAATAATGCAAGAAAAAATGCCTGCCACATGGTAGATGAACAGTAGTAGCTAATATCATTGGCCTTTCTTTACATGGTCTTGGGAAATGTTGAGCAGAAATCTATTTCAATTGAGAAACAGCAAATTTGAAAATGAGCATGAAATAAGCATCTTCATGTGAAAAAAGTCAGGGCTGTTATCTGCAAGGATGCAAACAAATCCTATGCAATATTCATAGCCTACTTATTCCATTCCTTATGTTAGCATCAATTCCTGTCTCTCTCCCTGATGCTTGTCACTGATCTAACCTCCCCATCCCCAGACGTGAAAAGATTTTGGAAATAAGAGGGTTTAGCAAACAAAATAAAACAGAGTCTTTTCTTTCAAATTAAGCCAGGTCCTGTGAATTTAACTGCTGAGAGAACTCCATGTCTTATATGATGCTTTAAAAAGTGATAAATTGTTTATTGGGAAATTTGTTTCTTGGGTTGAAGGGAATGACCTCTGGCCTCAGTATGCTTAAATTTAACATTGGGTACTAGATGTGAAATCTTTAATCTTCTTGTGAAATAACTCATCACAATAGTTTGATAATTAAAAGGCCACCCCAGGTCACTGGGTGGGTGGCAGGAGGCAATGCAGTCCTTGTCATAAGTTATCAGTGCCACTTAAATAGGTGAAATTTTTTCCCTCATTTAGATTACTGATTTGAGTCAAATTTTCAGATGTGTAATTGAGAGCCATCCCTGGAATCTCATATGGAGTGAGGAGAGGGTGATAAATAGACATTTACAAACAAAAAATAAAATTGAAACTGGGCTTTAAGTGATTGTCCTGAACAGAGCTGAGAAATGAAGGATACTCTCAGGCTTGTGGAATAATGTCTTTCCCTAAAAAAGTGCTTCTGCTCCCCCAGGATGCATCTCCACAGCAGTCCCCATGCCAAGTTCACACATCGTAGGACTCAAACCGGCCAAGGTCACCGTGGAGGCTTTTTCAGGCATCTGTTTCCCTCCCCTGCTTCTGGTTAGGAACATCCTTGATTCCTGACTCTCTCGATTACGTTCTCCCACAAACTCCACCTCTCTGCTTAAAATCTTCAGTGGAAAACTGGGAAAAATTGCCTAGGATATATGAATCCATAGTTTATAAATATCCGTTCACATGGGGTTTTCATGTGTGTGTTATTGTCCTTTGAGCATACAAAGCGGCACTATTTATGGCTGTGAGAGTAGACATGGCGCCCCAGAGCATGCGGGTCCAGCCGCTGCTGGAAGATTCCAGAGCTGCTTACTCTTCTGCCCTCATTTTACACACAGTTTGCACCTATTTTCAGTTGCTTAGAAGGGACCATTACCATCGTTCATTATTGCCCACTTGTTTGCTGCTGTAAGCCACCCCTAAATAGAATTTCAGAGAAATTCTCCTAAAAAAGAAAACATATACATGTACTACAAAACTGCTCTCAGAAGTTTTCATTACTTATCCAGGAAATGACTGGTTTCACCTGTTTTTCAACTTTGGAAATTCCTTCCTAAAAAGAGGAATGTTGGGAAATAATTCAAACTCATTTGTTGATCTTTAAGTTTGGGGTTTACTTATTTCTCTTAGCACCTCCTTTGCAAAATCTGATTGTGACTTCCCCATTCCTTCAAACTATGGCAAGGGCATGACAGGAAAATTAATGGCCTCCCAAAGATGGCCATATCCTAAATCCCCCAAACCTTTGAGTTTATTACCTTTCAGGGTAAGAGACTTTGCAGATGTGACTAAGGATTTTAAGATGAGGAGACTATTCTGGATCACCCAGGTGGGCCCCATGTAATCATTAAGAGTTCTTATGAGTAAAAGTGGTAGGAGGGACAGTCAGTCAGAGAAGAGGTCTTAGAGTGATATGACTACTGGCTTTAAAGATGGAAGGGGGTTATAAGCCAAGGAATGTAGGCAGCTTGTAGAGGCTGAGAAAGGTGAGGAATGGATTCTCCCTGAGAGCCTCTGGAAGGGATGCAGCCCTGCCTGCATCTTGTATGTCCCTAGTCTCATTCTAGTGACCAACAAAGATCCTGGCACTTGATTAGAGCCTATAGTTATCTGTGCATAAATAAAGACATGATATACCCAAATTTTGTCAAATCACAGGCCCCAGTATGCCTCACTAGTATCTTCATTTTACTATACCCATATTTTGGGCCATCTGTGAACTCAGAAACCCAGTATGTGTGTCACCTTTCTGCCTCCCATTTTTACCACTTCCACCACTTGAACCTAGTGTTACCCCTCATTCCATCAATAGCCCTGAGCACTGTGCCCTGCAGATAGCAATACACATATTTCATTACCAGTGATGGTGATGGTAACAACAGAACTTGTGTGATAAATAAAAGTAAGTGTGATTTTACCAGTTGTCAGGTAGAGAAAGAGAAAATGGCATGAATCAGGCAAGATCCAATTAGAAAAAGATAATCACTTCAAGTATTTAAAACAGAAGTGACACTGATTTAATAGGTAGGGCTGAGACTCTAAAAAAGAGGAAAGTATGGTAACCCTGAGATTAGAAATAGCAGAAGCTGCTACTACCCACAACCTGGGGCAAAGAGGATAGACAGGCTTATTTTAACCCAAAACTTCACTTGCCTGGAGGAAGGTACGTGGGCCTGTTGGGTAGGAGCAGGAACCAGGGAGGCATGGGTATAGATGGATATGTTTTTTTCAGGCCAAGAGAGTGGTTAAAAATGCCTTGAACTCTCCCTTCCCTCACCGTCCAATCTCCTGGCAGTGACTACCTCTATACAAACCCATCCAGAAGCTATCTGACTCATGAATGAAGAACATCTTGGGTCCCCCTGGAATGCAGAGCAGAGCATGGGGTCAGAAGGGAAGTAGGAAAGGAATGGATCTGACTTCAAATACACCAAGGAACAGCACCCAGAGCGAAGGAATTTCAACTTTGTACATGAAAGCATATAGCAAATACATAGAATCTAATAATCTCTTAGTTGGTTTGCAATTCACCTTTAGTAAAATGTTTAAAACAATCTTTTTTAACCTCTTTTTTTACTGAAGTATCATTGATGTACAATCTTATATTGGTTTCAAGTATACAACACAGTGGTTCAACAGTTACCCATATTATTAAATCCTCACCCCTGCTAGTGTGGTTACTCCCTGTCAAAATAATCTTAAATTTCTATCATCTATAATGAAGTCTGGAAAGAACTATAATAAATGAAACTTAGATAAAAACCTAAGTCCCAAGGCGCACCTCTTAAACTATTCAAAGCAATCAAAATAATCTGTTATTAAAAATGTCAAATGGAAACTAGTTTAGAACTCTCTGTACTCCTAATTTGCATTCTGTGCTAGGACCTATATCTCCTAAGGTAAATATGATGGAAATGTAAACCATGCCAAGTCAAAGAAAAAAAGCAGCTCAGCCAACATCAACTGACAGATACTTGTTTTCCAAGTTTACCTAAAGTGTGGGCTGCTTTTTCTGTTGAAGACAATATAACTGTCATTCAGGCCATGAAGAATTGGAAACAACACCTAGAGCTAAAAAGATAAGGAAAAAAGTAAGTAATGTCATAGAATGTGTATAGGATAAATTGACATAAAGTACTTGACAACTGCCAGATTTTAAGCTAACAAGAATTTTCCTACGGGCTTAGAATAGTAGATTACTAACATCAAGATATCTCAAGTGTTATTCTGTTTCCTCTTTTTCTTCCCTGCTTATTATCCAGGGGGAAAAAAACCCATCACCTAATGATTCATGACCTACATCTCAGAAATTTAACTCCAATGCCAGCTAGACAAAAGGATAAGTCATTTTGTTATGACTAATTAGCTACTTATCCGTTGAAAACATTGAGCTTATGTTGGGTAGACAATTTATTTTATCATTGAAATATTCATGACAGTTTACTTTTCAGAGCTGAAAGAACACTTTAAAAAAGACAATATGTTACTCAGTAAAATAATTACAAGTTTTGTGCTATGAAAGCTACATGGGTTTTTTTTTTTAACTGCCTCCTGATAATTTCACCATCACTGATTTTACTCTGGAACTAACTAATTAAATTGTGCTTTTTTTCCCCCTTTCTCCTTAAAAGCCCAACTCTAACCTGGTATCCTCAAAGAAGTCATGACTTTCAATTACCAAAAGCCACCTGCCTTTTTTTTAAAGCACAGTGGAATTTGGTCTCTGTTTATCTTTTGGCACTTGCTAGCACTTTCCTACTAATACATATTTTGTCCATACTTTGTTCCTATGATTCTTAAACATTTTGAATATATTTGTTTCCATATTAGTTATGAGCTCTTTGGAGGTATGGACAATGGCTTATTTCTTCTGACATAGAAACTAATGTACATTAAATGACAGCCTCTCCTAATACATATTTATCCTTGTATGTTCTCTCATGATTTCCTTCCTTGTTTTATTTTTTCCCATTTTAAATACAAAAGTATATCCCTCAGCTATTCCTTAATATATGGCTAGATCTGGAATTTCTTTATAAGAGTGATTTAGTTGAAGCCCCTTGGACACCATCATTCCTAACCAAATGTGTCAGAACTAGATAAAACTTTAAAACACACAAAACATCATAGTTACATTCTTGAGTTTGTTGAGATTCATTAATACCTTTTAGAATCAAAAGTGATCATATAGGAGATTCAAGATGGCGGGGTGAGAGGTGAGACAGAGAACTCCTCCCAAAACCACAGATAGTGTGAAAACATAGTTAATACAACTAACCCTAAAATAGCAACAGGAAAGAAGGCTGCACCAGACTGCATACAGACCTCACCAACAGAGCAGATCTCACAAAACAAGGTAACGTATGAAAAAACAAAATTCGCATATTAGGGGTACCAGAAGAAGAAGAAGAGAGAAAAAAGCCTTGATCTGGTGGACCTGAGCCCTTCCCCCACCCCAGCTCACTGGTGGGAGGAAAAGAAACAGAGCCGGTGTAAGCCTGGGACTGCTGAACACCTAGCCCTGGAGATATGTTTTGCGAGCAGAAACCTACATGTGTGGTGCTCTGGAGGATGGGGAGCTGGGACAGGCAGAGTGCCTGAGCGACAGATTCCAGCCATTTGTGGAGGACAAGATCCACACCCAGCCGCTCTGGGACAAGGGAAAGGCAGGTGGTTTGACAGGCTTCCTAGCAGTGAGAGGGCTGCTGAAGGGGCGGGGTTTGCATGGAGCTTGCTGCATGGGAGAAGGGATAGGGGGACAAGGTTGTTGGGGCATGTTCTGCCCAGAAGATTGGGAACTTTGGGGAGCTTCAGGTGCTCAATCCCCCTGGCTGGCTACTCAGCTCCAAGGCACCCCACTGTGATATGCAGGCTGTCTAGCCTTCCTCCTGGCCTGACAGCACTGGCTTGCAAACTGGCAGTCACTGCTCTGGCATCAGGCCAGCCATAGGCCCTACCTACAACAGATAGAGATGCCAAGAACAGAGCTTACACCTGTATACTCGTATACTCGGCCCACTGGCTCTGATCGGAAGACAGGCAGGGCAGAAGGGAATCAGGAAATAGATCTTTCCTACCCCTAGGCACAAGCTCCACTCCCCTATGACCCCCAACCTCACTCTAGGGGCTGAGCAGCTCCGGAGACTGGGGCTTCTCAGCAATAGACGGCACCACACAGAAATATGAAATGTCAAAAGAACATGGTTCAGACCAAAATCTCACAAACCCCAGAAAAAGGGCCAAATGAAACTGAACTCACCAATCTTCCTGAAAGAGAGTTTAAAATAAAAATCATAAACATGCTTATGAAGGTACAAACAATATTCAAGAACTCAGGAATGAATTTAAGATAGAAATTCAACCATTAAGAAATTCCATATCTGAAATGAAACATACAATGGAGAGATTTAAAAGCAGATTAGATGTAGTAGAAGAGATGGTAAATGGATAAGAAATTAGAGAAGAGGAATACAAAGAAGCTAAGACACAGGGAAAAAAAAGGATCTCTCAGAATGAAAGAATATTGAGAGAACTGTGTGACCAATCCAAACAAAACAAAATTCGCATATTAGGGGTACCAGAAGAAGAAGAAGAGAGAAAAAGGGATAGAAAGTGTCTTTGAGGAGGTAACTGCTGAAAAATTCCCCAATCTGGGGAAGGAGACAGTCTCTCAGGCCATGGAGGTGCACAGATCTCCCAACACAAGGGACCCAAGGAAGACAACATCAAGACATATAGTAATTAAAACAGCAAAGATCAAGGATAAGGACAGCCTATTAAAAGCACCCAGTGAGAGAAATAAGATCACATACAAAGGAAAACCCATCAGGCTATCATCAGATTTCTCAACAGAAATCTTACAGGCCAGAAGGGAGTAACATGATATATTTAATGCAATGAAGCAGAAGGGCCTCGAACCAAGAATATTCTACCCTACAATGTTATTATTTAAATTTGAAGGAGGAACTAAACAATTTTCAGATAAGCAAAAGCTGAGAGAATTTACCTCCCATAAACCATCTCTACAGTGCATTTTGGAGGGACTCCTACAGATGGAAGTATTCCTAAGACTAAATAGATGTCATCCAAGGGATAGACAAAGAGTACAGAATATGATTCACAACATACAAAGAATGGAGGAGGAAGGAAAGGGAGGAAAAGAAAAAAAAAGAATCTTTAGGTTGTGTTTGTAAGAGCATATGAAGTGAGTTAAATTAGACTTTAGACAGTAAGGGAATTACCCTTGAACCTTTGGTAGTGACAAATCTAAAACCTGCAATGGCAAGAATTACATACCTATCAATAATCACCCTAAATGTAAACTGTCTGAATGCACCTATCAGAAGACATAGAGTCACTGAATGGATAAAAAAACAAGACCCATCTATATGCTGCCTTCAAGAGACTCACTTCAAACCCAAAGACATGCACAGACCAAAAGTGAAGGGATGGAAAAAGATATTTCATGCAACTAATAGGGAGAAAAAAGCAGGAGTTGCAGTACTTGTATCAGACAAAATAGACTTCAAAACAAAGAAAGTCACAAGAGACAAAGAAGGACATTACAGAATGATAAAGGGGTCAATGCAACAAGAGGATATAACTATTATAAATATCTGTGCACCCAGGATCACCTACATATGTGAAACAAATACTAACAGAATTAAAGGGGGAATAGAATGCAATGCATTAATTTTGGGAGATTTCAACACACCACTCACTCCAAATGACAGATCAACCAGGAAGAAAAGAAATAAAGAGACAGAGGCACTGAACAAATGACAACAATACAACACTGCAAAATCTGTGGGACGCAGAGAAGTCTGTGCTAAGAGGAAAATATATTGCAATACAGGCCTACCTGAGGAAAAAAGAACAATCCGAAATGAACAGTCTAAACTCACAATTAATGAAACTAGAAAAGGAAGAACAAATGAGACCCAAAGTCAGTAGAAGGAGGGACATAATAAAGATTAGAGCAGAAAAAAATAAAATTGAGAAGAATAAAACAATAGAAAGAATCAATGAAAGAAGGAGCTGGTTCTTTGAGAAAATAAACAAAACATATAAACCCCAAGCCAGACTTATCAAGAAAAAAAGAGAGTCTACACACATAAACAGAATCAGAAATGAGAGAGGAAAAATCACCATGGACACCGCAGAAATACAAAGAATTATGAGAGAATACTATGAAAAATTATATGGTAACAAACTGGATAACCTAGAGGAAATGGACAACTTTCTAGAAAAATAAAACCTTCCAAGAGTCACACAGGAAAAAAAAAAAGAAAATCTGAATAGACCAATTGCCACCAAAGAAATTGAATTGGTAATCAAAAAACTACCTAAGAACAAAACCCCTGGACAAGATGGCTTTACTGCTGAATTTTATCAAACATTTAGTGAAGACCTAATACCCATTCTCCTTAAAGTTTTCCAAAAAGTAGAAGAGCAGGAAATACTCCCAAACCCATTCTACAAGGCAAACATCACTCTAATACCAAAACCAGGCAAAGACACCACAAAAAAAGAAAATTACAGACCAATATCCCTGATGAACATAGATGCAAAAATACTCAACAAAACAGTAGCAAACCGAATTCAAAAATACATCAAAAAGATCATCCATTATGATCAAGTGGGATTCACCCCAGGGATGCAAGGATGGTACAACATTCGAAAATCCATCAACATCATCCACCACATCAACAAAAAGAAGGACAAAAACCACATGATCATCTCCATAGATGCTGAAAAAGAATTCAACAAAATTCAACATTCATTCATGATAAAAACTCTCAACAAAATGGGTATAGAGTTCAAGTACCTGAACATAATAAAGGCCATATATGACAAACCCACAACCAACATTATACTTAACAGTGAGAACCTGAAAGCTTTTCTTTTAAGATCAGGAACAAGACAAGGATGCCCAATCTCCCTTCTTTTATTCAACATAGTTCTAGAGGTCCTACACCCAGCAATCAGACAACACAAAGAAATAAAAGGCATCCAGACTGGTAAGGAAGAAGTCAAACTGTCCCTGTTTGCAGATGACATGATATTGTACGTAAAAAACCCTAAAGAATCCACCCCACAACTATTAGATCTAATATCTGAATTCAGTAAAGTTGAGGGATACAATATTAATACACAGAAATCTGTTGCATTTATATACACTAACGGTGAACTAGCAGAAAGAGAAATCAGGAAAACAATTCCATTCACAATTGCATCCAAAAGAATAAAATACCTAGGAATAAACCTAACCAAGGAAGTGGAAGACCTATACTCTGAAAACTACAAGACACTCATGAGAGAAATTAAAGGTGATACCAATAAATGGAAACCCATCCATGCTCATGGATAGGAAGAATTAATATTGTCAAAATGGCCATCCTGCCTAAAGCAATCTACAGATTCAATGCAATCCCTATCAAAATACCAACAGCATTCTTCAATGAACTAGAGAAAATAGATCTAAAATTCATATGGAACAAAACAAGACCCTGAATAGCCAAAGCAATCCTGAGAAGGAAGAATAAAACAGGGGGAATTACGCTCCCTGACTTCAAGCTCTGCTACAAAGACACAGTCATGAAAGACAATTTGGTATTGGCATAAGAACAGACCCATAGACCAATGGAACAGACTAGAGAGCCCAGATATAAATGCAAGCGTATATGGTCAATTAATATATGATAAAGGAGCCATGAATATACAATGGGGAAATGACAGCCTCTTCAACAGCTGGTGTTGGCAAAACTGGACAGCTACATGTAAGATAATGAAACTGGATTATTGTCTAACACCATACACAAAAGTAAACATGAAATGGATCAAAGACCTGAATGTAAGTCATGAAATCATAAAACTCTTAGAAAAAACATAGGCAAAAATCTCTTGGACATAAACATGAGCAACTTCTTCATGAAAATATCTCCCCAGGCAAGGGAAACAAAAGCAAAAATGAACAAGTGGGACTATATCAAACTAAAAAGCGTCTGTACAGCAAAGGGCATCATCAGTAGAACAAAACGATATCCTACAGTATGGGAGAATATATTCATAAATGACATATCCGACAAGGGGTTGACATCCAAATTATACAAAGAGCTCACGCACCTCAACAAACGAAAAGCAAATAAGCCAATTAAAAAATGGCAGAGGAACTGAACAGACACTTCTCTAAAGAAGAAATTCAGATTGCCAACAGGCACATGAAAAAGATGCTCCACATCGCTAATCATCAGAGAAATGCAAATTAAAACCACAATGAGATATCATCTCACATCAATTTGGATGGCCGCCATCCAAAGACAAACAACAACAAATGTTGGCCAGGATGTGGAGAAAGAGGAACCCTCCTACACTGCTGGTGGGAATGTAAATTAGTTCAACCATTGTGGAAAGCAGTATGGAGGTTCCTCAAAAAACTCAAAATAGAAATACTATTTGACCCAGGAATTCCACTCCTAGGAATCTACCCTAAGAATGCAGCAGCCCAGTTTGAAAAATACATATGCACCCCTATGTTTATCGCAGCACTATTTACAATAGCCAAGAAATGGAAGCAACCTAAGTGTCCATTAGTAGATGAATGGATAAAGAAGAGGTGATACATATACACAATGGAATATTATTCAGCCATATGAAGAAAACAAATCCAGACATTTGCAACAACATGGATGGAGCTAGAGGATATCATGCTCAGTGAAATAAGCCAGGTGGAGAAAGACAAGTATCAAATGATTTCACTCATCTGTGGAGTATAAGAACAAAGAAAAAACTGAAGGAACAAAACAGCAGCAGACTCACAGAACCCAAGAATGGACTAATATTTACCAAAGGGAAAGGAACTGGGGAAGATGGGTGGGAAGGGACGGATAAGGGGGAAAAATGGGTATTACCATTAGCACACATAATGTAGCAGGGTGGGGGAATACAGCGAAGGCAGTATAGCACAAAGAAGACAAGTAGTGATTCTATAGCATCTTACTACACTGATAGACAGTGACTGTAATGGGGTATGTGGTGGGGACTTGATAATCGGGGGAGTCTAGTAACCATATTGCTCATGTAATTGTACATTAATAACAGCAAAATAAAAAAAGTGACCACATAAGTAACACAAAGATGAATATGTCATGATTCCTGTCTTCCAGTTGTACACTTTACTGGGCAAGAGATCAAGTGAACAAATGCAGTATGTTTGGTGTATGGGATGAACTGTCTTCCCCAAAATTCATATGTTGAAATCCTAATTCCCAAATACCTCAGAATGTGAGTGTATTTGGAGGGAGGGCTTTTAGAAGGTGATTAAGTTGAAATGTGGTCATTTGGTTGGGTGCTAATCCAATCAGCTTGGTATTATTATTAGAGGAGAAAATTTGAACAAAGAGACACCAGGGATGTGTGAGCACAGAGAAAAGACCAGGTGAGAAGATGGCCATCTGCAAGCCAACGAGAGAGGCTTCAGGGGAAACCAAACTTCTGACCCCTTAATCTTGATTTTCCAGTCTCCAGAACTGCGATCACTCCAGAACTCAGAACACAAAAATACATTTGTGTTTTTTAAGCATTTCATCTGTGGTATTTTGTTGTAGCAGGATCTAATACATTTGGTGAGTCCTGCAGTGAATATAAATATAAGATGCTGAAAGAGAAAATAGAAGGGTGTCCTCAGTACAGTTTGCAGTGTAATTCAACAGCCATGAAGAGAAGTTCCTCCACATTATACTCTATGTTGTCTGAGTACTGGATGTTGTCTGGGTAAAGGAGGAAGGAAGGAATGAAGAAGAGAAGGAAGGAAGGAAGTAGGTAAAAAAGGAAAGAAGGCAGGAAGTAAAGAAGGAAGGAGAGAAAGAAAGAGGAAGAAAGAAAAGAAAAAAGTTTTCAGGAAAACAAAGCAGGTGGCTATCAATCAAAAACAAAGAACCAATTTGAAATCTTGGGAATAAAAACATTTTTGATATTGAAATTTTAAAAAGTCAATGGACAAAAAACTAAACTAGAGAGACAAAGAGATAATTAGTGAACTGAAAAGCACTGAAGGCATACAGAGAGAGAAAAATATTTAATATTTGAAAGCAGAGATAAGTGACATAGAAGCCAGAATGAGAAGTGCCCATGTATGCCTAAGAAGAATTCCAGATTCAGAGAAATGAGGAGTTGATGAGAAGGCAATATTAAAAGAAACACTTATTTCGAGTTTTTAAGAATTTTAAAAAGATGTTTCTTTAGATGGAAAGTGAATATCAAATGCCAAGAAGCATAAATATACATCTAAACACATTGGAGTGAACTTTCAGAACATCAAAGAATGAACTAGTAAAGTTAACTCTGGAGTAGTATTTCCCTACAAAGAAATTTTACATATAAAGAAAGGGTAATCTGATTGACAACAGACTTCTCAACAGCAACAATAAAAGTTGAGGGGAAATAGCAGTCAAGACATTTCAGACATACAGACACTGCGGGATTTTGATGCCCCACAGAACCCCACTAAAAAGAATAGCTAGAGGAAGTATTTCATCAAGAACCATGAACCCAAACAGAAATCCAAGAAGGAAATGCAAGTGAAATAATTTTTTTAAAGCAATAAATAATTACTATGGACAGCTGAAGAATTTTTTTGCTCTTATAAAATTAGAATTAAAATTCTAGACATGGAAGATAGGATGAGGGAAAAGTTCAGATGGTTTTGCTAAGTTCCATGTCTTACTCTGGCAGAAGAAAAAGATACTGAATATTTTAGACTTAGAAACGTAAAATATTAAATAAATAAGAAAACATTGTGTGTGGGGCTAAACTAATTTTTTAAAAGCACTTCTAAATTCTATTTTTATGTATTTGTGAATAAAGACAGTTTAACATACTTTAGTCAAATTAAAACTTTTGCACCCAAAGAGGCCAAGGATATAGCTGAAATTAATATTTTATTTTATCAATAGTAAAAATAGCATGAGAATATGAACATTATTAGAGCAACATTCTTTCACCACCTGTTAGAAAATATTCGGGAACAGATAGGCCTGTATGCAGGCAGAATTATGCTCCTCCAAACCCAAGCACCTGGGTGATCAAGGACAGGTTTCTTAATCTTTCTGATAATCATTAATTTTTCTGTTATAAGGAGTAACAATCCACCTTACATTGTTGTGGGGTGAAGATTTGAAGTAAAGTTTGTAACATACCTGGCACATGGTAAGCATTCAATCGAAACAAGTATTATTTTTCTATTTATAATAATCATAGGAGCCAAATAACATTCCTGAATACAAGGGATATTAGTGTAGTCATGTACTTACTGGACTGCAGAGAGAGAAAGGATGAAACCAAAAATACAAAAAAAACTCCTAATTTGTGTCTCAAGTTTAAAATGAGCACATAATTTATAGAAAACGTAATCCATGTAGAAAGAGTAAATTTGCTCCAGACTGAAATACTTTGCTTTTGTCCTTTTTTCTTGTCTTCAACTCAGAAGGATTGGCAAATGTGATTTAAGATCACTATTTCTTTTTTAAAGTCAGATTGGGACCCATGATAACTGAATCAGCAGAGCTGTAAACCTTTTAGAAATGGGATTTTAAATGGAATTGTTGACAGACTTTTGCCTATAGCCATAGAACCAACTGTCCTTGCAGTTGGTTCTAGGACATTCTTTTACCTCATAAATAATACCTAGTTCTTCACACAGATATTTTTTTCTAAATTATTTTTGCTGATGTTATGTTTCCCAAAGGATTATTGAGAGAACTTTCGCAAGGCCTCTGAGGCAGTATTTGGAAGGCAAGCATTTTTTGCTAGCTTCATTATGTGGACAGGAGATATAAACCAGTCTGATAAATACTCTCTCGGACAAAGGTGAGGACCAGTGGAAGTGTTAAAACAGATTGAGTCTATAATGAAAAGAAAGATTTTGCAGTACAGGCTATTGATATTTTAAGATGAAGGGTGTGGTTCACTTTCTGAAGCTTGCATCAAAACTCTCAACTTTGTGTTTTTCTCTCTGTAATTTATTGTGTATTCAGTTACCAGTTGTGATTTTATGATTTTGAAAGCAATTAATACCAGAACTTTGCTTTCTCATTAATCTATTTGATATGCCAATGTGTCACATATATGCTAGAGGGTTCACCATCACGGAAGTTAGAGGAAGTCTCATATAGCACAATTGTTCATTAAGCTGTTTTTCTTCTTAATGTAATCATAGAACAGTGTGTATAATCTAGCCAGGAACATCATGATAAGACCCAATTATAACCAGATTTTTTTATAAGCAAAATATGGTTTGTAATGAGAAAAAATGAAAAACATTCAAATATTGAAAGTAATGTTTAGATGAAATGATATAGTAATTGGAGCAGAGGGGGAAGTAAGAATAGTTTCTGATAAAATGGTAGCCATTTTGATGCTGTTTAATGGGTACGTGAGGTTTATTGTACTATTCTCTGTATTTTTGTTCATGTTTCAAATGCTCTTTCATTCAAACATTTTTAATATGTTTAAAATGTTTTTGAATAACATTAACACTGTTCACTGTATGGTAAACAATACAAAGCATGTCACAAAATAATAAATAGCACACAAAAGAAGATGTACATATGCACAATGGAATATTATTCAGTCATAAAAAGAAAACAAATCCTACCATTTGCAATAACTTGGATAGAGCCAGAGGGTATTATGCTCAGTGAAATAAGCCAGGTGGAGAAAGACAAGTACCGAAAGATTTCACTCATTTGTGGCATATAACAACAAAGCAAAACTGAAGGAACAAAACAGCAACAGACTCACAGACTCCAAGAAGGTACTAGAGGTTACCAAAGGGAAGGGGTGGAGTAGGGCAGATGGGGAAGGAGGGAGAAGGAGATTAAGGGGCACTATAATTCACAACACAATATAAGTAGATCATGGGGTAAGCAGTACATCCTAGAGAAGAAAAGAAATGACTGTATAGCATCTTACTATGCTGATGGACAGTGACTGAAATGGGATGTGGGGAGGGGAACTTGATAATATGGGTGAATATTGAAACCACAATGTTCCTCATGAGAAACCTTCATAAGATGGTATATCAAAGATACCTTAATTAAAATAAATAAATAAATAAATAAATGCCATATTAACAATGCAGAAAATATATAGAGGAAAGACAATAAAAAAGCACAAGATATAAATAATAACTGACTTTTGGAAATGAAAAAAATGATTTTTTTTCATTAAATTATTTATAAATTTTATAAAATTAATCTAAGAAAGTACATATAGTTGAAAGCATTGAAAAAATTTAATGTGCCTATTATTCATAAGAAAGAAATACAAGAAAGTACCCACATATTGATATGAAGAGAAAGTATTAAATACACACACACAATGCAGAAACATCCTTAATCATATTACTACCATACAGGAGAGTATACAACACAATCTTTGTTCAAAATAGAGCTGTGGGGATCCAGGGTTACCGTTCTGGTTTAGCCCCAGAACCCTGGACTGAATTCAGCCACTTTTAATCTTTGTGACTTTGGGCAATTTATTTAATCTAAGTTTTCATTTCCTCACAATTATAAGTATACAATTGTATAATCATGCAATGGTACAAACAATAACAGAAGATACAGTACTGGGTTTTATGAAGAATAAATGAGGTAATCTGGTCAAAACACTTATTCCAGTGTCTCACACTTAGTTCTTAAAAAGGTTAACCAATAGTAGTAGCATGGCCCTGAAAGTTGCTCTCTGGTATTTCATGCATATAATTTTATTTTCTTCTAATGTAAAGTTAATTTAACTGTTGCTAAGATTAATATCTATGGCACTTTCATGTTTTGAAGAAGGATGCTTCTTAACAAACCATTATTGTTTGCACTGTACATAATGAAAAATTTACTAAACTTTGATATATAAATTGTTTTGACACAGAAAACCATTTTTGATTTGGGGGATTAAAGATAGCAGCATGAGAGGTGAGATAGAGGCTTCCTCCTAAAACCATATATAATACAAAAATATAATTAAAACAACTAATTCTGAAAGAGCAACAGGAGAGAGGACTGTGCCAAACTGCATACACCTAGAGAAAAGAATAAACCTCACGGAACAGGGCAATGTACCAAAGTCATGGCCTGGCAGGACCCAAGCCCTTACCCCACCCCAGCTCACAGGCGGGAGGAAGAGAAATGGAGTGGGGAGGGAGTGGAGGCCTGGGACTGCTGAATACCTAACTCTGGAGATTTGATCTGGGAGCACAAACCTACATTTCATGGTGCTTTCATGGTACTCTCGTGATTAGGGGGTTGGAAAGCTAACACAGGCAAAATTCCTGGAAGGACTAAAATTCCAGCCACTTGTGGAGCGCAGGGATCCATATCCAGCTGCTCTGGGACAAAAGAAAGGCAGACAGTCTGAGAGAATTTGTAACAGCAAGAGGACTGTTAAAGGAGCAAGGATTGCACAGAGCTTACTGCTCAGAAGAAAGGACAGGTAGACAAAATTGTCCAGGTGCACTCTGCCCAGCAGTTTGAGAACTTTCACGATCTTCAGGCACTCCAGCTCCCTGGCTGGCTGCACAGCTCCAAGGACACCCTCCATGATATGCAGCCTACTGCACCTTTCTCCGAGCCAGCCCCACCTGGTTTGCAAACTGGCAAACTCGACCCTGGCATTAGGCCAGCCAGAGGAAAGCCCCACCTACGGTAACTACAAACGCAAAGCATAGAGGCTTATACCTGTGTGCCTGGCCCACTGGTTCTGGCAGTGGAGACAGGCATAGCAGCCAGGAAGCAAGAAAACGCTCTTTCCTCCACACCAGGCACCAATACCGCTCCCCCTGCAACACCCCCAACATTGCTTTGGGGATGAGCAGCTCCATACAGTAGAGGTTCTGGACACTAGAGGGCGCCTTATACAAATATGAAATGCCGAAGGAACCTGGTTCAAAGAAAAATTATGAATACAACACCTGAGAAAGATTCAAATGAAATCGACCTCATGAATCTGCCTGGAAGGGATTTGAAAATAAAAATCATTAACACGCTAATGGAGGTACAGAAAAATATTCAAGAACTCAGGAATGAATTCCGGTTGGAGATCCAATCATTATGGAACACAGTATCAGAAATGAATATACAATGGAAAGTTTTAAAAGCAGATTAGATATGGTGGAGGAGACAATAAATGAAATAGAATTTAGAGAAGAGGAATACAAAGAAGCTGAGGCACACAGAAAAAGAAAGGATCTCTCAGAATGAAAGAATATTGAGAGAACTGTGTGACCAATCCAAACGGAACAATATTCACATTATAGGGGTACCAGAAGAAGAGAGAGAAAAAGGGATAGAAAGTGTCTTTGAGTAGGTAATTGCTGAAAACTTCCCCAATCTGGGGAAGGAGATAGTCTCTCAGGCCATAGAGGTGCACAGATCTCCCAACACAAGGGACCCAAGGAAGACAACACCAAGACATATAGTAATTAAAATGGCACAGATCAAGGATAAGGACAGACTATTAAAAGCAGCCAGAGAGAGAAATAAGATCACATAGAAAGGAAAGCCCATCAGGCTATCATCAGATTTCTCAGCAGAAACCTTACAGGCCAGAAGGGAATGGCATGATGTATTTAATGCAATGAAGCAGAAGGGCCTCAAACCAAGAATACTTTATCCGGTAAGGTTATCACTTAAATTTGAAGGAGGAATTAAACAATTTCCAGGTAAGCAAAAGCGAGAGATTTTACCTCCCACAAACCATCTCTACAGTGTATTTTGGAGGGACTGCTATAGAGGGACATGTTCCTAAGGTTTAATAGCTGTCACCAGAGGTAATAAAACCACCAGAGGTAGTAAAGAAAGTAGAAGAGTTAATTACTAGGCAAATGTAAAATTAAATCAACTATGTCCAAAGTCAATCAAGGGATAGACAAATAGTACAGAATATGATACCTAATAAATAAAGAATGGAGAAGGAAGAAAAAGAGGAGAAAAAAGAACCTTTAGATAGTGTTTGTAATAGCATATTAAGTGAGTTAAGTTGGACTCTTAGATAGTAAGGAAGTTAACCTTGAAACTTTGGTAACCATGAATCTAATGCCTGCAATGGCAATAAGTACATACCTTTCGATACTCACCCTAAATGTAAATGGTCTGAGTGCACCAATCAAAAGACATAGAGTCACTGAATGGATAAAAAAACAAGACCCGTCTATATGCTGCCTACAAGAGACTCACTTCAAACCCAAAGACATGCACAGACCAAAAGTGAAGGGATGGAAAAAGATATTTCATGCAACTAATAGGGAGAAAAAAGCAGGAGTTGCAGTACTTGTATCAGACAAAATAGTCTTCAAAACAGAAAGTCACAAGAGACAAAGATGGATATTACTTAATGATAAAGGGGTCAATCCAACAAGAAGATATAACCATTATAAATATCTATGCACCCTACACAGGAGCACCTACATATGAAACAAATACTAACAGAATTAAAAGGGGGAAATAGAATGCAATGTATTCATTCCAGGAGACTTCAGTACTCCACTCACTCTGAAGGACAGATCAACCAGACAGAAAATAAGTAAGGAGAGAGAGGCACTGAACAGCACATTAGAACAGATGGACCTAACAGACACCTGCAGAACTCTACACACAAAAGCAGCAGAATACACATTCTTCTCAAGTGCACACGGAACATTTTCAAGAACAAATCATATACTAGGCCACAAAAAGAGCATCGGTAAATTCAAAAAGGTTGAAATTGTACCAAATTTCTCAGATAACAAAGGTATGAAACTAGAAATAAATTATGCAAAGAAAATGAAAAAGCTCACAAACACATGGAGGCTTAATGACATGCTCCTAAATTACCAATGGATCAATGACTAAATAAAAACAGAGATCAAGAGATATATGGAGACAAATGACAACAATAATTCATCACCACAAAATCTATTGGACACAGCAAAGGCCATGCTAAGAAGAAAGTATACTGCAATACAGGTCTACCTCAGGAAAGAAAAACAATTGCATATGAACACTCTAAACTCACAATTAACAAAACTAGAAAAAGAAGAACAAATGAGGCCCAAAGTCAGTAGAAGGAGGGACATAATAAAGATTAGAGCAGAAATAAATAAATTCAAGAATAAAACAATAGAATGAATCAATGAAAGCCAGAGGTGGTTCTTTGAGAAAATAAACAAAATAGATAAACCCCTAGCCAGGCTTATCAAGAAAAAAAGAGAGTCTACTCACATAAACAGAATCAGAAATGAGAAAGGAAAAATCACTATGGATACCACAGAAATACAAAGAATTATTAGAGAATACTATGAAAAATTATATGTTAACAAACTGGATAACCTAGAAGAAATGGACAACTTTCTAGGAAAATACAACCTTCCAAGGCTGACCCAGAAAGAAACAGAAAATCTGAACAGACCAATTACCAGCAATGAAATTGAACTGGTAATCAAAAACCTACCTAAGTACAAAACGCCTGGACCAGATGGATTCACCACTGACTTTTATCAAACATTTAGTGAAGACCTAATACACATCCTCCTTTAAGTTTTCCAAAGAGTAGAGGAAGAGGGAATACTTCCAAACTCATTCTATGAGGCCAGCATCACTCTAATACCAAAACCAGGCAAAGACACCACAAAAAAGAAAATTGCAGACCAATATCCCTGATGAACATAGATGCAAAAATACTCAACAAAATATTAGCAAACTGAATTCAAAAATATATCAAAAAGATCATCCATCATGATCAAGTAGGATATATTCCAGGGATGGTACAACATGCAAAATTCCATCAACATCATCCACCACATCAACAAAAAGAAGGACAAAAACCACACGATCATCTCCATAGATGCTGAAAAATTATTTGACAAAATTCAACATCCATTCATGATAAGAAAATGGGTATAGAGGCAAGTACCTGAACATAATAAAGGCTATATATGACAAACCCACAGCCAACATTATACTTAACAGTGGGAAGCTGAAAGCTTTTCCTTTAATATCGGGAACAAGACAAGGATGCCCACTGTCCCCACTTCTATTCAACATAGTACTGGAGGTACTAGCCACAGCAATCAGACAGCACAAAGAAATAAAAGGCATCCAGATTGGCAAGGAAGAAGTTAAACTGTCCCTGTTTGCAGATGACATGATATTGTACATAAAAACCCTAAAGAATCCACTCCAAAACTACTAGATCTAATATCTGAATTCAGCAAAGTTGCAGCATACAAAATTAATACGCAGAAATCTGTGGCATTCCTATATACTAACAATGAACTAGCAGAAAGAAACCAGGAAAACAATTCCATTCACAGTTGCATCAAAAAGAATAACCTTCTCAGATTCAAAAAGACATATGCACTCCTATGTTTATCACAGCACTATTTACAATAGCTAAGATATGGAAGCAATCTAAGTGTCCATCAGAATGGATAAAGAAGAGGTGGTACATATACACGATGGAATACTATTCAGCCGTAAGAAAGAAACAAAACCTATCTTTTGCAACAACATGGATGGAGCTGGAGGAAATTATGCTCAGTGAAATAAGCCAGGCAGAGAAAGACAAGTGCCAAGTGATTTCCCTCATTTGTGGTGTATAACAACAAAGCAAAACTGAAGGAACAAAATAGCAGCAGACTCACAGACTCCAAGAAGGGACTAGTGGTTACCAAAGGGGAAGGGTGTGGGAGGGTGGGTGGGGAGGGAGGGAGAAGGGGATTGAGGGGTATTATGTTTAGTACACATGGTATGGGGGGTCATGCGGAAAATATTGTAGCACAGAGAAGGCAAACAGTGAATCTGAGGCATCTTACTACACTGAAGGACAGTGACTGCATTGGGGTATGGGTGGGGACTTGACAATAAGGGTAAATGTAATAACCACATTGTTTTTTTATGTGAAACCTTCATAAGAGTGTATATCAATAATACCTTAATAAAAAAAGAAAATCACTTTTTAAGGCATTAAAACCATTTTCAGAAAGAATCTCTGGGTTAAAAATTCTCACGTAGTTCTTGGGGAAGATTAAAGATGGTTGCAAATTCTTTGCTACTTATTCAATTGAGAGATAGAGTCTCATCTCTTTCCCCTTGAATCTCAACTTTTCGACCAGCAGAATATAGCAGAAGTGATATTCTAGGACTTTTAAGGCTGGATTATAGGAAGCCTTGACACTTCTTTTCGTATCTCTTCTGTCATCATGCTCTGAGAAGCCTAAGCTACGTGAAGAGACCACATACAGGTGCTCCAGTTCCAGTACCAACTCTAGTTGAACTAGCCACCATCAACTTCCAATTATGAGAATAAGCCTTCCTGGATGTCCAAACTGTTTGGTCCTTCAGGGGGCTCTAGCCTCGGCATTTATCTTATGGCAATATAAGTGATCCCATGGGAGGGCTACCCAATGTGAACTCAGTCAACCCACAGAATTATAAGAGGTAATAAATTTTTGTTTTAAGCCATTGAGTTTGGGAGTGGTTTTCTCACAAAAAAACAGATAAATAAATAGTTATATTTTTAAGAGTAAAAGCAAAGATGCTATAACAGAGACCTGAAAATACAATGGCTTACAGTAAGATAATTTACCTATTTCTATCTTATATAACTTTCCACCTGTTCTAGCTAGTAGAGCACCTCTTCCACAAGGTCATTCAGGGACACATATTCCTCCTATCTTTCCCCAGGCATAGGACATTGTCCATTGCTTTGTGATAGAATGTGAGTCACTGCATATCTGTGTTCCAGCCTGCAGGGAGAGAGAGGAAGTCTGCAGTAAGCAGCTTGTCTTTAAAATAAAGATGGTCCATAAATTGTAAACACAAATCTCTTCATACACTTCGACCCAAATTTAATCCATGGCCCCACTTAGCTGTAAGGAAGATTGAAAATGTATTTTGTAGCTGGGTAGCTTGAAATTGAGGATTCTATTGCTAAAAGAAAAATAAAGTGAGAATAGATTTTGAGGGAAGCAGGCAATTTATAATAACTATGTCCTTAACACACACACACACACACACACACCTGAAAATTCAACACGATCCTTTCTCTTAAACACTTAAAATATAGCAGGCAAAACATGCACAAATATGATAACTACAAAATGCAATGCTTTTTAAACTACCAATGCCATGGGCTTTCTCTCCATTATTTCTACCCTTATGATTTTTAGGCTGTTTGTAATATTATTTCAATATCGTTCTGGATTATAACAATCTTACAAGATTTCCCCCAGCCCTCAACACACACAGACGATTACATTGTCTAGAAACCTGCCAAAGGTGTATGATTTGTGTTACCAACAAATCAACATGAGATCACCATATAGGATCACAGCGATGCAAACCTCGGTGATTGAGTCCAGTCTTGCCTTTCTTTGAAATCATGTTTCTAAAGTTTTATTTGGTCAACATTACAAAACCCCATCCTCTGGCTATTCCCTCATATTGTCCCGACGCACTAACATTATGGGAAATATTAACATCTAATAGGATATTAAAGTGAAACTGTGTCTGAGATCCAAAAACAATAGATCTCAGATAGCAAAATGAAGTGGGAAATAGATTGCTATTCAGACATTTCAAAAAGGGTGGTCAAAGAAGAACATATGAGAGATCTTTCCCAGGTTGGAGACATAAAAATTATTTAGAGATGAGGACCCAAAACAGTTGGAGAGTTGTGTGAGAGAGTTCTTGAGAGAGAGCTCTGCTCTGCGTCTTTTAGCTCACACAGCAAAGATGGCAACTTGAGTGTTTTTCCCCCTTTGCCAGAGTCAAGAGATGAGTTTCAATGGGATTTCTCAGAGAAGTTGTCACTGGATATCTGCAGTTAGCGTGTTGCGGCTTACTGTTAAACCTGTCCTAAAAGTTACAAGGGAGCAACTGGTGGCCAGAAGCTCCAATAACAGAAGCAAAGGAGAGGGGGCAGCATTGGGCAGTCCATACTCTCAAAGTTTCCAGGCAGGAATGGATGACTATTTCTCATGAACCAGATGTGGAGCCACACAGGTAAGGCTAAGAAGATCTGGGCTATTTTAAATGCTGCCTAAGAGGGCACATTGGTCACACACTGAAAATGATTTGTTTTTAAAATCATGAATTAAAACTAATATGTGCAATTTAATGCTAGCATTACTATATCCTTTATAATTTTTTCCAATATAAAAACTTCAAATGCATTTTAAAATACACTGATTTAATTTTTTTTGTCTACCACACATGGTATTTCTGAGTTAAAATACATTTACGTCTCACTGATCACCATACTGTGGTCACTTTATTGATACGTTTGCACGAGATTGGATTGTTGGAATTGCCAGGATTCAAGCCTGATTCTCAGATACTTGAGCCTTATCTCTAATGTTATATGCAGTAGAGATTAAAGTCTTCCACTACAAGTTGCTTAAAATGAATAAGAAAAACCAAATAAAAATTTTCAGCAAAATGAAAAAAAAAACATGCTGTATTATGAGTTGGGTCTACGCACTGCTGAGTGCAAATGTGTCACATTTCCAGCAGGATCCCAAACTCAATCTTTTTTGTTTTCAACTGATTAGGAATTATTCCAGTTGTTTTCTGAAAATCCTCTCCTACATCATATCCTCTAACACTTTGACAGTAGTTTTATATGATCAGAACTGCTGCCCCAAGGCCTCCTGTCTACCAGACATCTGGTCTTCTGTTGAGAAAGCAGATAAGGAATCTGGTAGGCAAAATCAAATAACAAGGAGAGGCATAACGTATCATGGCTGCAGAGAAGAGGGCCAGCCAAGGCATTTACACATTGTTGGTCAAGGTTTCTCACTAGATGGTAGGACTTTGAAGCTGAACCTACAAACCAAGTGGAGGCTACCCCACAGAGGATGGGGGGAGTGTTATAAACCAGGGAATAGCATGGCCAAAGCCCTTCAGGAAGTGATAGGGAAGACACGTTGGAGTGTAGCTTTGACAGGCAGAAGACAGTGGAATCCTGGATGGATGGGTGTAAGGCTAAGGGGTGGGGGAAAGAGGCAAGTTAAAGAAGGCCTACAGGGAGGCCCTTCAGAAGCACTTCTCTGGATGTAGTATGGAAATGGCTTTGGAGAGCAACAAGACTCAAGGCAGGGAGACCGCAGCTAGATGACTGTCCTAGTAATCTGTGCAACAATGAAGGCAAAACTAAGGAGGTGGTGTGGTAACTGCAAAAGCAGAGCAATTTGAGAGCTTCTTAAAGGCACAATGGGCAGAATTCAGGATAGCTTTCAGGTGCTGGTTTGGGAAAGTGGGTGTAGGAATTGTGCCATTTACTAAAGTGGAAGAACTCAGAGAAGGAACACATAGGGACTGATTTGGTTGCTCATAGCACATCCAAGGAGAAATGTTTGTATCAGCTGCAGATGGATGTAAGGAGATGGTTCTGAGCTAGACATATGGATTAGATAGTCATGAGCTTATAGCCTATGAGAGTAGGAATACCAAGAGACAATGTATAGGGTGGGGAAATCAGGGAGTGAAGAAGAGAAAAGGGGAGGAGAGGAGAGTCTAAGACAAAATCCTGAGTAACACTGGTACTGAAGGGAAGGCACATATAAAATAAACAACAAAGCTTAACCAAGGAAGTCAAAGAAATTCTATAATATAAGGTAACCAGAGGCAATGAAAAAATGCCTGTGTTAAAAGAAGTGACCAACAGTGCTTAACATTTTTACAAATTAAATTTCAGAAAGACTCCACCATAAACTGGGTATCAAAGTGGGTGCCTTGTCAGAGGCAACTTTAGGAGTCTTTTTAGTTAGTAGATCTGAGGGTTTCGAATACAACCATATATTTTGCAATTACTGGAAATCCTACTGTTCGGCATGTTTTTGGTGAGTAAGGGAGTACATCCCAAAGGAAGACAGAGTTCATTTTATTAGCAAGACTTTCCACAGTGCCTTAAACCATTTCATTAAACAGGAATTGGGTTTCCTTAACTGTGTCTAAGGTTAAGCATAATTTTAAACCCTTATGAATTCTCACAAGCCTGCTGGCCCATGTTGCTTCTCTGTATATTAAATTCAAACAGAAAGAATCATTCAGAGTTAAAATTTCTAATATTTTTGTTATGTTATTCTCCAGTTAAATATGTGTTTCCCTAATTTCTGTGGAAAGAAATAACCCATTTGAACCACACTGCTCACCTGCATAGTGAGTTTGTGGTGGTGGCAAGTGATGTTAATCATTGTAAAGGAGTGAAAGTGAGGCTTCAGCTGTAACATCAATAAGAAAGGACCAAATGCATCTACCCACATTTTTTATGCCACCTGATTGCCATATCAATTGTTCCAAGGGTGATTAGTCTAACAGCAAGGCCATTTCAAGATAAAAATATCAAAGAACAAGTAACTAATCCAACAAAAGTTACTGAAATGCTGGCCCTTTATTATTTCACAACTTGTTAAACAGCTATTCAATGATTTTTTTTTCCCTAAAGTCACCAATATTAGTCCTCAGAAACCTCAAGAAGCAAAACCATTAGACTCCCGAAAGAATGATCTTCAAGGGTTAAGTGGCCAAGTGAAAAGATAAAATGATACTTTCTGAAATTTGCATTTCCATGGAAATATATAACCATTTTTTGCAGGTAACACGCACTTGAACAATTGCTGAGTAGCTGTAACTACTTAAAATCAATGTTTACTAAGCCAGTCAAACTTTTACCCTAAATTTTAAAAATTTTGATTTCATTAAATTGTACTATCAAAGTTCAAAAGCAACTGCACGCAAAATCTCATCTTTCAAAATATGTCTACTTATATCCCTATAATACCAAAAAGTAGACACAATTAGAATTTTCTGAAAAATTCTTTTGCTGATCTAGTATACACTTGATAGGTACCATTGACAGCACTTAGAATAAAGAAACCCAAGATCAATCGTAAGCACCATTTAGCTAATAGTGCTGTACAGAGTAGGCGGCTTTCCTAAACTTAATGAACAAAACTGGAATCAGAAATTCAGATGCCTGCAGGGAAACAAGAAGCTAGTCATCAATAATAGAGGGGACAAAATGTTCTAATGCAAGCATGATGATCAATGACCAGAACTCAGCACTGGGGATGTATATTCTAAGGAATTTATCTCAGTAATCAATACAAATAACATTTTAATGCAATATAGTTTTTAAATAAAAATGAATGCAAAATAAGCGATGATGAACAAAATATTAAAAACATAAATAAAGATAGAATTAGTAATAATGCCCTGAGTCACATGGAAAACTGAGGCAAAAGGAAAAATCAGTAACACTGATCCTGTCATCAAGAATATTTACCACCCACACCACCACAAAAGAATATGTGCTACCCATAAATGATTATAGCCTAGTCAATTGTATAAATATTTACAAAGATATACTATTTTTATAAGTGCATATACTTACTTATCTTGCATTTCAATGCCATTTTGTTTCTTTTATACTTTGTGGGAGTTGATAATTTCCAAAGACTTGCTAAAATGGTATAATCAAGTATGGGGTGTCCAAAAGGGAAAACAATTCACCAAGTATTCTTCGAGTTGTTTAATTATGCAGTATGATTCCTGTTCATTAAGATATATGACCTGGTGTTCATTTTGAGAATTTGCAGCTGAGAAATAATTCAATAAATTCGCTGTTTTGAGCTATAGAATCACGTGATATTTCTTCCCAAATGGGAAAAAAAATAGTAGTCACTAACATTTTTTAATATGTACACATTTAAGCAGTTTTCTTTTCAGTTCACGAGCCTATCTATTCTGTCATTAGTCAAATAAGGTTGAGGATTGAGGTAAATAATGGTCTCTAGAGAAGTCTTAACAATTTCTATATTGCAGCCATATCACCTAAAATCAATGTTTACTAAGTCTGTGTCAAACTTTGACCCTAAATTCTGAAAATTCTCTCATTTCATTAAACTGTACTATCAAAGTTCAAATTCAACTGCAAGCAAAAATTTTAGTCTTTCAGAATCTTTCTCATTATATGCCTAAAATATCAAAATATGAATTAGTTGAATTTCTTTTGTTAACCACAAATTTTTAATTCACATGAACAATTATTTAATTCACTTAAACAATTTTGTGATTAGCACTATTCTAGTGCTATAAAAATGAAAACTCCTTCTTGGTTCCAAAACTCAATATTCTCAATGATTCTCATGAATTAATCTTAGACCTCAAAAGCTCTCAGGCACATATTATACAATGGGGTATATAAACTAATACACATTTTAAAAACTATAAACATAAATGTAATAAAGTTCTAAATTTGATATAATCAATGACCAAATTATAAAGGATGGTCAACAAATCCTGTGTGAAGATAGTATTTTGTTGACTATGTGTTAAGCTATCACTGTAAATCAACTCACTTTAGCCTTATAGTTACCTAATCATAAGGGTAGTGTCATTATCCAGTTGCTTAATGAGGAAAATTTAAATTATAGACATGTAAGTGACTTTCCCAAGGTAGCTTTACTGCTGATTCCAAGAGGTTACAGAGCAAGGATCCAAGCATGTGGTGTATGTGTCTATGTATGTATATATTGTGTGAATACGTGTTGGCACATATGGGTGGTGGGGAGACAATCACAAGTAGATGAAATACCATTAAAAATCACACACAGATGACAATGACCACCTCTTTCTTTTATTAAATACCACTCTAATATAAAGTCCCTTTGCAGCTTTTGGAAAATCCCCTTAACTGACATTAATTTCACAATTTGATCTTAGAAAACTGAGTTAGAGATAGCTTTACGAGTTGTTAATTTAAAAGCAGAATCTGGGAGAAGTAAAGTGGAAATTGAAGCACAGCCCTGAAGGAGCTGAGCTTAATATTAATAACCCTTTAAAGACAGTATCAGGGGCCTATCAAACACCATCCCTGACACTAATGCAGGATCAACGAGCAAATAAAATGAGACATATGAAGGCTATATTTAAAAAATGTTCACAATTCTTGGTCATGCAGGACTATAAAGTCAAACTAAACTTTAACATTTACTATGACAACCTTTAATAAAGTCATAATTTTTCTAGATAAAAAAATTACAGAAAAGGGGACTTTTTATTAAATTAGAAATTTACTAAATAACTTCTGAATAAATTTCTGCTATGTCCATGTAACATCATTTCTTGTTAAGAATTTCTTCATTGAAAAAATCTTATATCCAAATTCAAGTAGAAATATAATTTTTATTTTGGTTTTGCTTAACATTCATGGAACTCTACAAACCTTCTTGCATTACCACAAAAAACTTGTTTGGGAAGGGAAATAATGTCTTGGAAAGCTGAGTTAAAGACTAAGTATGCTTGATTCTTACACAGGGCCACCATATTGCAAAGCCTAGGAGTTACCATTTACATTTTCTTCTCTTTACCTCAGGTAGTCTATATTATAAAATACAACGATCAGGCAAGTTACCTAATGTCTCTTTTAACTTGCTGTTATTTGAGATGAATGATAAGTATCTTTCAGGATTGCCTGAGAAGTGAATGAAATAACATATAAAATAGTTACGGTGCTGGACACAAAGAATGTTATCCCCAAACTAGCCCATCTCCTCTCCACTCATTCCTACAGAAGGCCTGCAATCTTGTGGAGCAAATCTTACTACTTTTGCCAACAGATGCAATTTAAATAGTTTGGGATCTTTGATTTGTTTCACCACTGGAGCTCAGCCAGTCACTGTACTATTTTTGACTAAAAGAAATTCTGTTCACTCATAGCAGAGGAAGCCGACAAAGGTTACCTTTCCATTGAAAAGATAATATGCAGTTAGGTAATCATATTATTACTTCAACTTAAAGCAACTTACCTATCCAAACATCCTTTATTTTCTTAATCTGTCACATTACAGTTCTCTTTATCTACAGGGTAATTGTGCCAGACAATGGAAACTGTCTAGGATATAGTATCTTTGTTACTTTTGACATGAGTAAATATTGGGCTGATTGGAACAAGTGGTAATATCAGAATTCTATATACTTCCTTAAACACTGTTAAAACAGTATTATGAACCTTCACGGTTTTATGTATGTATTTTTTCCATGGTAATTACAAGATTAATAAACACAGTTAGTAAAAGAAACCATTCTTAGGAATATTGCCTGCCTCAAAAAAATTACCTTTTGTATGGTATTTACATTTTTATTTTATTTTTATTTTCAAAATGGATCTGAGCATTTCACTACTAAAGAGATATAAGTTAACAATGCCAAATAGATTACTTCAGTCAGTCCAGTGGGCAGGAAGGTCATATGTTCACTAAAATCATATTTACTAGTTGTTAGTCTAGGTTTCTCACTTTGAAAGTATTGCTGCAGTATATGAACACATCCGAGTATGCAAATCAGAGTTCATCATACTGAGCCAGTTATTTCTTACACTGGTAAGAATTAAAATAAAACAGTATTTGTTAAATACCCAATGTGTGAAGTTTCATCTGTGCAATGACTTCCATGTGAGAATACCTAATAGAGAAACTAGGGTTGATATCACTGATTAGGAAAACAAAGGCTTTGCAGGGATGAAAGTCCCAAAGTAAACTGGCAGTGACTCTTGACAGAAAATGGAAAACAATAGAAAGAGGAAAATGTTGGTGACTATAAGCAAGCAAAAAGATCAAAGATCTCTCTTCCTCCTTTTTCTTTCTCCTTTTCTTTCCTTCCTGAGCCATTCAGTCCTAATGCCATGAATTCAGGCAGGACTAGTTAGATGTCTAGGCAGAGACAGAGCCTGCTGTGGAGTGCTGGGGTTTAAGCAAGGAGAGAAAAGCAGCTAAGTGTCAGGAGTGATCAGAGTAGGATATCAAAGCCCAACAAGAGAAAGGCAGGAATGCCTAGAGTGAGGAGTCAGAGTTTGAACAGGATAAGAAAGAATTAGCCCATGTGGAAAGGTGGGCTGGCTCAGAGTTTTAGAATCTAAGCAAGATGAGGAGGTTATCTTTGCAAAAGGGCTGCTTGTCATTAAGTGTCAGAGTCCAGGTGTAGGGAGGAGGCTGACCATGCATGGGAAAGTTTTGATGGGGAGTCACAGAGCCCAAATAGTAAGGGAGGTGTCCACATGCAGAGGAAGCCAAGTGTGGGTGTCAGAAGACAATTGCATTGAAGAGACATTCTGCAGTGCAGATGATACATGTCCATGAAAAGGCAGAAGAGGGTGCCCATACCCCAGGATGCAGAGGAGTCAGGGTCTGAGTCCAGTGAAGAGGGAATCCAAGTGTGTGGGGAGGAGGGACAGTGTGAGAAATTAGAGCCAGAACAGTGTGAGTGGGGAATGGGGTGCAAGAAGTAATGGGAAATTGCTTACATTCGGGGATACTGAGCAATTAAGTATATTAAGGATAAATGGAGACAAAATTGGTATTGCCAGAGAAGGGAGTTACAAATACAGAATTGGAGAAAAGTAGCTGAACTCTATGGTTTGGGTTGGAATTGAAGATATTGGTATAAAATGTGTGGTTTTCGATATATGTCCATAGATTCAAATAGAGATGTAAATATATGTGTATATATAGAGAAATACATATATATGAAATACATATGGATGTATATACATATACCCTGAGATCTTTCCACCAAGATAGCCTGCAAGCAATGATAACCCAATAGTAATGAGTATACCTTCCACTTGAATTTGGCTTCTATTCAACATTCTCCACTTGGAGGAACTAGAGTTCCTTAGAGAAATGGCTGCATTCAGCACTTGGTCAAGGAGAATACAAGATGAACCTGGAACATATTTTATGCCAGAAAACAAGTACTGCAAGAATGATAGGGGTATATCAAGAGTTCACAGATGCCAGCTTGAAAGGTCTTTGGGGGACAAATAGTGGATCACCAAAATAATTAATGCAATTAATATCTTGTGACACACTGAATAAAATAGGAACCCGTTAGTTCATATTGATATATCCGAAGTAACAAATAAACTTTCATTAAGAATTGTATATTTACATAGTTAAAAATATATCTCCACAGTATACTACTAATTAAAGAGAGAAAAAGAGTATAGTGAAGCCTGGCAACCATTCTTAATCAAGGTATCAAAGTATGTATCATTAATATTGGGGAATATTAAAATCATGTGCCACATAATAGAATGCAATAAGTAGAATACAGCATCATGTCTGTGATATTCCTCTCAAAGATGCATATCTTGTAACAAATCAAGAGGAAACAGCAGACAAACCCAAACTGAAGGACCATTTGCAAAGTAGACTATAATCTTCTGAGTATCACAGAGATGAAGGAGACATGAATACAAAATACAGCATATGGTTGTTGACTGGAACCTTTTCTATAAAGGACAATATTGAGACAATTGGATAAACCGTAATGAAGTCTAATGTTTAAGTGGGAGGAATGTATCAGTGTGTATTTTCTAATGTTGATGGTTGAATTGTGACTATGTAGGAGAAAGTCTTTGTAGAATAATTTGGAGGTGATTGGACATCAGGTTGGTAACTTATCAAACAGTTCAGGGAAGAAGTTCTTGTACTGTATTTGAGCTCTTCTGTAACCTTGATATTGTTTCAAAATTGACATTCTTTTTTTTTTAAGAAAGGGCAATGATCTTCTAACATAATTTATGAGGCCAGGATCTCAGAATGTATTGACATAGGTATAATACAACAGCCAATCAATGAACATTTATCTCCTGAGCTTTCACATGGGTTCCAGCAGTGTACACGATGAGACATGGCTGCTATTTAATTAAAGCTAAGAAAGAAATAGATGAAAATAGGGGTTTACTGGATATAGGTAATACTGGTTATATATGCAACGGACAGTGAAGAAGAAAGTGACCAGCTGAGAACAGCAGTGCAGGCGGGATCTCAAGGTTGAGAGTAAATACACGTTCACAAAGGGATAGTCAGGATACCAACTGGACAAAGAGCAAGAAGTTTGCAAAGGGAAGTAGTAGAAGGTAAAGCAAAGGTAGACACAACATGGGGAGCCTTGAAAGTGCTATTAAGGGGTGAAAATAAGGTGGTGACTTGCTATTCCAAGCAAAAGCAGATGAAATCAGTTAGGACAAAAATCTATAATCATCTTCCTTTTGACTAGCTGTCAATTAAGACAATGATTTTCAAGTGTAGTTATTTCTTTGCTCAGATGTAGTCCTGGTTAGAAGCCCAGTGTATACACAAACGAGGCCGCTCTCATTGAATGCAGAGTGCGGAACCAAGAGTTCTGCCTTTTGTCCTGTCTTTGCGACTGATAAGACCACCGACATTCTGCTGTGGACCCAGGGATCACAGGTGGAAAGTCTCTGTTCTAAAGCAGTCAGAAGACGTTATCACAGGTATTTGTGCTTTGAAAGGTAAACCTTCAAGTGGAAGGTCCACAATAACATGTATACATGCTGGTTCTCTTTCCCTACCTCTACACTAATGTATCATTCTGCAGACAAACCACCCATTCTTACTTCTGACTGGACTTTCTAGGCCAAATGGAGGTGTTTTAATCAAAAAATATTTTAAATTGTTTCTTTATCTATAAAATGATCATCTGGCACCACTCTGCAGAAATATAGAAAGAGAATACATTTCGCATTCAGCTGAAATACTTTTTGAATCAAATTAAAAATATATCATGTTATTTTCTCTTTCAGGTAAGGTAGACAGCGTTTATGAAAATCTGGTTATATAGTCATTACCTTCGGGGATCTTCTTGAAAATATATGAGACTCTGGTCCTGGAAAAGAGACTCCTTAAATGGTTCCACATTTCAGAACCCCAGAGTAATTACAAATTATAAACTAAGGTTTTTCCAAATTTGATATAATTAAAGTCATTGAAGAGTATTCTAATTATAGAATATTGGAAGAACGTACTTAGAAATAAAATGATATTTAACTATAATTTCCTTTGAATAAAGTAATTTTCATTTTTAATAGGCTCTGAAAAAATATAATTAATCAAATAGATTTTTATGTTTGAGTTTTCATTTATTTGATAAGATCATAAAATTGAGTTGGAACTTTTAATATATCTAAGCCGTAACTGCAAAATGTAAAACTACATGTAGCCAAAACTGAAACAAAGAACTATATTAAGAATAGTGAAAAACAGTAATCTTCAGGAACCCTGAAGTTTATTTAATCATGCATCTGTTCATACTTTCAAAATCACAACTATTAATCTAATTATGTTGACCACCAAGTTTTAAAGCAGTCCATGTTTGCCAGATTTTACAATCTCTTTGGTGTATAATCCTCCTTCCCTATCAGACCTAGCGCTTCCCTAGTTAGCTTACCCTGAGATTTGACCCTAATTCTGGAAGCGGGTGGTTATGGAGGTGTATGAAGATAGATGCTCTTATTTAGAGCATTGTTTTGCAAGGCACTTACTTCACTGGAGGTCTCTGAATAGTCTTGAAGCAAGAGAGGGCTAATGTTCCAACAAGAGGAGCCAGACACTTCTGCAGATCCAGAGGGTTCAGAAAATCAGGGGATTCAGGACTTCAAGTGCATCTAGCTGAATATCCCTAATTCAAGTCTCAGGATCATACGTTCTCCCTATCAAAGCTGTAACTAGTGTAGGAGACTTTCCTAAGCTGAGAACAGTCTTACCTCTTTTATAGTCAAGTATTGTGCCTGGTTTTCAGCTCAGTTATCTGACTTCATTTGATGAAAGTCTCTTTAAATACTGCAAAGTAGACTCTCTAGCTTTCATTCTTTTCTTTAAATTAATAAAGAATAGATCTGAGTCTGTCATTTTTATCAACACATAAAGGGTGTTTGCCAATAGTTACTCAATTCCAATCATATTTATATTTACTAGTTTCCCCAAACTTCTCAGATTCATAGACATTGACCATTTACTCCAGGCCTTTCCACCAGTATCTTATCTAAGTTCACCATAGCTGAAAGTCATAGACTATCAACTCTTCACCCACCACCAGTGATTGGACTCTCATTGCCATTCAGCCAGTGAGTTACCTAACACTAGATTCCCATCTTTAAAGCCAGCTTCCTGGCACCAATTCCAGCATTATCTTGCTCAGGTTCTCTAGAAGCAGCACCTGAGATTCTTGGAAAAATAACTTATTGATCAAGTATTTTCAGGAAAAAGGGAGTAAGTGAAGCAGCATAGAGTAGAAAACAAAAGCACAAAAACAAAACCTAAGCAAAGATATGGTCTAAGCTAGGAACTAGCTTTAGTCTAATTCCAAGGGGAGTTTGGAGCACTAATTTGGAGCTGGTCCTACCTTGAGGAAGAGAGTCAACTTGGTCCCATTAGTTAGCTGTCAGTCTCGGGCTGTTTGGGGATGGAGAGAAGTGTAGCTAACCTCCTGAGCGATGTTGGATCTGATTCAGCTGAGGTCAGTTCTTCTCAGACTAACTGAGAGTTTTCAGCAACCAGCCCTGTGACTACTGTGGGAAAGGTGCAGCAGCCTGTGAAGGAGATCTGGGCTACTCCATTATTCAAACCAGGATAATCTCGAGGGCAAACGGGATAGCTACTTATAATTATACCAAAAATATCAAGTATAAACCAAACCATCCCAGGCAAACAACTCCATCTCATTACTCCCTTGCTAGAGGGAACTTGGCATTAACCAAAGGCCAGGTTTCTCTGAAAGACATGAAGCCCTCTCTATTGGAGGTCTGGGGATGAGAGACCCCCACATCTCATCTGTAAATCCCTGGGTTTGGGCTTGGTGTAAAGGTAAAGATGAAAGAGGAAGATTGAGGGACTGATTTCCTTTCTTTTACTCCCCTCATTACAATCCCTTAGGACCAGGGAAAAAATGGTTTGCTTTATCCTAAACTATTAAAAGTTTTAATCAGAAAAATAATGATCATTCTTCACATAAATATAAATTCAACTCCATGATGCAAAACACACTAGCTAACCAAATGTTTTTGAATTCTATGTTCAGAATCAAAAGACAAACATGTGATACATCTTTTAAAAATGGAATTTGAAGTGCTAAGATTCAAACAAATGTTAAAGATGAGGAAAATTGAGATGAATGTTCTTTTAAAAATACTCCATTCAAGAAACCGAAATACCCAAAAGACTTGTGAAATGTTAAAGCATGTTTTAGAAATTGCAGATGTGAAGCCATTTTTCAGTGTTTCCAATATATAACTTTGTTAAGACATCTGTTCCTAGAAAATTTTTATTAGAAAACAAAACAGAAAAAAAAATTGATTTTCCAAATCCATGAAAAACTTATAAAGAAAATGAAAAGAAGTATATTTCATATTACTTCCAGGGAGTTTACTTAGAAACTAGGGAAGACATTTTCTGGTGAAGGCAGTGATTCCAACATAGTGTGTGAGAGTTTAAGGCAGAAGAGTACACATTTTGCAACTCGCCACCACATTCCAAGGTTTCATTATCAATTCTGAGTTCTCTCAGCTGAGTGGAAAACTACTGGACAAATCCATCAGACTGGTGATGTTTTCATTTTAAGTGAATCATCTAAGCAAATCACAAGACTAAGCAGTATGTTTTTGTTTGTTTTTTTGTTTCTACTTAAATTGGTATATTTGTGATGTCAGAGTAGAGAAGTAATATTAAACAGCTTTACTGAGGTTTAATTGACAAGTAAACTGCACATGTACAATTTTTGACTGTTTCTACTTAAATTGGTATATTTGTGATGTCAGAGTATAGAATATTAAACAGCTTTTTTGAGGTTTAATTGACAAGTAAACTGCATATGTACAATTTTTGACCTACAAGTACACTTAGGAAAACATCACCACAATCAAGATAATAAACATACTTAATAATTCCCACCAACTTTCCTCATGCCTCTTTGTAATCATTCCCCCTACCTCTCTTTGGCCCAATCCCCAAGAAACTTCTCATCTGACTGTTACTATAGATTAGTTCACGTTTTATAGAATTTTATATAAATGAAATTATATAATATACACTCATTTTTTAAATCTGTATTCTCTTGTTCCATGTAACTATTTTAATGTCCATCCACTTGGTACATATATCAATAATTTGTGCCTTTTATTGATGGGTAATATATTCCATTGTATGGCTATTCCAACAATTTGTTTAGCCATTCAAGTGTTGATGGATATTTGGATTATTCCCAGTTTTGACTATTACAAATAAATATTTTTAATATTGCTATGAATATTTGTGTGCAAGTCTTTGTGTGAAGATATGCTTTCATTTTGCTAGGTAAACAACTAGGATGGAATGGCTGGATTACAGGGTACATGGATGCTTAAATTTTTAAGACATCGTCAAACTGTTCTCCAAACTGACTGTACTATTTTACATTACCACTAAAATGTTAGGCAACGATTTCTTAGATACAACACCAAAATGATCCATCAAGTTAAAAAAAATCTGTTTTCATTAAAATTTTAAATTCTGTTCTTCAAAATACATTGTTAGGAGAATAAAAAGATAACCCATAGACTGGAAGAAGACATTTGTAAGTCATATATCTAATAAATGACTTATGTACTGAATATATAAAGCTCTCAAATTCAATAATAAGTAACAAACCCAAAAAATCAAATGGGTGCAATATTTAAAGACACTTCACCAAAGATATATGGATGGTAAATATGCACATGAAAAGATGGTCAGTATCATTTGTCATTAGGAAAGAGTTAATAAGAAAGAAATGGAACTCACATACACTGCTGGTAGAAATAATATTTTAAATGTCTATTGAGTGGAGAATGTTAGGTTCTGCATGAATTTTACACTTTCTATATTCCTCATACTGAATAGTGCTATACTCATTTCAGTAACAGTGCTTTCTCCCTAAGGAAGAAAAATAGAGCTGATTTATACTCATGGCATATCTTCAGAACTTATTTTTATTACAACATATGATATAATCCATGCCTTTATTCTTGAAACAATTTATTTCTTCTCTTCACTGAGACTTTTGCTCTTCCTTCTTGACTGCCCCTTCCCAAATTATCCTTAATATTTCTCTTCTTTCCATCCATTAAATATTGGGTTTCCTTGGAGCTCTGTCCTAAACCTTGCTTTCCTCTTTCTCCAAAAGCTCTATGAGGCCCATCACCTTAACCAGTCTCGATCTTTCAGTGGCATGTGCACTGGCTATTTGCAAACACGTATCTCAACACTGAGATGTCTCTTGAGATTCTGATCTACTAGCTCCACTAAAGTGTCCCACTGGCAAATAAAATTCAGTATTACTAAATTTATGTTTATACATTTTCATGATCTCCAAGTATACTTCCTCATTGTTCTCTATGACAATGAATAAATTTTCCAGTCATTCAGTCTCCTGAGAAAAAATCTAGCTATTATCTTTGACCTCTTCCTCTTTCTTGCCCATTTACCTTATCAATGCTACTCCTTAAGTATTTAAATATTAATCCTACTCTCCCTTTCTCTCCGTTCCTACTGGCCGACTTCCAGCTGCCATCATTTTTTGCCTGAAATCTTCATAGCCTGATCACCTTACTTCTTATAATGGTTCCTCCAATGACTTTACATATCACAGCCTGGTTATTATTTATAAAAATCAAATGGCTTCTATCAGTCTCCTGCTTAAAACATTTTAATGACTTTTCCTAGCCCTTAGGATGCATTTCTCTAAAGTGGTAAGCTCTTTATCAATAGTAAAATAAAAATAAAAACAAATTAATTAATTAATTAACCAACCTTAGACTTAGATTTACCTCACCTTATTTTCTTAACATCTTCTCTCATGAACTTTATTTCAAGTGCTACCAAATTCCTTCTTCAAACCTGCCTGATTTATTTTATTTCATAGCCTTCCCATAGGTTTTTCCAACTATTTGGAACATTCTCTTAGCTTCTCTTGACCCCTTTTACCCTGCACTCTTCTATATACCTTCTACTTCTCCTTCAACCTACTTATTCTGGTGGAAGCCTTCCTGGATCTTTCTGGCTGGGTTAAATGTTTGTACTTTGTGCATCCACATCACCTCTCTCATGGTACCTAAAAATCATAGTCTTTTTGAGTTGTCTGAATCAGAAATCCTTGTGGTGACAAAGATCATATCTGTCCTCTCCACCACTATAAACTTATGTTTAGAACATATGCGCTCAATTAATATTAGTTTGCTTGAATGAATGGATACGTTAATAAGTGAATACAGAAATGAGAACCTCTGTGCTCATAGAAAGGAAGGCTCAAAGAGAAGTGGGAAAAAAAATAGGTGTTAAAGTTTAGGAATGAAGGTAAGAGAAACAAAGATGAATAAGTGTTTGGTAGATGGGAAAGGGTTGGCCTAATCAACTCTTCATGAATAAATATAAAAGCCTTTGCTGCCCCAACTTCAAGGCAGTTTGATTTAACTCTTCACATTTGGAAGGTATGCTATGCTTTAAAAGTAACAAATTAAATTCAACCAAGAAACAAAACATAGGCAAGAAAATCTAAATAATTGTCTTTAATGACATTGGTAAACACCACAGAAAAAGTAGAGAATGGCTAGAGATAAGGGGAAGAAGAAAGCTGTCTGACTGGTGTATGGCAATCCTAAGTGAGCCAAAACATGGCCTGCATCTTAGCTAAAAGAAGTTCATCAACACTAAGTAAATGTACTTTATTGAAGAATTCATTAAGAAAAAGGAAGAAATCAATGAATTCTAAGCAGGGTAAATATAATAAAACATATTTCTAAGCACATTTCTGTGAATATGAAGAATGTTAAGAACATGGAGACTAAAAAGAGTAAAAGGGGAAGAAAAAGTAAAAGGTAGACATATTTGTCTTCATGGCATAAAATAAAAGCTGGAGAAAAATAGAATAATATCTTTAAGAAAACATTTGACTAACTAGAAACATACCTTTTAAAATTAATTTAAGGAATAAAGATAAATACTTTCAACCAAACAAAAAATAACCTTGGAAGAGAAGGGAATAAAAGCAACAAGAAAGGATGAATATACAAAAAGAAAAGATAACCAATATGATTTGTAAAAACATGAGAAATATAAAGAAGCAAATTTAAAAAATAACAAGAAATGGTAATGATTTATCATGGATGTTAAAATATAAGATAAAGCTAATGTACTGTACACTCTTTGTAATATTTATGAAGGGAGCATTCCAGGAATAATAATTAGTAGGAGGGAAGAAATGAATTAAATTTGGACTTTGTAAATTATGGTAAATGTCTACATAATCAACAAACAATGGTAGTTTATTACTTCAAACCAATAGATGGGGAAGATAGAATTTTAAAATCATTATTCATTTCAAAAGAAGGCAGGAACAGAGAAAAAATAAAATATGGGAAAAGCTAGGTAAACAAAATACACCAAATAAGATGTAAAAATAAAAGTAAATACATTAAAAATCACAATAAATATAAATGGACTGCATCTGACAATTAATGTCAGAAATTATCATATAAAAATAACAGATTAAAACAACTTAGTGTAATTATTGTTACGTAGGTAAGCAAAGCTTGCCAAGAAGAGAGACAACTTTTTTTAAGGAAAAAAAAGAAGGTTTCTTAGAGAAGGTGAGGTATAAGTTAAGTATCTTAGTGTGCATGGGAGTTTGCCAAGGACACAAAAAAGACAAGAACGTTCTAGAAATAAATACAGGTATTTGTGAAGAATAATTGCAGCACAGTTTTACTTTTTCCCTCATTCAGTGGAAGAATGGAAGGGCAGGAGAAAAAAGGGAAAAAATTAAACATTGGAATTCTTTTTCCAATTATCAAAGATTTCTAGAAACCGTTCCCTAATAATCTTTTAAAATAGAAGGCATTTCCATTATCTGGGTTGGTTCCATAGAGCTTTAAATCAGTGATTTATAATCATTAGTGGTAGCTTTTATAATAAAGTTTGCATAAGCCCAAGAGAAATAAAGATAATATATTGAATTTTCCATATATTCAATACTGTCTTTTTACATATTTGCTATTAAGAAGTTCTTTACATTGTGATTAATGGTGATGATATGAAATAGGCTTTTACTCTTGTCTATTTGTTGTAATGTCTTTTTTGGCAGCATAAGGAGTTGGCAATAAAATAAAATCTTCTCGTTTGTATTAAATTGTACTTGATTGTCCACAAAATCCGAAAGTCTGGAAACCACTAGATTAAATGATTCTCAAGATGTCTTTTGCAAAGAACTTGAAATGCATAATATATACCTATATTTTATAATACAGATATATATTAAATAATATATATGCAGCTTGAAACACAATGTTTTCCAAAAGACTACACAAGAAATGAAGACTTGCTTAAGTAAGACCAATCTGAAAATTATAGGAAGTATTTTTCTCCCCAGTTTGATAAATTACTTCTTTAGTAATTAATATATGAGTATCTTGTTTTCCGAATAGTAAACCAAAAACCAGGCATACAAACTTCATACCTGTAGTTTTCCTTCAGAGGGGGGAGATCTCTTAATAATTCAGTTCCTATGCATGTATGCAGGCTTTCAAAATCACTCAGTATTTGCATAGAAGCCAATAAAAGATTGTAATCATCAGCTAGTTTCCTGGACTGATTAAGTTATTCAACATTACATAACAAGCGGTACTTAACAAACACTCTACGCTCATCTAAGAATTCAATAAGATATTAGACAATGAAAGTTCATCATACCCTATTCAATATGGAGCTCATATTTAGTATCTGAGGAAAAGGAGTTAAAAAATGGAATTTAACTATGTCCATATATCTGAATTAGATTATGATTAAAACAATAAAAGATTTAAAGGAGTCATAATCACACATTTTATCCAGTTCTTTCATACTTACTCTCTGCATATAGCATATTGAATTCTCTGTATTTCCCATATCCTTGAGAAAAATAATTTCTCAGAGTAGCTCACTCATACTTGATAGCTAGAATACATGAATTATAAACCTATTAAGCTTGTTGTGATAAAATGAGAGTGTGTCTCATCTGTGTGATATGATTTATTCATGTAAGAATCATGAGGTTTTTTTATCATGAGGAATGAGCAAGCATGGGCATATGTATGCAACTTTCATAGATGTCTAGTAGGCTTCCTAAACCTACAAACACCTATCATTTTCACTTTCATTAGTAAATATAAAGAAAAGAGAGAACACAAATGAGCCAAAACTTTGCTGACGTTCCATTTTCTTTTCAAAAGGAAGCTATTTTCCTAGAACATGAATTCCCAAAGTGTGGCCCACAAACCCTCTGGGGTCCCCAATCTCTTACAGGGGTTCCCCATTCATGGCAAGACATTGTTTGCCTTTTTCACGCCCACTCTTACACAGTGTTCAGTGGTATTTTCCGGAGACTACATAGCATAGGATGGTATTGAATCATGAAACGTATCCACATTTGGAAGATCTTTTACCAGTGAACCAATATTTTCCAAATGACCGATGCATGATGTGACTGAATCTTGCATGGATAAAAGATCCATTCAAAGATCAAGGTAGGTCAATGGAATTTAATGTAACAGAATATGGAAAGTACAGTGCTATGTTTTCAGATTGCACATTGCAATTAACCTTCAAAAAACAACTACTTGTTAAGTTTTGATGTTGTATGAAAGAATATACAGAATATTCTTTCATCTGAATATTCAGTTATCTGGTCTATTCAAATGCATCACTTTTTTCAACAATGTATTTGTGTAAAGTCAGATTCTTTTCCTTGTCCTTTAATTAAACAACATACTGCAACAGACTCAATGCAGAAGCAGATATTAAAATCCAGCTAGCTATTGAATCAAACATGAAATACATTCACTGAAAACCGTAACGCAGAAAGAGGTCTGGAGTCAAAAAGTTTAAGAACTCCTGCTCTAGGGAATTCACTGAAAAACAGCTTTTGCATGACCAAAGAAAATATGTACCAGAACAGCACTTAACCCAAATTTAAAATGGAACTGTGTAAAGGCTATACAAAAATTGTAGCAAGACTATTTGTCAGGGTGTTTGAGGAATTCTGGAAGGAATTTCCCAGTGAAAGAATTTACTGAGCCATAATCCATAATGCAAAGCTGGTATGTATGTATCTATGTATGAAATATATGTATTCAAAGCCAAGGTGTTAAATAATGAGGAACACCACCATGTAAGCCTAATCAAGTCAACAACATCTAAATCTAAATCTAGATTACAAAATTAAAAAGAATCCATGAATAACAGAACATATCATGGCCCCCTTTAGCATTTCCATACATCCACCAGCTATATAGTTTTCTTTGAAATTGTAATTATTCCAATATTGCTAACTTTAACTCAGAACCACTTCCGAACATACCTGCATTAAGCAAATATTAATAAATATAAACATTGCAACCCAAAGAAAGGCATCACCAGTGTTGTTAATGGGATCAAGGATGATTTTAAAAAGCAATAATACATATCTTATGCTGAGGAGAATAATATTTAGTTCAGGATTAATATTCTACATGAAAAATCAATGAGAACAATGATATGATTTGATTACTTATCTAGTAATGAGAAACACAAAGATTAAAAGTGCCAACCATTCATCTATCTTATAGGGAAAAAGAATAGACTAAATGTTTCACTGCAAAGTTTGAAGATAGTGAAGTAAATGTCCACCACGAAGAGACTACTTTATATCAACGCAGTGACCTCAGGAGTATTGAATACTGACCCATCATTCACGATCTCTACAGTTAGACAACACTTGTTACAGATTTTTCCCTCCATCACCTTCCCACTCCATTCCAGTAGCTTTAGTCTCTAACTCTTCCCCTATGACTATGACCTCTCCATGCTTCAGTGTTTCTTCACACAGATGCCATAATCAAAATCAGAAAAACTGTTGGACAGAAGTATCTGTTCAAATCTTTTCATGTTTAAACAGTCACTGCCCACAAGATCAAGTCCATATTCCTTGGCTTCACATGAATCCTTTTTCAATCTGTCCCCACCTGCCTTTCCAGGCCTTCTCCATTTGCTTCCTTTTAATGCTTTCAAAGCCAACTAAATTCATCTATTTCAGAAATGTCCTCCCTTCTTAATTCAGCTCTGTTTATTTTTTCTCATTCTCACTCTACCAGACACATAATTATGAGAACATGAATTAGCTACATAATTCACACATGGGGTTTTATGGACTCTGATTTTGGAGGAAACAAGAATGTTTACATTCCAATTTTTTTTTCTCCAATCCCAAATTGATGTTAAATTCTAACTAATAGTAATAATCATAGCCACTGTTTCTTGAATATTCACAATGTACTAAACATTTTTACTAGGTAATTGGGGCAATCAAATTGCTCATAAAATTCATATATACCGAAAAATAAAAGTTGTATGTCTTGCCTGTAACTTGCCTGATCTTTTCATGAGCTTATCTATTGGGCAGTGACAAAAAATAAATAAATAAAAATATTTTATATTCCGTTGAACTTAAACTCAATCCTATCCAATAATTCAAACTCTGTGTTTCGGTCTACTCAGTTTTTGATTGTAATTACTGATTTCTTCTGCCTCTGTCCTCCTCTTCCTTAAACATGGCATCAATTAGGCTTACTCACATAGATGGCTCACGTGCAAACAAATTCAACATGTCCCAGGCCCTGTGCTTACTCATCATGTTCCCCTTCATCCACAACCCTGTTACTTCCCCCATTTTAATGGTTACCCTCAAAAATCTGAGGGTTTTCTCCACTATTTTTCAAAAGCAAGCAATTAAACAAATCCTGTTGATTTGATTCTCCAAGAATTTATATTCTTTGCTTCTTCCTTCCCATCTAATCACTTCTACTCTGCCCTAGACCCAACCTAGTAATCACTACTTGGCTATTGAAAGAGCCTGCCACCTTCAAATATACCCTTCATACCTCACCTGGGTTGCTCTGTTTAAAATGCAAATCTAACTGTACCACTAGTTTGCTTAAAGCCCTTACTAGCAATGGAATAAATCCTAAGATTCTTAGCTCGGCAAAGAACATGGCACAATTACCATCTTTTTCAGTCACCTTGTCACTATTCCCTGTCTCACAATTAATGCTCTCATCATATGGAAATGCCTGTAACGTCCCCTTACCCCATGCTTTTCTATATCCTTTTGCCTTTGGTTGTAGTGATCCCTCTTTCTAGAGTTTCTTTTTCACCTCCATTTATCATTTTTACTTATTTTTAAAGTACTTAACATATATGATATTATCCTACTTCATGCATGTATTGACCTTAAAACTTACCAAGTCTCTTTAGGACTGGGTTTGTGCTGGTTAGAAAACTGCATTCATTAATCTCAACTGACTCTAAAATTCCCAACCATGTGATTTCTCTTACTTGTCATCCCACTCCAGTCCTCATAAATTCAGTTCCTCCTCTCTTTCAAAACTCTATGCTAGGCTTTGCCAACTCAAAAAAAAAATTCAAAGAAAACATTTCTATCGACTATCTGGATTCTGATAAATCATGTATTAGGTGCCAATTTTGGATAAGAATCTACATAAACAAGATCCACTTCCTTCATGAAACTTCCTTGAGGGAGATTTGGATGATTTTCATCATTCTGCCAATTCCAAAATTTCCCAGTCTTTCTTCCAAAACACATTTATATACAAGTAAAATTGGCTGAAAATACAGACTCATAGAATTTTCAGCCCATAAGAAACATTACATTTAACTAGCCTAAACCTCTTTTTACAGAAAAGGAAATGAAGCCCACAGATTTTCTCAAGAACACATTGCTCATGAGTTTATATGTTTCTGCTACACACGTATAGGTGTATATCACCATAATCTCATATATATTTACACACACTTCTACACTACATAGTATGTGGAAATATCCCTGTCCCATTCCAGGTTTTAGAAGGATGGAAATCACAGCTACTCCTTGTTCATTCCTTCCTTTTAAAAATAGGAAAAAAATTAACACTATCTGCATTTGTTTTTACACTACAGGTGAAGGAAAATGTAGACTGAGTGAGTGGCTGATCTGCCTACAGCTTTCCCAACTGGTGTTAAGGCATCTCCTTGACCCTTACTTTGTTTCTGCTGGCATGAATCTCATTCCCTCACGTCAGTGGCAGACATATCCAGGGACTTGTGGTCAGAATGGAGTCTAATGTGCTGTTTTTCTCTAATAATTCTACTCAACATGGCTCTGGCTTTTTCTCCTTCCAGTGTGTGTGACTGGAAGTTTCTTTAGCAGTTGAAATAGCAGTTCTGTATGCACATTAGAAAGATGGACAGTATTCAGTAGGATCTGTCAGGTGTAGGATACTGTGAGTGACTAATCCTTGCTCTCTCCTTTCCTAGCTTCAAAACATGCCTTACAATCAATGCTGACTTCTGAGATTATTCTAAAGACAATGAAAATTAACACTTTCCTCAACAGAGGCAGGGCCAGAATAGATTCTCATTCTTTGTGGACTGTAATGAAGAGTGTCTGAGTTACATAAGATTTGTGCCTATAATAGGTAAAGGAAAATGTTCTTATCAACTGTTGCCTGTCAGAAATTGGAGTTCAGAAGCCTTGCCCCAAGATACCTTGAGAGGGTATCAGAGAGACTCAGAAAGAATGGATTCCAAGTACAGGTATCAGCTTTTACCTGAACCCCACAGAGTGAGCTACTTGTCACTCAACCTCAATACTGGTCCAATGCCCAGAGCAGTTCTGACCAAGCTGGAGGCATTGAAGAAGCTTTTCTCCAAGTTATTATATTGCTCAACTTGTCTCAGCTCCTCAGCTTGGGTTCCTGGGCCTTTGCCTTCTCTCCATATAAGAGTTATGATAATGTATATGGGGGACTAGATTTTTCTTCCAATGAGCTATTTTCAAATTGTGTGTTCAAATTAAATTATTTCAAGAATGTGAGTAGAGTAGCAATAAAATTTTTTTGAATGTCCTTATGAGAAGTGGGTATTTAAAGGAACTTTATCATCTTACTTTTGTTATTCAATTAATCCTTATTTTATTTACTTAGAAAATTGTTTTTCCACTTAACAAACTTTTAAATTATGCTGTAAATCTTTATTTGGAAACCATAACCAAAGTCATGTGATAAGCTTAGGTATCACAAACAAAAGGCCCTGATCCATTTTAATACAATAACTTAGACTGGGAAAAATAAGTTTAAGACCAAGTCTAGAACTGAGTACTTATTTTAGAGCAGTAAGGATAATATTTTCAACTTTCTTTTCCACAGATTCTTGACTCACATGTTGAGTAACCAGTAGAGGGCGCTATGTACACAGCTGAGGGTCTGAATCCTTAAGGACTAATCCCTTCCACTCTCATCCCCACCCCCAGGTATTCACACCACCACCACTACCACTGTAAGGTACAAGCCAGACTTGGTCAAGTGAAAAGAAAGAAATCTGGGCTTATCTGTATGTTCCTGTCGCATCAGAATTTAACCTTTAGGTAGAGACTAAATGTATATGGATGCTCTAAGTTTAGATAATTGTTCTGATATATAAATAGCCTTAAAGTAGAACTTCTTATATTCAAGGAAGATAGGTGGATTCCTTTGTACTTTGTTTCAACTATCAATCGTGGTTAAAAACTCTAATTACATCTTGCTAAAACCATGTCTTCCAATCCTACATAAATTCCCACAAACATAAAATTTAATCAATATGTTTCTGATACATCATTTAAAAAATGTATCTTTTCATTGTTTCCGTTGCTTCTAAGAGTTCTATGCTTATAGGAAAATTTAGGTCTTTTTTTTTTTTTTGTAGCCTTCTTAAGCTCTCACCTTTCGATAGGAGGTTAATTTAGTAACTTTTTAAATGTTTTTGTTCAAGTCCAGAAACTCCAAAGACAGATTCATAGATATATTTCCTGTAAGATTTATATTCACAGATGTATTGCCTTACTGAAAAATTCCTCATTGAATACTGGAAAGAAATAAGAAATGAATAAAGAGATAGCGGCCCTGACCCAGATTATCAAACAGAATCCTTCCAAAAATGAAGGCAAGACCTTCTTTTCCCTCAACCCCAAGTGAAAGTCTTCTGAGAGACTAAGAAGAAGAGGATAAGAAAGTGGGAAAAGTGTTCTTAGAGGAAGAAAATCACTTGCCTCCCTTTTGTATGCAGAATCACTCTGCTTGCCTCTGATGCTAATGCCAGCCCTTAAACAAGAATGTACACACTTCCCTCTCAAAACAGAATCTGCCTGAGAAAGAACCCAGAGATCTAGAAACCTTCAAGTTCCTGATTGTGTCTATAAGGAAAATGATCCTAGCTTCCCCCTCCCCCACTCCATGCGTCCTGCTGGCCCACATGGATGAAATGGTGAGGGTTGGAAAGAGCAGCATTTTTCAAACTCTCCTTACCCACAAACCACAGATATACTCAAATGAACACACTACCGCCCTGCCTTTTGGGTTCCCTTAGAGTAAAAGAAATTAGAACTGTCATTATTTGCCTTACTATACGCTGCCATCATTAAGTAGGTTAAATGATAAGAAATCACTGAAACTCAGTCATTTTCTACTACAGCACCTTCCTGTGGTTCCTTATATATTTCCTTATCTTTATATGTAATTCATAAGATTAAACACAAGCCCCTACTTTACATGAACAAATCCAAAGAAAAACAGCAAATCAACTTGGCCATTTTTTCCCCATATGCTTAACAGTCAGATTAGTTAGCTGCCCAATCCCTCCACAGAAATTGTTCTTTTTAATTACCATTGTTTGGTAAAAGCCAACAGATGATCATATATATCATTTCACTTAAAATTCTCAGGGACATCTGATGCTATAGACCATTCCTTTTTCTTAGATGGCTAACTACCTCTAATTCTTCCTATTTTCTGATTAGGTTCAATTCTATCACATCTTTTGATCTTTTTTTCCTTCATTTCTGACCTCTCCTTTCTCAGTCTTCTTTAGACAAAAAAAAAAAAAAAGAATTTTGCTGATTCTATACTCTCCCTGAGTGACCTTTTTAGTCATTTCAATGACTTCAACTATGAATTAAGATACCTGGCCAAGAACTCTGCTGAAAGCTAAGCCTATTTGTAGTCCTCTTCATTAACCTTCTAGTCTACTACCAAGTTCTCCAAGTTCTCCAGAGGAGTAGTGTTTTCACTTTTTTTTTATTGTTGCCTCTAGTAAACATTATAGCTAGCATTTATGCAGCACTTAGTATGTGCAAGGCATTCCTCTAAGATTAACACATTGAATTTCTATCAAACTCTATGAAACAGACGTTATCAACCTCATTTTACAGAGAAGGAATTTGAGGCAAGTTTATCCCAATGTCACACTGCCAGTAAACACCGAAGTCAGAATTCAAACCCAGGCAACTTGTTCCAGAGCCCATGTTCTGAACTTAGCCTTTGCAATGTTATCCTGAATATGTTTTCTGTCATGACCTAGTACACAGGCACGCACAAATACATCCACCTCATATACACAAGTGAAACAAAGTTTTTTAAAAGAGTGTGTATCTGTAATATGTATGAGAGTGAAAATATCAAATATAATTTCAATAATATTTAAATAAATACAGATGATCCTGAAATGAACAACACATGTAAAAACAAATAGTACTAAGTAAGACCTGCTAACCTGGTTTCACAACACACTAATGGGAGCAATCTGCAGTTTGAAAACAGCATTAGATTTCAGTAACTCTCAGTTCCATCATCTCTTTCCGTTGTTGTCACTATCATCATTCTGACACAAATTTTGGCAATTTTCACACAAATTATTATTGGCTTTTAACTGACCTACCTACCTTAAGCCTGCTTCCTCATTTTCCATACCTCACAAATATACTCCCTCATGAGAGTCCCTGGTTTAGAATCCTGGGTTGCCTCCCAATACCTTCCACAGTTAAGAAGCTAAACCCAAAGGGACAGGCTCATACTCAAGAAGTAAGGCCACATAACACCCTAGGTTTTGGCCTCCACTTCAACTCTTTGGGCTCTCCAAATACTCATGTCTCTCTCCTGACCCTTCTCTGCCCTACCCCCTCTCCATCTTAGCCATATATTGGGGTCGGAGGGAAGGGAAGTGGTTGGAATTAGATACAAAGGTAAAGACATATATCAACTTTCAAAGAACACCAAGTCTCACTGGAAAGGATAAAATGGTGTACATATTCATATAATACACATGAAAACTAAGAAATGAAAAAAATGACACGTAGATATAAAGGAGCAGAGTTTATTCAAGCCAAAGGATGATAAATGTGCGAATTTTAAAGTCACTGGGATATGTGTCAAAGGTTTTAAAATGGAATGCGATGTGCCTTACAGACATTTTTATATATACTTTCAGTCTGAGTCAGGGTTAATTACAGAAAGATAAAATAGTCACAAAATTATTAGGAATTTCACCAAAGGGATGAGAATCACAATATTTTTCAAGAAGATAAGAAAAGGAAAAACAACTATATATTATGTATAAATTACTGATTTTATATATTATGTATACATTAAGTATAGAAAACTATTTTATAAGAAAATATTAGAGGGTATGATGAAATTGAAACAATATGGAGAAAATTCAAAAATTCCACTTTAGGTTTAAATGGTAAAATCTATTTAAAACTAGCAAGTGAAGTGGGGAGAGAGGGTTAGAGAAAGAGGAGAGTGTGAACTGTCCCTTAAATTTGTGTATTTGAATCTATATATAGTTGGTAATGTAGCTCCTGGCTTATCTTCAAGAAGATGATACTTTTATACTGAATTTTAGAGGGTGTGTTACTGATGAAAAATAATTTTGACTGTCATATTTAGTTGAAGTAATTATGTGACTAAATGAGCAACTTTACTTTCAGTGATTGTATCTACATTGGCAATTTGAGTCATAATTGCACATTATGTTTGAATCCAAACATGTTCTACTATCCACAGGTTTTTATAGAGCCAGCCACTGCAAATTTTAGCATCTATTAAAGTGCTGAGCAAAAAGTTCAGAGTATTCTGCTTTCGGTACATGGACTGTTAGAGATGGGAAGAAATGTGAAGATCATTCAGAATAGTTCCTCCATTTACACACAAGAAACTGAGGCCAACCATGATTCTGACACTTTCTTAGTGAGATATATTTTATTATAACAGCTAAGAATAGAGCACAGCACTCCTAAATTCTCATGATCATTCTACCACCCTTTTCCTATATTCTTGTTCAAATACAGTCAGAATCTCTAACAAAGATCAAGCTTCTAGATCTAACGAAGTCTGAACGTAGTTCTCTGGAAGTATGTAATTTACCTCTACTCCACTAAATGGCTATGTAAGCAGCTATCAGTAAGGTGTTTTTCTTCTTCAAATACAATTTATTTTGAACCAGAAAAAGGTAATGTTAAATGATGATTTAACATTTACCCTATTTCATTGGAGTTCAAAATGAAAGTCAATTCAAAAATCTTTACATGCTTAGCGATGATGGTGAAATCCTAGAAAGTTAACATTTTTAGAAGGGGATATATTTTAGAAAAGGATATAAATTATTTCCCAATTCACATGGCTTTTTAAAAGTTATTATAATTAAATGTCCTGCAAAAATATGTGCAAAAGAAGAGCCAATTACAAGACAATAGAATCAATTTACTTGTATGCAATTACAGAACTTCCGGGAGATGATACATGCTTGGTTCCCAAAAGTCTCCCGTGCAGGACTGGGTCAGGGAAGCATGTATGAAACTTCAAGATAATAACGGTCTTGGATAAACATAGTTTAATATTTGCAATATGTTTTGCAAATATATTCTGCTATTATCACCTGGGAAATCATCATCTGAGGAAATCGTTACGGGAAATACATAGAGAGAGAGAGTAGGTTTGGGTATGGAACAACACATTTTGACTGTTGAAGGGCTACCTAACAGTTGAAGTTTTCTATATTCATTGCTATAGAAGCAATGTGTTTTCAGGAACTGTTAAAATTAGGAGGAAAGTCTTTTTCCAAATTATGATATTATGCACTTGTACTTTGAGTTTTGTTAATCCTGAGCTACCTTCTTTCAGATAAAATAAATAATATTTGTGTACTGTCAGAATGGGAAAAAAAAAGAGCTCCACCCAAATGTATTCTACAGTCCTATATGATTCTGTAAAGAACTCATTGCATTAGATATAATAATTTGCTAGAGAATATATTAGTTTTTCTTAATTGAATTTTTAAAAAGTCATTGCTAGATAATATATAGCAACTGTGTATACATATACATTTATATATAACCTAACAATATATAGTAAAGTACATATAAAATATTGTTAAAACAATATATTGTTAAAACTCTTCTAATATTTTGTTTAATTCCCAAGTCAAATAGTGTTATAGAAAGAAGTTTTGGGGACAAGATTGGTCATGGAATGATGCATGCAATACATTGAGTGTAATACCAGTAAAAAGTGAGCAGTTATATTAATATAATTTTGTTTACTTGGAAACAAAAAGAGTTTTTGAAAAATAAAAGGATGCAAAATCTTCTTTCTGGTGGCAGTTGTATTTTACTCAACACCATTCCCCTACTGCTCTCTAACATGGTATTGATCATTTGCATTGCTTGGCATCCACCTCTTTAATTTTCCTCCTCAGGCATTGTGAAAAGTTAAATGTGCACAGTAGACTCTGGCCCAGGACATCCCATCTCTTTCTCTGTAACTAGAACACTCAGTAGCTGTACTTCCCATTTTATAATCAATCTTCTGTGTGGTTGTGGTAATTTTTACATTACTGTTACTTGTTTATTTCTTTTCTCCTAAATTAAACTGTAAGTTCCTTGAGGATGCAGATCTCTTTTTGGTACTTACTAAGGCAAACCATCTAACACAAAACTTGTTATACTTCTCAATACTGATGCTTTTTTAGTGTTTTAGAAAAAAATCACTTAGAAAAGTTGCACTGAAAAACTAAGTCATACAGCCTTTTACCAATAAGCTACCTATATCCCAATTTCAAAATAAAATCAATTACCAGAGTTTTGTGTAATGAGTCCTACTTTTTGCTGAAACCATATGTTAATCTTAACACAGATAATAAACAGGATTTTCAGTAGCAAACAATCACAAAATCTCAGTGAACACAAAAAAATGTTTATATCTCACTCACCTCACCGTGTGATGGAGATTAGACTACTCTTCTGGATGGCTTTCCAGGGATGACTCAAGGATCCAGATTTCTCCCTTGGTATGGCCCTAAGGAATGCGAGTACGGGAGCAGAAGTTAAGCTGAGCGCCTCCAGGGTAATCTGGAATCTAGGGTTGGAGGAAGCACACATCACTTCAGCCACCTTCCGCTGGCCAGACCTCGTCTCACAAACCCCACCTCACCATATCAGAAGCTGGGAAATGCAACCTTCCTCCATTCTCAGGGAGAGAAAACTGGATTTTTTTAAGATTTACACAGACTCTGCCATATCCTGATTTTGGTTCTGGGAAGAGAATATCAATCCTGAAGGGACAAACTATAGAAGTGACTGTGAGCTGGAAGAAGAATCCGAAACTCAGAATTAAGCTAGGGAGGCACACCTGGGCAGCGGCAAAGGGCGTCATCGGCTGATGGTCTCTCGTTGGGCAAACACCTACGGAGGAGGGTGGCAAGGTGTCCTCTGAGAATCAGGAGAGAAAACAGATGTATGCCCAAAGGAGGGATAGTAGAAGGCGTAGAGGAAGGCAATGAAATCACATTTTCCCACTGTAACATTTTCCCGCTGTAACATTTTCCTTGTTTTCATCTGGGCATGGACAATGTATGAAGACCTCAATAATATTAATTATGTGTGTGATTATATCCCTCATGTCATTGATAGGTAGATATAAATATTTGTTTCTACTTATTGCTAATTCTGCCCTAGTCCAACCCAACTTCAATTGAATATTTTTTTAATTTGTCTCCCTCATTCTCTCATACTCCTACAGTTCATTGTTCACAGTGGAACTAGAATGGTCTTTTAAAAACAAAAATCAGACCTTACATTTCCCTCACTGAATACACACACACACACACACACACACACACACATATATACACTCCCTGCATACCAAGCTCTGTTCTAAGTGCTCTACAGATAGTAACTCATTTAATTCTTACAACCCTAGGAGATTGATGCCATCATTATCTACATTTTACAATGAGGACGCTGAGGTACAGAAAAGTGTCCATAACACATAGCTAGGAGATGGCAGAGTTGAGACCTACACAGACAGCCTGGCTCCAGAGGCCATATGCATTTAATACCAGCTCTATTAGGCCACATTCTCCGTGAAGGCATGCCATAGTTTCCTGCCGTGCTCAGAATGCATTCCTTACTGAGAACCCACATAGTCTGACCCTTGATCTTTCCAAGCTCCTCTCTTCTGCTTCCCTCTTGCTTACAATGTTGCAACCACATTGGCCTTGTCCTGTGACAAGCCAAGTATTATTTCTGATCTCCGAGTCATAACACCATCCCACTGATCATCACATGCCTGGCTTCTCCTTTGTTTTCAGATCCCACTTGAAATGCTACCTCCTAACAGATCTTCATGATCAAAATGTAAAAGAAGCCACCCCATTACTGCCTAACAGAGCAACCTATTTTATATTTCACTGTGGAAAGTACAACTCTCCGACATTTTTCTTGTTTGTGTATTTATTTAGTATTATTTTCTTATCCTCACATGAGAATGAGAGCTTCATGAGAACAGAGACTTTGTCTCATTTACTGATATCGCCCAATAACATTGCTTTCCAACCTTTCCACATCACAGGACACATACATATGATAATATTTTGAGCATTTGGGTAAATTAGAAGGTATTTGGTAAATCTATGTGGGACTTAAAAAAATAATGCATTTGCTCTGTGACTACTATAAGATAAACAGGAAGCAAATACTAGTAATCACATTAAATTTGTATAAAATTTTCAAATAAAATCTTTACAAATTTTTTATCTGAAATATGAGCTAACTTTTATGAATATACTATTTTACATTAGGTTTTGGGCTTGAAATGACAAAACATTGGATGACTTTTAATGATGATATCTTCAAATTCTTGATAGTATCAATGAGAAACTTTCATAAAAACAGATGATAAAATGTTGCAACATTAAGAAATATATTTATGTGATTAGTAGATCTTTTATTGTCATTAATAAACATTATGATGGTATTTCTTGTTATAACATAAATTACTCAAGCTCTTTTATAGGCAGTGTTTCAGAATAGCAAAGAAGCTCTAATTTGAAGAATGCATATGCATCATCAGAGCAAGTCATCCTTCAGCTGACCAGCTACTGCTGTAAGGGCCTCTCTGCTGCAAATGAGCATAAATATCCACCATATGTGGGGCCAACAGGCGAAGGTACCACTTGGTGCTCCACTCCTTTGGACTCCACACCTTGTTTCTTTGTTTCCCCTTCCCTGATGGGCTGCAGATTAAACTGCACATTTTTCTCCATGGGTATGAGGAGCATATATTCTCCATCAGCCCGATGGGTCCCTTTGTCATGATGAGTAGAGAAGAACTTCTAGCCAACAGTCCAAATAGTAGATTTTCTCTTTGGCCAGGCTCAGCAAGTGGGGGCAAATGCATGCATTCTGGATGTTGCTTCTGATGCACATGCCTATGGGGTGCACCTCTGCGGGTCTCCTGATGAGGGCACTCAGGTAGTGGCTATTGGCTCCCGTGAGCTCGGCTCTCTCAGAGGGCCAAAGGAAGTTAGGTCCTGAGGCAGACCATTAGCAACCTGAGAGGCTTTACTGAGAGAAGCATTACTCAGAACCCTGCTCCTCAAAGTGTGGCCCATACCAGCTTCACTGACACAGCTTTGGGTTTGCTAGCAATGCACAATCTCAGTCCCCACGCACTGCATATGAATCTTCATTTTAACAAGATCCTCTTGTGATTTTTATGCACATAAAAATTTAAGAACTGCTTTAGAACACTACTTACATCAGAGTAAGTAGGCAACTAATATTTGTGGAATAAAATTGTATGAGTTATATAATGAAAGTACAGAGAACTGAAAGGATATTGCAATGTTTCATGTTACTTTTAAGGATTTCACCATGATTTACCCTTACACACACACACACACACACACACACACAATTTTTCTGAAAATAACGTGAAAAATGTAGGTGACTGCAAGTAGGACAAAACTTGTCATGATGGTGCTATTTTCAGTTTTTGTATTTTATCTAAATAACCAAGTCATAATTTTTTTTGACCAGTCATCTTTCTAAAAGTATTCTCATAAAACACAGGCCAGCCTGCCTCCATTGTTTTTTGTCCTGTTTCTGTATGCTTACATTGTATTTGTATTAAATGCATGTAATATAACAAAGTATAATGTACAAATGTGTTTCAGATTGGCTAAAAGTCAGACCAATAATTTGTTTAAATCACTGTTCAATTTGTTCACTCACAGAATTTGCCAACTCTATAATGCATCCATCTCTCCAGCTTTTCCTTTCTTACCTCCTTCCCTCCATTCCTAACTGACCTTGGAAATGAATATTCCAGGAATTGAGACATCAAGTATTTTCAATTTCAAACTATTCCAGACTCTCTCAGTATTTCTAAGGTCAATCAGAGTTAAGGGAAATTGTTAAGCTTTATTTTGTATGTCAGCACAAAATCATATTTTTGCTGTTTTTACATTTTCACTGGTATTCCTGACCATGCTTAGTAGTCATCACTGGGACTTTTCCAAAGGGAATGATAAGCCACTGTCTAGTTAATTCTTTTAACTATTCACTCCACAGATATTTTCTGGGTATCTACTCTAAGTATGAAACTTATCTAGGATGTTTAATCATATCCTTAAGGATATTCTAGGTGATGCTGCAGAAACAAAGAATGTCCAAATCTTAGTGGCATATCAAAGGTGCTGTTTATTTCTCACTCAGAGTACACATCCATCAAGTTCAGCAGTAAGTGCTACCACTGCAGTCATTCAGGGACCCAAGGTGATGGAGATTCTATCTGCATATCTGCTGCTATGGTAACACGGCAGGGATGGGACTGAGGTAAACCACACACCAGCTCTTAAAGTTCTACGTTACTCCTAAGAAGTAACATATATCACTTCTCTCATATTTTATTGCCCAAAGCAAGTCATAAGGCTGTGCACAACTTTAAAGCAACAGAGGAAGCACAATTCCACCATGTCCCCAAAGGGGGAAGAACTAGATGTGAAAAGCCCTGACACAACAGGCCTACAGAGAAGCTAAATGCCGCACAAGTACCAGACTGTTTTCAAGGATCTTTGAAACTAGTTGCAGAATAAGACACATAAGTAAACACGATGTAAACAGAGTTGAGTATCAGGTACAAGATGTTCTAAGACTCAGAGTGTGGCACTGAGAAAAAAGTGCTTAAGAATTTCAGAGATAGAAGCGGTAAATGTGGACGAGTACGTCAGGGAAGCACAAGGTGAGACCCAGCATAAATTGGATTCAGAGTGTGAAATGGAAGGAGTGAGGAGATTTGTGGTTGTAACCACATTGGATGAAGCAGCAGATTACTGGAAAATGGATATGAATTGACCCAAAAAGACACTGAAAATATTTGTTCCAATAGGAGCAGAGAGTCCCTCATGTCTGCTGTAAGGTAAACCTGAGTAGGCCCAGTAGGAACTGGCTATTAAGTGTCTTGAATTCCAAGATAAGATGTGCACACATCACCTTTTATATGGACTCCTGTGGACTTGCTCACATTTGACCTCCTATTTAGTCTTTTGATGACAGTCCACCACACTGTAATGTATGGATGATGAACAGCTACACTATAGACACAGAAAATTGGGACCAGGGAATCAGGTGGGACTTTATTAGAGAACAGGGTTACATAGACATTTATACATCTGTGCATGAAATATAGGTGCATGAACAATTTAATAAGAAAGAAATGGCCCTGAAGCCAATCTGTCCCCGAGCATTTTGGGATCATTAGCAACAATTCAAAGGCCAAACAAAACAAAAATTTTAGTTTCAAAGTAGCATTGACTGGTAATATTTCATCAGAGTTGTGGGAAACAGGATTCTTGCATCAAATCAGGGGAAAAATAGGAGTGGTAGGGAAAGTAGAGGTCTGGATTTCCAGATTCCTGTAGTCTAGTAGCAGAAAACTTTCTTATTAGTGGTGTGATTTTGGACCTGACATTTTTCTAGATGTCGGTTTCCCATTTGTGAAAATAAAGGTATTGAATTTATAATTCTCAAGGCTACAAGTTTAAATATTTTCCTTCTTGGTTCATCAATGAACATACACTCAGGATAAAATATATGGCAACAAATCAATAGAGATATACTAAAAGTCTTTCTAATTGGGAAACATAATTAGCAGATAAAGAATACGTAACAAGATAACTAACAATACCAGATAACTAATGACGTCAAACTCTTACACATCATTTTTCAAAGCAATATTAATGATAGTATATTGCATAGAACCCCTTTATGGGACTTAAAACAATCTGTTCCCATCATCACCATGACTTGATTTTATGACTTGAGCAAGTTACCAAAGGCACACCACCTGTGTCATGTACAATTGGCTGAAAGTCAGCTTTTAATTGCTGCCCAACAGAAAGATATCATAATGTAAGTGCACATTTAGAGGGCTATTTGAATTTTCTCTTCTGTTTTGTTATCTTTGCCAACTTCACCTTATTGTTACATGCATCCTATGTTACATACATCCTATGACTTCATTTTAAACTCCATTCAGTTAGATTTCCATGTAACTCTTATACTTCTGTTAAATTCTGGCTAGAGTAGAGCATTCTGTAGTTTTC
>JAVSCE010003755.1:0-23113 GCA_032199065.1 Smutsia gigantea
CAATAATTAGATGCCATTTCTAATTAATGCAGGAAGCAGAATAGACCACTACATTTTATCTATTAAAGGTTGCATTTTAGGCCAATCCAAATTATTTCATGACCCTAAGCAAACATTACCAGTAATAAAGAGGAAACTGACATTCTCCTAAGGGACTTCCAATGATTTTTTAATTGCGTCAGTGCCCTGGCATGTGGCCTAATACTCTAATCCCTTTTTCTCAACCACCCGTGGTCATTCCCACTCCACTAGAATGAGGCAGGAGATGTCACCAGTCACCAGTCCCCTAGGGACGAAAAAGCATCTGCTCGGTTCATTTTCTGGGGCCAGCATTTGCAGCTTCAGTTGGTTACTTTGTGATCACCACTGTTCCACTTAACTGTTCTCAATATTTAGTCCACCCCATGGAGGCCCAATCTGATATTTGGATACACACATTGAGTTGTAACCTCCTTTTCCTTTACTTTTCCTTTGAAGAGTAGGACACTGGAGATGGCTTTTTATTCAACTCTGAACTTCTCATAGAAATCGAGTGATTGATCTTCCTCCAGCTCTGAGGGGTAGGTCCTTAACTTTACGTGGATGCTGAGGTAAGAGAGTGAAGAGGCAATGAGAAGGCTCTTCTGCAGACATATAAAGGGTCACATTCAGCTGGAGAACTCCATTGTTTGTTTAAATGACTTGTTTTAAAAAAGTAGTTTTCTTAGGTTACATTATGGTTCTATTATTACAGGAAAAGAGGGTTCAGAGCCTGGAGTGTCTCGTTGCTTTACCGGCATTGATACATCACTGGGAACAAGGAATTGTCATTTTAATTCGTATTAGATTTTCAGGGATAGGAATGGCAATATTCTAATCTGATCACAGCTATTTAAGTGTTCTCTGGAATGCTGAGTGAGAACAAAGAGTGGAACAAAAAGTGAAGACATTTCACCTCTACACTAAAAATTGACATTTTTTAGGAAATCCTATCAGAAAGACACAAGAGCTCAGAACTAAGGAGACTGCAGGTTTCCCTCTTTATAAATTCTGATATCAGCAAGAAGGAATAGGCAGAGCCTATTAATGCAATTAATAAGGTAACATGCTAGGAGAATTTCCACCCAGAAACTAGGGGGGCTTGTGAATTGGGGCATGTTAATCCAGTACTGCGTGTGCCATAAAACAAATGTAAAATTCCAGAGGTACCTCACATACTGACTTGAAACAGTTTAGGTTAGTTTCAAGGCATCCATTGATGCGTAAGTAGTCTGTTTAGTAGATGCTTGTTTCACACAGCATGTTATTGTAACTTCCGAGAAGTACACAGTTGGTATAAAATCATGGTAAAGACTGTAGTTTTAAAAAAGAGTTTGGGTTTGCATAGAGGAATAAGCAATAACTGCTTGTTTTAAGCTTGGCCCTGGAGAAAGTATAAGAATATAGTACTGTATCCTCCATTTACCCCATGGTCCCAAGCACATGGACCAATGAATATCATGTCTGGACTGGCCTCACCTTATCTCTAAACATTTCGCCCCACCCCTTAAGGTCTAATCACCAACTTCCTCATAGCAGAACACACCCTATCCCTACTCCTTAAAAATGCGCTTCCTCACCCATGAGCTGCTGCTCTCTGCTCAGAGGCAGCCACTAAAATCTCTTGCATGGGCCCGTGTCTCCTGAGTCATGCTGGGGTAAGGAGGGTCACAGCGAGATACCCTTTCATTGGTGCTGTGACTCGTATGAGGTTCTTCCGTTGACTTTGTTCTTCCTCCGGGAATCTGAGCTGCTTTGGGAGCCCTCACTTGCCCGATCCTTCTCCATGGGCTCACCGTCCATGTCCCTGGTCGCTCATCTTCTCGCCCAACACCAGCCTTCAATTTGGTAAGTCTCCCCTTCATAGTCAACTTAAATGTTCCTTTGGAACCTGGGAAGTGACTGTTGAGTGTCCAGCACCCCCAAGGGCTCCTCCGGGACAGGGTCACCCCAACCATGACTTTCAGAGTCACGGTTGATCCCCATAGTCGACCTTTCCTCGTCTTCTGCCTTTTCCCGCGGTGAGAATCTCTACCCCTTGGGGTTTGATATCCTTCTCATCTAACAAAATCCTGGTACCATGTATCAAGCCTCCTCATCGTTTTTGCCTCAACCACTTGGTTAGAGGGTGAGGACCCCCTAACTATGTCTGGTCTTCTCCATTACCTTCTGAATCACTCTGGGACGCCTCAGGGTCTTGTGGACATCTCATTCTCACCATGGGATCTGTCCCCTCCATTCCTGCAGATTCACTGCTAGGGTGCTTCCTCAATCATCTAAAACCCCTCCACCTCACTCCAGACCTCAAACCTTTTAAGCTTATTCACTACTGTAATGACATCTGGCCACAATATTCCTTGGAAAACCAGTCTAAATGACCTCCAAATGGCTCTTTATATCCTAAAATTCTCTGTGACTTATACAACTTCTGTGAGTGCACAGGCAAATTGAAAGAGATCTGATATATCCAGGCTTTCTCCTACCTCCAAACCAAGCCCTCTCTCTGTCCCTCCTGCAATCCTAAACACCCACTACTCGTCTTAAAGTCCTCACCCTCCAACAAACCAGATCCCACCACCTCCTCTGACTTTGACCCCGTTGACGAACCCCCACCCTACCAACCCCAATTCCCCATGGCACCTCCTCCTTCTCCTCCTCCTCAACCACCAATTCTGCCCGGTGCCACCATGGAATCTGCCCGGCCTCCTCCCCCTCAACCCCTGCCAAGTCTCCCACCACAAGCTCCCATCAGTGGCTGGGCAACAACCCTGCCTCCTCAACTGCACCCAGTTTCAACTTCCATTCTGAGATCCTCTACCAAGTTCTCCAGTCACTCGCTCTCAAACCCAGATCCTAGCCCCCCACTACAGGAAGTAGCCGGTACGGAGGGCATCGTCCGGGTCCATGTCCCTTTTTCTCTCTCTGACCTATCTCAAATTGAGAAAAGATCAGGCTCTTTCACATCCAACCCAGCTACTTACATAAAAGACTTCCAGTACCTAACCCAGTCATATGATCTTACCTTTCATGATAATCACATGATCCTATCCAACACACTTTTGTCCGAGGAGCGTAGGTGAGTCTGGGAACAGGCTAGAACTCATGCCGATGAGGTTCACCAAACTACTCCAGCCCATCCAATAGGTGCTGAGGCAGTTCCTAACCGAGACCCTGAATGGGACTATAGTACGGCAGGGGGAGTCACCAGCCGAGATCAATTCATCACCTGCCTCATGGCGGGTCTCAGGAAGTTAGCCAATAAAGCCATTAACTATGAGAAAGTCCAAGAAGTTATCCAGAATAAAACTGAGAATCCCTCTATGTTCCTAGACCGCCTCACCAAAGCTCTTTTACAGTATACCAACCTAGACCCTGAGACCCCAGATGGGAGACAATTATTAATGACCTACTTCTGCACCCAGAGTTTCCCCAACATTAAGGCTAAACTTAGACATCTAGAGAAGGGACCCTTAACTCCTCAGGCAGAAGTCCTGGCAGTGGCCTTCAAAATATATAATGGAAGTGATGAAAAGGCCCATAAACAAAAATATCAAATGCTGGCTAAGGCATTTCAACCTACACCAACCACTGGTGCTCAGGTATCCTCACTTCCTAAGAAGCAGCCATGAGGACCTCCTGGTCCGTGCTTCAAATGTGGTCAGACGGGTCATTGGGCTAGAGCCTGCCCAAATCCCCAGAAGTCCCCTGCTCCATGCTCTATAAGTGCCATCAGGAGGGACCCTGGGCTGTTGACTGTCGTCACACACTGAGAGGTGCTAGGCCATCCATCTCTAACACTCCACACATAGAACTTCTCGGTCTGGCAGCTGATTGAGGGGGCCCGGGACTCCTCCACCCGACCACCTCCATCACTGTACAGGAGCCCAGGGTAAACACTGTGGTAGCGGGTAGGTCCATCTCTTTCCTTTTGGACACCAGGGCCACCTACTCAGTCCTGAAGGAATTTCGGGTACCTACCTCCCTCTCACAGTCCTCTATAGTCGGGGTAGATGGGACACCTTATCAACCTTTACAAACTCCCACGTTTCACTGCATCTTTAGAGGCATTGCCCTCTCTTACTCCTTTTTGGTGATTCCCATTGTCCCATCCGCCTATAGAAAGAGACCTAGTACACGAGGTTGGAGCTTCCATTACTTTCACTCCCGGACTGTGCCTTAACCCCGACTCGCCTTCAGTCCCACTTTTACTTGCCCTCCAACCCGATGCAAACCCACCTCTCTCTCCTTTTCCTCTGCCACCCCACCTAGTCAACCTTGTAGTCTGGGATACCCTCACCCCCTCTATCACCACCTGCCCCCAGTAATTATCAGACATAAAGACCCCTCCTCTTTTCCCTCTCAACCTCAGTACCCACTGCCCCTCGAGAGTTTACTGTGCCTGCAGCCAATAATCCGAGAACTTTTATCCAAATGGCTACTAAGACCAGTCAATTCCCTTTTCAATACTCCTATAGTGGCAGTTAAAAAGCTTAATGGTTCTTACAGGCTTGTCCAGGACCTAAGAGTAGTTAATGCAGCCGTTGTTCCCATCCATCCTGCAGTCCCTAACCCCTATACTTTATTGTCCACCATTCCTGCTTCCACCACTCACTTTTCTGTCATTGACCTCAAAGATGCATTCTTCACAATCCCGCTCCATCCCGACTCTCAAGATCTATTTGCTTTCACCTGGACCAATCCTGCACCCAACTTCTACTCAGTTGACCTGGACAGTCCTTCCCCAAAATTTTAGAGACAGTCCCCACCTTTTTGGACAAGCTGTGGCACAAGACCTCAAATCCCTTACTCTCTTGAGCTCCACCCTCCTTCAATATGTAGATGATCTTCTCCTGTGCAGTTCCACCCTACAGGCCTCTCAACAGGATACTATTCTCCTTTTAAACTTTCTCTCAGAACATAGCTATTGTGTTTCACCCTCCAAAGTTCAGGTGTCCGCTGCTCGGGTCACTTGCCTGGAGTTCAGGTCTCCCTGGGCTACAAGGCCATTACCACAGAAAGGAAAAAACTTCTCCAAACCATGCCTGTTCCAAAAACAAAGATGAAATTCTCTCCTTCCTGGGTCATGCTGGGTTCCTTCGTTCATGGATCCCCAACTTTTCACTCCTGCCTGCCCCCCTATATGAAGCATCCCAAGGACCTCTCACTGAGACCCTCCTGACACCTGTAGCTAAGCCCTTCTATAAATCCAGCTAGTCCTTCTACAAGCCCCCCGCTCTGCACTTGCCTGATCTCACACACCCCTTTTCTCTATATGTCTCAGAAAGGCAGGGCTTTGTCCTGGGAGTTTGGGGACATATGTTAGGACCCTCCTTTGCCCCGGTTGCCTACCTTTCCAAAAACTAGATCCTACTATTCGGGGATGGGCTCCTTGCCTGCGAGCCGTAGCAGCGGCTGCCGTCCTCAATCAAGAATCCAAAAACCTCATCTTTGGGTCACCCACAGTTGTTCTCTCCCCCACATCATCTTTCCGAACTCCTTACCTACAAAGCCCTGCAGAATCTTTCCCCTTGCCGGATTCTATCACTTCAGATTGTCCTAGTTGAGGAAACCTCCATCAATTTCAAAACCTGTCCTCCCCTTAATCCCTCCAACCTTCTTCCATTACCTCCCTACCCACAGGCAGGATCACAACCCCCTTCCACAACTGTTTACAAACTCTAGATGACCTCCTACCCTGTCCCTCAAACATTCAGGAGGGCGCCCTTCCTCAGGCCACATATACCTGTTTTACTGATGGCAGTTCCTTTATCCATGAGGGTGTTTGATGGGCAGGATATGCCATTGTCTGTCTGTACAAATCTATCGACGCAAAGCCCTTACCTCCGAACACCACAAACCAACAAGCAGAACTGATCGCCCTTACATGTGCCTTCACTTTAGCACAGGGGTCCTCTCTTACTATCTGTACTGATTCTAAATATGCTTTCCATATCCTACTGTCCCATGCAGCAATCTGGAAAGAACGGGGACTTCTCAACATCAAGGGCAGCTCTATCGCCAAAGCCAAACACATCACACCACTGATAGAAGCCTCACATCTCCCAACAGCCGTAGGCCTAGTACATTACCGCTCCCACTGGTCAGACCAGTCATCCATCTCCCTTTGTAAAAACAGGGCAGATGAGGCAGCCTGAAAAGCAGCGTTAACTCTTGTAATAGGTGCCATCGTTACAGGCCCTAAAAAATCTGTTTCCACAAACACCAGCCCGCCTTCCACTGAGGCCATACTCTCCTCCTTACATCACTTATTCCACCCTAAACTCCAATCTTTACAACACTTTCTTAAAACTTACCTGCCTCTTTCTCATTCAGAGACTGCCTTCCTCAAAATGCTCACCACTTCATGCGAGATCTATCAGAAAGTCAATCCAAACTCACATTCCCAACCACCCACCTTTCCTACCCATCAAACATGAGGGTTCATTCCCGGGGCTGATTGGCAGCTTGACTTTACTCACATGCCTCCAGTAAAATGCCACCGGTATCTTTCAGTATGGTGGACACATTTTCGGGATGGGTTGAGGCCTTCCCCACAACTAACAAACGAGCCCGTATTGTTTCCAATGTCCTACTGTGTGAAATTATCCCACGCTTTGGAATACCTACTTCCTTACAATCAGACAATGGCCCAGAGTTTATCTCTCAAATCTCCCAAGCAACCACTAAAGCCCTTAATATTCCATGACATTTTCACATTACCTATCACACACAATCCTCAGGTAAGGTGGAAAGAACCAATAGAACCCTCAAATGTGCTCTTACTAAATTATCCCTGGAGCTCCACCAGGCCTGGATAAAACTCCGCCTCTTGGCCCTACTTCAAATCCGGGCCTTACCAAAAAAACCTGCTACACTTTCTCCTTTTGAACTCATGTATGGCCACCCTATGCTTCCTCTAGGTCTCAACTCCGAATCTCCTATCCTTCCTTCTCATCTTATCAACCCTTTACTTCAACACATTCGCTCTCTACTCTGATCCCACACTGACCTCTATACACCAAAGCCTCAAGACCCCACTTCTCCTTTCTATCACCCAGGAGACTCTGTGCTCCTATCCCCACCACCCCAAGCGACACCCTCCCTAACTCCCAAATGTCAAGGACCATACACGATAATCCTTTCCATGCCAACTGCAGTTAAACTCCAGGGTCTTCCCCATTGGATACCCAACACCCACCTTAAACCGTTTGTCTCACCTTATTCCCCTCCCACCAAATCTCCCACAGGTTCCTACTCCTCCAACCTGACGGGATCTCTTACTCTCCACATTTCATGACCCTCATCTCCACTTCCACTCTTCACTGAAGAAGTTTCCACAAGCATGGAGTCCTAAGACCTCCCTTACAACCACCATGCGTCATGCTTCAGGATTGTTAACCCTGGTCTCAACACTTATTCTCTCACCAGACCTATCTTCCCCAACACCAGCCCTTTCTTCTCTTTTAGACTGTCCAAAAGATTGCACCATCAAGGATTCCCTTTGCCCTACTGGTTGCTTTCCTGCCTACACATATGTCCCCAAGGAATGCTATAATTCCGCCACCCTGGGTAAACATAGAAATCAGAAATACTGGACAGAGAAATCCAGCCATAAGGCTACAAGAAGCCAGTGTCCCTGGAGAACTAAGGGAAATAATGCTTCTTCCTGCAGTTATTGTTGGAACTTCTTTACCCATGCAGGAATGTCAGATGCGGGTGGAGTACAGGATCAAGCCCACCGGGAATATGTCTTTACAGTATTGTCCCAAATACCTCACATGTTCAATCCCATCAGGCATCCCCTCAATCTGTCAATCAGATGGGAACCCATACCTAAAGACCCTCTCCTAACTCAAATAGTAAATAATAGTCATCACTTACTTAACCTTACCAATCCCTCTCTGGCTCAGGGGTGCTGGATGTGTTTGAAAGCAGGCTTCTCTCATTTAATAGCTACTACTCTACAATTCAATAGTTCAATACAGCTCAGTGAGACTTCCCCAGACCTGGCCAATGTCTCACCGAAGCTTTCAAGAGTGCCCCTTTTTCAGTTCTCCCAGAGGTGTTTTTCCTCAACAGGAAACACCTCTGTAGGAGAATTTCAGAAAGAACAGTGTAGACAAACTCTCACCTACTCACCATCTGCAAAGGCTCACTGTCTGCCAGTCCCTGAAACCTCCCTCCTATGTGGGACAACTGTCTATCACTGCATTCCCCCTGGATGGAGAGGCACATGCACTTTGGTCCTCTTATTTCCATCCATAGGCATTGTCCCAGAGGATGAGGAAGTCCCTATAGCCCTAATGGGTAATGTAAGACCCCGACCCAAACATGTTATTCAATTTATTCCCCTACTAGCCACCTTAGGGGTCACAGCAGGCATAGCCACCTGAACTGCTGGAATAACCACATCCATTACTTATTATCAACAACTCTAATCAACTAATAGGGGATATTCAACAAGTGGCTGAATCCATATTAACCCTTCAAACCCAACTGGATTCTCTAGCTGCTGTAGTCCTCCAGAATCACCATGGATTAGATCTCCTAATGACGGAAAAGGGGGAACTCTGCCTATATCTGCAGGAAGAATGCTGCTTTCATGTCAACCAGTCCAGAATAGTAAAAAACAAAATCAAACAATAACAGGAACATTTGGAAAAAAGAAGACAACAGCTAGCCCAAAACGCTTATTGGTCTATCCGTAGTCTGCTATAGCAAATATTCCTCCCATTTGCTACTCCTCTTCTCCTAATCCTTCTGATCCTGCTCATAGCCCCTTGTCTTATTAATTGCATTCAAAAAACACTCCACTCCCAAATACAAAAAATTTCTAACCAGACCTTTAACCAGCTTATATTACAGGACTACCAACCCCTCTCCAAAGACGATGATCCTTATTAAACTTGGAACGCGCCATCGCCAGTTCAGACCAAGGGCACATCCGAGGACCACCCCACATCAATACAAACATGAACTTCATCACCCTTAATCAGCAGGAAGCAGTTACTGAAGACTGACCTTCACCCCTTCCCCAAGTCCACCACAACTTATAAAACAGAAAAGGGAGGAATATAAGAATATAGTACTTTATCCTCCATTTACCCCATGGTCCCAAGCACAAAGGCCAATGAAAATCATGTCTGGACTTGCCTCACCTTATCTCTAAACATTTCGCCCCACCCCTTAAAATCCAATCACCAACCAGATGGTTGCCCCACCCCTTAAGACCCAATCACCAACGTCCCCATAGCAGAACACACCCTATCCCTACTGCTTAAAAATGTGCTTCCTCACCCACAAGCTGCTGCTCTCTGCTCAGAGGCAGCCACTCTCTCTCTCAGCTGTTAAAATGGGTTGCGTGGGTCCGTGACTCCTGAGTCATGCTGGGGCAAGTAAGGTTGCGGCGAGATACCCTTTCAGGAATTAGTTTAGAATATTTGTTAAATCAATGAAAATAAAAGCATCAACCAACAACTCTGTAAAACAAACGTGTTGTGGATTCTACAGGGCATTAGAACTTATCTCATGTGATCCTTGCAATGACCTTGAGAGGGATAAAGCAAGTGTGATTAGCCACTGTTGTAGATGAGCAATCTGAGGGTCGGGGAGTCAAATGATGTGCCTCGTGTCAGGACCAACTTCACGGGCAGGTGAGCTGTACGGTCACAGGGTTACTGTATTCAGGAGAGCTCTGCACGTGGCTTGATGCTTTGCTGTTGCCATTTTGAAATTCTGAATACTTTTGAACAAAGTGACCTTTATTGTCTGAATGCAAAATTACGTTTTCTTTTCGAGGAAATCCAGAACCCTAAAACCGGTGGAGTAAAATATAAAAAGGCATAAAAATATTGAAAGGGTATCCTTTAGTAGAGTGATGACAGTTTGCTAAGAAGGAAGGGCAGATTTGTACTACATACAGAGGGAACTAAAGTACTTAATTTAGTTACCCAAGTTACTTAATCCCTTTCTATCTTTGCATTTATGGGAACAAGGTAATTATAAATAGTAATGGTTGGTTTATGTAAGTATGTTACTTAATTTGGTAAATGCATCAAAGCAAAGTATTTATGTATGACACAAAATGGCTTATTAAGTAATAGTCCCTCAAAAGTGATCAACTTTCCACATTTTTCTTTAACGTTGGCCACATCTATGGCTAACTGAATTCCCAATTCCTATGACCCCCATGGCTGTGCAGTATCTCTGTGCCAGACCCAGCAGTTGTTAAATAGTAAAACCCAAATATAGTTCCTGTTTTCTAGGATGAATAAGTATGAGGCCCGTTGAATACTATTTATGGAGCACAAGACTGTTTGAGGGTTGATAGCCTTAACATAACTGTGAATGATGGTTATTTTATTCCCATATGAATTGTATTAACTAAGGGGGAGAGGGAAGAAGACATTTTGTTTTTCAAGGAGAAAAACCCAACAAACTGGACATATGAAGCTCTACTATCAGTCAGTCAATTCAACTCAGAAGACAATGTCCAGAAGAGCCAGGTCTAAGATTGACTCTTAAACTGCCTTGAAATGTTAACTAATGGCACAAATCATCTGGCATTAGTGAAGGAAACACATGATACCATTCACAAAGAGAAAGGTGGCCATGACCTGGGGGAACAAATACAGATACCTGAAAGAGTAAATAATGCAGATAGTACTTTTAAATCCAAAATAGATTAGCAACAATATGAATTTATCAGTTTTATCATGACAAATACTGTTACAAAGATGGGAAACAGTAACTGAGTATAAGAAGACTCTTGGATGCATTTTAATTTTTTCTCTTATAGCAACATTTTTCCTTCTTCCCTTCTTCCTTCTTTCATGTAGGATTTAAGACATTGCTTTGATAGCAATAATAAAGAATAGAGTTATTCATTCAATTCATTTAAATTATCCCAGCCAGTATTGCAGGTCTACTATATGAAACGCACTAGCTGGTCACACCGGGGGGACATAGGCACACAGTTTGCTATAATACAAAGCGATGTGCTATAAGCTCTTTAATGGTGGGGATATTGAGACATAGCAATGAATTTGTCAACTGAAGAAGTTTTGAGATTTCATGACCTATGCAATAAGCAGCCAGAAGAGACTATGCCAGTGAGGAATCCTGAGGCAGAGCAGAGATTTGGGTTTGGTCTCAACTCTGCTTCTTATAAATTATATCTTTTTGAGCAAGAGATTCACTTCCCAAAGTGCGGTTTCTTTATCAACTGTGAATAATAATACATACCTTCTTTCTTTGTTCGACTGTTGGGATTATCATATCAGATTATTCAAGTCAAAATATAAAGTGTTTCTTGAACTTCAACTCTATAGGCCAGGATCTGGACAAGACTTTAGATGACATATATCAATAAGATACTTCCTTGATTTCATAGTTTATTCCAAAAGTTGCAAATTCTAATGCTTCCAGAGGCCAGTTCTGTATTGCAGATAACTGAAAAGACATAAAAAATGAGGGGACTTCTTTATCCATTCATCTACTGTTGGACACTTATGTTGCTTCCATTTATTGGCTATTGTAAATAGTGCTGTGATAAACATATGGGTGCATATGTCTTTTTCAAACTGGGCTGCTGCATTCTTAGGGTCACTTCCTAGGAGTGGAATTCCTGGGTCAAATGGTATTTCTATTTTGAGTTTTTGAGGAACTTCCATAGTGCTTTTCACAATGGTTGTACTATTTTACATTCCCCCAGCACCGTAGGAGGGTTCCCCTTTCTCCACATCTTCACTATGTGTTGCTGTTTGTCTTTTGGGTGTTTGCCATCCTAACTGGTGTGAGATGATATCTCATTGTGGTTTTAATTTGAATTTCTCTGATGACTAGTGACATGGAGCATCTTTTCATGTGCCTGTTGGCCATCTGAATTTCTTCTTTGGAGAAGTGTCTGTTCAGCTCCTCTGCCCATTTTTCAATTGGCTTATTTGCTTTCTGTTTGTTGAGGTGGGTGAGCTCTTTGTATAATTTGGATGTCAACCCCTTATCAGATATGTCATTTATGAATATACTCTCCCATACTGTAGGATGTCTTTTTGTTCTACTGAAGGAACAAAACAGCAGCAGACTCCCAGAACACAAGAATGGAGCAAAAGTTACCAAAGGGAAGGAACTGGGGAAGATGGGTTGGAATGGAGGTTTAAGGGGGAAAAAGGGCTATTACAATTAGCACGCATAATGTAGCAGGGGTGGGGTGGGGTGGGGGGATACGGAGAAGTCACTTCATGATTCTATAACATCCTACTTTGCTGATGGACAATGACTGCAATGGGCATGTGGTGGGGACTTGATAATAGGGGGAGTCTAGTAACCATAATGTTGTCCAGGTAATTGTACATTAATGATAGCAAAATAAAAAATAAATAAAAATGAGGGACTGATAGGCTTTCCGACACACTGTAGAAAGCATGTCTAGTCTTTTACCATTGCCAGCTACAGCTAGTTGTGGTTATCCAGGATTGCAAGTCCCATGTTTTTATGTTTTTTTTTTTAATGTGAGATGTCTTTATTTTTAGTGTAGCCATCTAATTATAAAATTATCTTAACATTTTATAGGCAAAGCTTATCTCTGAAAGGTGGAACCAACTTTTCAGATGGCCATTTGCTAGCTCTAATTTAGACAGGCATATTTGTCATAAACCAAAGGGCAAAATACAAGGTGTAGATTCAGACCAAGCTAGCTTCAAATGACTCCATAATGGAATAAAAAGGACACAGTATGTGTCCACGGGAGACATCCCATAAGAGATGGTGACTGTGCTGAATTAAAGAATGTATAAAATCTGGTTAACGAGAAAATGTAGGAGATGACTCAAACAAAAAAGGCAGCATGCTCGACTCAGGGAGTTTGGCAATGCAGATAAAAAAAGTGAGGGCAGAAGGAGATAGACCACACACCATGAGGAAATGGGATCCCTTTCATTATCATGGGGATAGTGAGCAAAGGGAGGTGTGGTCAGATTTTATTATTCTAGTAGAACAGAGGAGGACTGAAGGGATGTGATACTAGAGGCTGGAGCCTATTTAAGAGGCTATGGCAGTGGTAATTGAAATGAGGGGATGTAAACGGACTTGTAAACTAGAAAGACTTCTCTTAATGTGTGGTATGATTCATATATGATATTGTCTTTGTTGATATTAAAATGTACAATCTTCCACATTTTAACATCCCTGCAATTAATATGCATCTTTCAGTCCATGGGATGTCATAGTTAAATGGTAGCAGATTTTCTTTTTTTCGGTGATCATAGCATAATGATGCTTCTTAAAATTGGTGGTGTCTGTGATACAGGGAAATGAAATAATAATCATGGACTTCTAGCCACTAAACTGAACTTTAAAACAGAGAATAAAGTAAGTTCTCAGAATTGATAATCCCTCCTATATCTCTGCTGATCAGACATTTATATGCTTTGGTTACCAGCTACTACAACTTTCTGAATGTTAATTAGATCAGGGGAGACAATTGTGTGTTCCATAAGAGCTGGGCATAAAGATGGTAAGGTGACCACAGTCCCTTTTAAAAGGCAGTTAATACTCAGGTCACACCAACTGGTGCTGGGCACAAATTAAAAATTAGTGTTTGAGATTCAAGATGGCAGCATGAGAGGCGAGACGGAGAACTCCCAAAACCACAAATAGTACAAAAATATAGTTAATTAATACAACTAACTCTAAAACACCAACAAGAAGATGCACCAGACTGCATAAAGACATCACGAACAGAGCAGACCTCACGAAAAGGGTAATGTATGAAAGCCTTAATCCAGCAGGACACAAGCCCTTCCTCCATCCCAGCTCACCAGTGGGAGGAAGGGAAATGGAGCGGGGAGGGGGTGGAAACTTGGGACTGCTGAACACCTAGCCCTAGAGATCTGCTTTGGGAGCAGAAACCTATAGTGTGTGGTGCTCTGGACGTTGGGAAGCTTCGATGGGTGGAGTGCTTGAGAGACTGACATTCTGGCCATTTCTGGAGGAGGGGATCCACATCCGGTCACCCAGTGTCACAGGAAAAGTAGGCAATCTGAGAGGCTTCCTACCATCGAGAGGGCTGCTGAAGGGACGGAGCTTGCACGGAGCTTGCTGTGTGGGAGAAGGGACAGCTGGACAAGGTAGTCTGGGCACGCTCTTCCCAGCTGGCTGGCAACTTTGAGAAGCTTCAGGTGCTCCATCCCCCTGGCAGCCTACTCAGCTCCGAGGCCTCCCCCACTGTGTCATGCAGCCTCTTGCACCTTCCTCCTAGCCTGCTGGGACCAGTTTGCAAACAAGCAGTCACTATGCTGGCAACACGCCAGACAGAGCGAGGCCGTGCATACAGCTAGAGACACAAAACACAGAGGCTTACACCTGTGTGCTTGGCCAACTGGCTCTGACACTGGACACAAGCACCACACACGGGAATCAGGAAACAGATCTTTCCGTGCATACCAGGCACCAGCTCCACACTCCTACAACCCCCAACCTCACTCTAGGGGCTGAGCAGCTCCAGAGACGGGAGTTTCTGCACACTAGTGGGAACCACACAGAAATATGAAACGTCAAAAGAAGATGGTTCAGACCAAAATCTCACAAATCCCAGAAAAACGGCCAAATGAAACTGAATTCACCAATCTTCCTGAAACAGTTCAAAATAAAAATCAGAAACATGCTTATAGAGGTATAGAAAAATATTCAAGAAAGTAGGAAAGAATGTAACATGCAGATTCAATCATCAAGAAATTCCATATCTGAAATGAAACATACAATGAAGAGATTTGAAAGCAGATTGGATGTAGTAGAATAGATGGTAAATGGAATAGAAATTAGAGAAGAGTAATACAAAGAACCTGAGGCACAGAGAGAAAAAAGATTCTGTAAGAATAAAAGAATATTTAGAGACCTGTTTGACCAATCCAAATGGAACAATATCTGCATTATAGGGGTATCAGAAGTAGAACAAAGAGTAAAAGGGATAGAAAGTGTCATTGAGGAGGTAATTGCTGAAAACTTCCCCAATCTGGGGAAGGAGACAGTCTCTCAAACCATGGAGGTGCACAGATCGCCCAACGCAAGGGACCCAAGGAAGACAATATCAAGACATATAGTAATTAAAATGGCAAAGCTCAATGATCAAGACAAACTTTTAAAAGCAGCTAGAGAGAAAAAAAGTTCACGTACAAAGAAACCCATCAGGCTGTCATCGGACTTCTCAACAGAAACCTTACAGTACAGAAAGGAGTGGCATGATGATATATTTAATGAAATGAGGCAGAAGGCCCTTGAACCAAGTATACTCTACCCAGCAAGGTTATCATTTAAATTTGAAGAGGGATTAAACAATTTTGAGATAGCAGAGCTGAGAGAATTTACCTCCCACAAACCACCTCAACAGTGCATTTTGGAGGGACTCCTATACATGGAACTATTTCTAAGTCTAAAAAGATGTCACCCAAGGGATAGCCAAAGAGTACAGAATATGATTCATAACATAAAAAGAATGGAGGAGGAAAAAAAAGGAATATTTAATTTGTGTTTGTAATAGCATATGACTTGAGATAAATAAGACTGTTAGATAGTAAGGGAATTACCTTTAAACCTTTGGTAAACACGAATCTAAAGCCTGCAATGGCAAGAAGTGCATGCCTATCAATAATCACCCTAAATGTAAATGGTCTGAATGCATCAATGAAAAGACGTGGAGTTACTGAATGGTTAAAAAAACAATACCCATCTATATGCTGCCTACAAGAGATTCACTTCAAACCCAAAGATATACACACAATGAAAGTAAAGGGATGGAAAAAGATATTTCACACAACTAATAGAAAAAAACAGGAGTCTCAGTACTTGTATCAGACAAAATAGACTTCAAAACAAAGAAAGTCACAAGAGACAAAGAAGGACATTACGTATTGATAAAAGGGTCAGTCCAACAAGAGGATATAACTAGTATAAATATCTATGCACCCAACACAGGATCACCTACATATGTGAAATCAATACGAACAGAATTGAAGGGGGAAATAGAATGCAATGCATTCATTCTGGGAGACTTCAACACCCCAATCACTGCAAAGGACAGATCAACCAGACAGAAAATAACTAAACAGTAGGAGGCACTCAACAACATATAAGAACAGATGGACCTAACGGACATCTACAGAACACTCCATTTAAAAGCAACAGGATACACATTCTTCTCAAGTGCACATGGAGCATTTTCAAGAACAGATCATACACTAGGCCACAAAAAGAAGGTCAGTAAATTCAGAAAGATTGAAATTGTACCAACCAGTTTCTCAGATCACAAAGGTATGAAAATAGAAATAAATTACACAAAGAAAATGAAAAAGCCCACAAACGCATGGAGGCTTAGTAACATGCTCCTAAATAATCAGTGGATCAATGATCAAATAAAAACAGAGATCAAGCAATATATGGAGACAAATGACAACAATAATCCAGCACCACAAAATCTGTGGGACGCAGCAAAGGCTGTGCTAAGAGGGAAATATATTGCAATACAGGCCTATCTCAGGAAAGAAGAGCAATCCCAAATGAACAGTCTAAACTCAACAATTAATGAAACTAGAAAAGGAAGAACAAATGAGGCCCAAAGTCAGTAGAAGGAGGGACATAAAATAGATTAAAGCAGAAATAAATAAAATTGGGAATAATAAAACAATAGAAAGAATCAATGAAGACAGGAGCTGGTTCTTTGTGAAAATAAACAAAATAGATAAAACCCTAGCCAGACTTATCAAGAAAAAAAAGAGAGTCTGCACACATAAACAGAATCAGAAATGAGAAAGGAAAAATCACTATGGACACCACAGAAATACAAAGAATTATGACAGAGTACTATGAAAAATTACATGGTTACAAACTGGATAACCTAGAGGAAATGGAAAACTTTCTAGAAAAATACAACCTTCCAAGTCTGACCCAGGAAGAAACAAAAAATCTGAATAGACCAATTACCAGCAAAGAAATTGAATAGGTCATCAAAAAACTACCTAAGAACAAAACTCCTGGACAAGATGGTTTCACTGCTGAATTTTATCAAACATTTAGTGAAGACCTAATACCCATCCTCATTAAACTTTTCCAAAAAGTAGAAAAGGAGGGAATACTCCCAAACTCATTCTACAAGGCCAATGTCACTCTAAAACCAAAACCAGACAAAGACACCACAAAAGAAAATTACAGACCAATATCCGTGATGAACATATATGCAAAAGTACTCACCAAAATATTAGCAGACCGAATTCAAAAATACATCAAAAAGATCATCCATCAGGGACAAGTGGGATTCATCTCAGGGATGCAAGAATGGTACAATATTCGAAAATCCATCCTCATCATCCACCACATCAACAAAAAGGACAGAGAACACATGATCATCTCCACAGATGCTGAAAAAGCATTTGTCAAAATTCAACATCCATTCATGATAAAAACTCTCAAGAATATGGGTAAAGAGGGCAAGTATCTCCACATCATAAAGGCCTTATTTGACAAACCCACAGCCAACCTTATACTTAACAGCGAAAAGCTGAAAGCTTTTCCTTTGTGATCAGGAACAAGACAAGGATACCCACTTTTCCCTCTTTTATTCAACATAGTTCTGGAGATACTAGCCTTGGCAATCAGACAACACAAAGAAATAAAAGGCATCTGGATTGCAAGGAAGAAGTTAAACTGTCCCTGTTTGCAGATGACATGATACTGTACATAAAACACCCTAAAGAATCCACTCCAAAACTACTAGATCTGATATTTGAATTTAGCAAAGTTTCATGATACAAAATTAATACACAGAAATATGTTGCATTCCTATATACTAACAATGAACTATCAGAAAGAGAAATCAGGAAAACAATTCCATTCACAATCGCAACAAAAAGAATAAAATACCTAGGAATGAACCTAAGCAAGGAAGTGAAAGACCTATACCCTGAAAACTGTAAGACACTCATGAGAGAAACTAAAGAGGACACTAATAATTGGAAATTCATCTCATGTTCTTGGCTAGGAAGAATTAATATTGTCAAAATGGCAATCCTGTCTAAAGCTGTCTACAGCTACATTGCAATCACTATCAAAATACCAACAGCATTCTTCAATGAACTAGAGGAAATAGTTCTAAAATACATATGGAACCACAAAAGATCCAGAATAGCCAAAGAAATCCTGAGAAGGTCGTATAAAGCAGGGGGAACTAGGCTCCCTGCCTTCAAGCTGTACTACAAAGCCACAGTAATCAAGACAATTTGGTACTGCCACAAGAACAGACCTATAGATCAGTAGAAGAGACTAGAGAGTCCAGATATAAACCCAAGCGTATATGTTCAATTAATAAAGAATAAAGGAACCATGGATATACCATGGGGAAATGATAGCCTCTTCAACAACTGGCGTTGGCCAAACTGGACAGCTACATGTAAGAGAATGAAACTGGATTACTGTCTAACCCCATACACAAAAGTAAACTCAAAATGGATCAAAGACCTGAATGTAAATCATGAAACCATAAAGCCCTTAGAAAAAATAAAGGCAAAAATCTCTTGGACATAAACATGAGCAACTTCTTCATGAACATGTCTCCCTGGGCAAGGGAAACAAAAGCAATAATGAAGAAATTAGGGTATATTAAACTAAACAGCTTCTGTACAGCAAAGGATACAACCAGTAGAACAAAAAGTCATCCTATAGTATCGCATAATATATTCATAAATGACATATCCGACAAGGGGTTGACATCCAAATTACATAAAGAGCTCACCCACCTCAACAAACAAAAAGCAAATAAGCCAATTAAAAAATGGGCAGAGGAGCTGAACAGACACCCCTCCAAAGAAGAAATTCAGATGGCCAACAGGCACATGAAAAGATGCTCCACATCACTAGTCATCAGAGAAATGCAAATTAAAACCACAGTGAGATACCACCTCACATCAGTTAGGATGGCAACATCCAAAAGACAAACAGCAAATGTTTGTGAGGATGTATAGAAAGGGGAACACTCCTAATCTGCTGCTGAGAATGTAAAATAGTTCCACCATTGTGGAAAGCAGTATGGAATTTCCTCAAAAAACGGAAAATAGAAATACCATTTGACTCAGGAATTCCACTCCTAAGAATTTACCCTAAGGATGGAGCAGCCCAGTTTGAAAAAGACACATGCACCCCTATGTTTATCACAGCACTATTTACAATAGCCAAGAAATGGAAGCAACCTAAGTGTCCATCAGTAGGTGAATGAAAAAAGTAGATGTTGTACATATACACAATGGAATATGATTCAACCATAAGAAGAAAATTAATACTACCATTTGCAACAACATGGATGGAGCTAGAGGGTATTATGCTCAGTGAAATAGCCAGGGAGAGAAAGACAAGTGTCAAATGATTTCACTCATCAGTGGAGTATAAGAACAAAGAAAAAACTGAAGGAACAAAGCAGCAGCAGACTCACAGAACCCAAGAACGGACTAACAGTTCCAAAGGGAAAGGGACTGGGGGAGATGGGTGGGAAGGGAGGGATAAGGGGGGAAAAGGGGCATTATGATTAGCACTCTTAATGTAGTGGGGTTGGACACGGGAAAGGCAGTATTTATCGAGAAGACAAGTAAAGATTTTATAGCATCTTACTATGATGATGGGCAGTGACTTTAATGGGGTATGCGGGGGGTACTTTATAATAGGGGGTCTAGTAACCATAATGCTGTTCAAATAATTGTACATTAACCATAGCAAAACAAAAATTGGTGTTGCCAGATTCAAGAGAAGCTGGAAATCTGAATTTTTTTTGTGTGAAATATCTCAATATTTAAATGTTTACAAGACAGCCAACATTTTTTAAAACCCTTTGCAGGCCAAACAAAAAAAATCAGTGTGCTAAAAAAGTTACCTACTTGCCTTTGTTAAGCTTCTTATTTAAAGAACAGTTGTACTGATTTCTAATCCTTACAGTTTCACAATGTTAAACGCTAGATGTTGGGAAATGCCAGTAACAAGACAAAGTTACCATTGCAAGAGATGAAATGTCTTCCTTGTCTGCGTGGACCATATGTTACAGCTCTCCACCACAAAAATCCTTTAGAAGCAGCAACGGAGGTAGTCTCATGGCCTGTGATTTAAATTGGGTTTTTTATTTTAGTGTTAAAATATTTGTTTAATAATCTATTCAACAAGAAAAAGTCTTGGCCACAGTGTTTTGACATGACAAAATTGTATCTCATGCTTTGAAATTCTTTTCTTGCGTAGAAACAATAATAGAAGCTATTGATATTTTAAACAACTGCCTAGGATGCTGAAGGGCAATTTCTTAATTCTGCATTTATAGATTTATCATTTGCTAATCTCCTTCAATCACAAGCTTTGTCACCATTTGAAATTTACTATTAAAATACATGAAGAATAGATATACTGCTTTCTTCTTTAGCAACAATATTGTTTGATTCAAACGCAATATGATGATAAAAATTAAGACTGTAAGGAAGGAGTTATGCTCTGGCAATGATGGAATAACAGGTCCTACACTTACACTTCCATAAATAAACTCGATATAATGCGTGAGACAATTGTTTTAAGGCACTACACAACAATGGACCATTACAGGGCTTTGGTCCCTAAGAAAAGGGAAACAAGAGGTGGGTACCACATTCATCTTGGTTCTCTAACTGGGAACAGTGTGTGGTGAGACTTTATGGGGCTAAGTTGGAGCTCCGAGAGCTAACAGAGACAACAGAGTTACAATAGGCATGTACTGGGAGAAGGCACTGGACCTCTGGCCAAGCCAGGGCAGCAAGACCTCACTAAGTACCTCAGATATTTGGTTGAAAGCTCAAAAAGGTCACATTTTAGGAGTAAAGACCACACGCTAGGGCAAGGTCTGTGACACTGGAACGAGAATAAAACCCAAATAGTTCTGCTCTAACAAATGAAAGGAAATTTAAAAGTATTAAAAAGATTTGTCTGCAATTTAACTGCCTACACTAAAAAACGCAACTCTCTTTAAGAAAAGGTAATATAATCCAGACTCCGTGGTGTGTATCATTTAAAAATATCCATCACACAATCAAAAAAAAAAAGACTAGATATTCAAAAAAGCAGGAAATTGGACTCATAATCAAAGGGACAAAAACTCAGTCAAGAAAATAGACTTTGAGATGACCCAGATGTTAAAATAAGCAGATAAGGAGTGCAAAGCAACTATGGTATGTATATTCAAGAACATTAAACAAAATACAGACATAATGAGTAAGTATATGGTATATCTTAGCACAGAAATGAAAATTATGAAAAAGAGCCTAATGGAAAAATTAGAATAGGAAAATACATCATATGAAATTTTAAATTCATAGGCTTAAGAGTGGATTAGACCCTGCAAAAGAAAGGGTCAGTGAACTTGAAGTCAAATCAATAGAAATTATCCAATTTGAAGAATAGAGAGAAAAACAATTGGTAAAAGGAGTATCTTGAGGGAAAATATCAAGAAGCCTACTGTATGTGTAATATATGTCCCAGAGGGGAAGGACAGAAAGAATTGGACAGAAATTCCTGGAATGATTGCCAAACATTTTTCAAATTTGGTAAAGAATATTGCAAATTTAAGAATCTCATTGAGCATCAAGCATAGTAAATGAAAAGACAAACAAACCTAGGCATATAGTCAAAAGCCAGAAAACAAAGATAAAGAGAAAATGTTTAAAGAAAATAATGAAGACATAATATATACAGGGAATAATGATATGAATTATGGGTAATACATCATCAGAAAGAAATGGAGGTCCAAAAATCATAGAACAACACCTTGAAAGTTCTGGAGAAAAAAACAACAACACCTGTCAGCCAAGAATTATATATCTAGTGAAAATATCACTCAAAAATGAGAGTAAAATAAAAGCATTTCAAAATAAATAAGCACTGATCAAATCTATTGTTACTGCACATGAACCACAACCAATGCTGAAAGAAATTCTTTGGGCTAAAGGAAAATAATACAAGATAGAAATTCAGATTTGTAGAAGGAATGAAGACCTCTGGAAACAGAAGATGTAATTTTTCATTCTTTTTTTTAAATAATTTATTTTGATAACATTAATCTACAATTACATGTGCAATATTATGGTTATTAAACTACCCCCTTCATCAGGTCCCCCCCAACAACCCCATTACAGTCACTGTCCATGAGCGTAGTGAGGTGCTTTGGAATCACTACTTGTCTTCTCTGAGTTGTACTGCCCTCCCTGTGCCCTCCCAACATTACATCGGCTAATCATAATGCCCCCTTTTCCCCCTTACACCTCCCTTCCCACCCATTTTCCCAGACCTTTTCCCTTTGGTAACTATTAATCCGTTCTTGGGTTCTGTGAGTCTGCTGCTGTTTGGTTCCTTCAGTTTTTTTCTTTGTTCTTAGGCTCCACATGTGAGTGAAATCATTTGATACTTGTCTTTTTCTGCTTGGCTTCTTTCACTGAGCGTAATACCCTCTAACTCCATGCATGTCGTTGCAAATGGTAGGATTTGTTTTCTTCTTATGGCTGAATAATATTCCATCGTATATATGTGCCACATCTTCTTTATCCATTCACCTATTGATGGACACTTAAGTTGCTTCCATTTATTGGCTATTGTAAATAGTTCTGCGATAAACATAGTGGTGCATGTCTTTTTCAAACTGGGCTGCTGCATTCTTAGGGTAAATTCCTAGGAGTGGAATTCCTGGGTCAAATGGTATTTCTATTTTGAGTTTTTTGAGGAACCTCCATACTGCTTTCCACAATGGTTGAACTAATTTGCATTCCCACCAGCAGTGTAGGAGGGTTCCCTTTCTCCACATCCTCGCCAACATTTGTTGTTGTTTGTGTTTTGGATGTTGGCCATCCTCACTGGTGTGAGGTGATATCTCATTGTGGTTTTAATCTTCATTTCTCTGATGATTAGCGATGTGGAGCATCTTTTCATGTGCCTGTTGGCCATCTGAATTTCTTCTTTGGAGTAGTGTCTATCCATGTCCTCTGCCCATTTCTTAATTGGATTATTTGCTTTCTGTTTGTTAAGGTGCATGAGTTCTTTATATATTTTAGATGTCAAC